>JAGPOW010001890.1:4528315-4548546 GCA_030014935.1 Caiman crocodilus | reverse complement strand
GGGGCCGGGACCGGGACCGGGGCCGGGGATGGGGCTGGGCCGGGGCCGGGGCCGGCTCTGGCCGCGCCGCGCCGGAGACAGCGCTTGTGAGCGCGGCCCAGCCAATCAGCTCCGCGCCGCCCGCCTCGCCCCGCCCGCCGCCCGCCCCCGCCACCTGCTCCCCGCCCGCCACCTCCACCTGCCCCCGCCGCCCTCGCCGCCCGCTTGCGCTCCGTGCAGGAGCGGCAGCTTCCGAGCCAGCGGGCTGGGGCACGCCACCCCAGGTGCAGTGTCCCAGGCCGGGGTGGGATGAGGGTATCCCTGCCTCTGCCGCCGCCTCCTCTCCTGTGTCGTGAGGCACCCCAGCACCGGCTCCCCACCCCCGCACAGATCCGGCCACTCCCCGTCCTCTCCTCGGGGTGAGACACCACCGAGCGAGAGCTGCAGGAGCCCAGAGCTGGGATGTACGGCTCTGCCCCCCGCTCTTTCCCTCGCTCTGTGCATTGCTGCGGTGCTGCCTGGCACCCCGCGGCACTGGGTGTCATTATTTTTACTACGTGCTATGTTTACCGCGCATTATTTTTTACAGCCCCAAGGTAGCCGGGGGTATGAGCTGTGGGTTGCCAAGGGGCTCTGCAATGACCCGTGGCTGGTGTGCAGGGTGGCAACAAGGACTCCCAGTAGCTCACGGTGGAGCCGGGCACATGGTGTACCTCTGCCTCCACTTGTGAAGAATGGCTTCTTTACCAAGAGGCCTACGGAGACTCGGCAAAGCTCTGCCAAGCTGGGGATGCTGGGGGCACCCGTCTGATCTCCGAGTGCATTTTCACCCTGTTTCTGTGCCAGGAGCATACGTCTCGTGCGTTCCTAGGAGGTGATAGTGGGACTCTGCTGGGTGCCAGCCCTAGGAGCACGGTGCTATCCCCTCGCAGGCACACAAAGCGCCTGTTGCTGAAACAGTTTGTGCTGTGTAATGCAGGAACTACACCTCATTGAGAGGCAAATCCAAAACTCAGCAGCCTGGGAGCGTGAAAAAGCCACTTTCACCTGAGGCCTCACAGAAGAGAGGAGCCAGTTAGTGCCGCTAATGAAGTGGAGAGTTCAGCCGTAAATGAGAGAGAGCTTCACGGGGAGGGAAGGGGCCTGAATGAAAGAGGCGCTTGGATGCAGCAGGCCAAGGCAAGTGGCAGCAAAGTTCTGAACCGGTCCTGGTGCAGAGGGGATCTGGCGTCCTGAAACCTGCAGGATGCACAGGTCCAGCTGGGAGCCACAGAAGCGTGGCATGCTGACCACTGCCCAGCATTACAGCACTTCCCAGCTGGGCTGGGCTCCCAAGGGAAGGAAGCACAGAGCCAGTAAAATGCTCTCAGGCTTCGGCCGGGAGCTAGTTAGAATGCACTTCCCCTCCCAAACCTGTGATGGGCGTCTAGTGGGACCCTGCTCTACTGGGAAGCTCTAATGGGTACTCCAAGTGCATGTCCTTGCAAAGCAATCCCAGAGCCTGCCTAGGCCAGCGTGTCCTTGCACTTGCACCCTTGGGTGCGAGCACCTGCCCTTGCAGACACCCAGGAGGGCTGTTCCAGGCCCACCGGCTCCTTGCCGGTCTCTGGCTGACTTGGAGAGCCTGTCCTATGGATGGGGGCAGATGGGCATAATGGAAAGCCCACAGGTCAGTAAGAGAAGGGCAGCCCAGGGGATCTGTGCCTCTGCTGTGATGTATCATGCAACCAGCAGTCATTCCTGTTTCCTGTGGTCCTGCCACTCTGTTGCCACCTGGGGTTTCATGGGGAAGGTATGTGCTTGCCTGGGCGAAAGGGACTGGCAGGAACTTCCCTGATGTAGCTGGGCGAGGTGGACCCTGATTGCTGCCCACGCGCAGCTCCCCCAGCCTGATGCTGCCAGGTGGACTCTTTTTAGCTAACTAGAGCTGGGCTGGGAGTGCAGGCAGCTCATGTCCCTGGGGGCAAGGGCAGTCTCGAATGGCTCAGCACATCAGCATGCTTGGTCTCCACATGGGTGTCAGCACTGCCCTCCCTGACAGGCTTACAGTGGCCAGAGCCCATTCCTGAAGCCAGCAATCCTTCTGCCCCGTCCAGTCCAGACCTCTCAGTTGCCTCATGTGCAACATAGGGCCCCAGAAACCACAGCTTCCCAAGTACAGCTCTGTCCAGAATGACTCCCGAGTTAGGTATTAACTCCTCCAGCCATTTCGATCCATACCTGTGTAACCAAGGGCCACCTGAGATACTGCAGATCAATAATGTCATGGGTTAGCCCTCTTTGAGTGCCCTTTCTTGCTGACTCCCTGCAGGAGGTCTAGGGGCCCAACCTCATCCCTATGATAAGGTCTGGGGGCCCGAGGGATGTGGGCATGTTGGGTGGGGGAGAAGAGTTCTCTTGCTGTGGGCCCGGACTTGGTGCAAAGACTGGCTCAGAAACCCAGCTCCACGGCTGGGCACTACAGATGCAGCATTGGCTGGGCATCAGCATGGGTTGCTGGAATTTGACACATCTCCTATTTATTAATAAAGCCAACAAGCCTGCAGGTGTGAGAGGTCCGTAACGCAGCCACAAGGTCCAAGGCTGCCCCCGCTGACAGCCTGTGCCTTGCAAGAGGCTCTTTGTGGGCACAGGTGCCCCCAAGCACAAGGGCCCTGTGCTTGGGCAAAGGCCAGCCCCCTCTGCTGCGTGGCCTGCACTGCCAGCTCCCCAGCACTGACACTGGGCACCTCTGCTCAGACAGGAGACCCGACACCTACATCTGCCTGGCAGTGTGGGCCTGGCCCAGGGTACACGAAGGCAAATGCTAGCGGGGATGCAGCTGAGCCCTGGCCCTTCCCCCTCACCCATGGATTCAGCAGGGCTGCTCCTTGGAGGGTGCCTGGGAAGAGGCCATCTGCAGTCCCACAGGGAATATTTGCTTTAGATTAGCTCCCTTGCCCCAAGCTGAGAGTGGCCGGACAGCGTGGGACTGCTGGGCAGGATGTTAGCTTTGGTCTGTTTGCTTTTCTGCTTTTCCTCAGCAGATAGCGCCAGGGTTAACTGATACTGATATGATCAGGGATGTTGGGGCGACTACCTGGAACTGTCACACAGGGCTCAGCTCCGGGCATGGGCAGGGCTCAGCACTGCAGGGGGATCTGTCTGTCCCCAGGGCTAATCCAGGGTCCCGGCACACAGGGGATGCAGCCGGAGGCTCCTGCCAGGATGAAATAAAGCAGGCTACCGACACAGCATCAATAACAGGCTGACTCGCTGAGGTATCAGCAGCCGCAGCTTTAGGCTCGGTGAATTCTGCCCCTCATCCCAGAAGGGAACCCACTGCAAATATTTACAGGGGCTTATAAATATTTATCCTGTAATAACTTGCTGCCTTGCAGCACATTCTTCTCCAGGAGACTAAGCCATGCCCTGGGCCAGGTGGGGGCTGCCGCGCGCCTGCAGGATGTATGAATAACCCACAGCAAGCGCCGCCGTGCAATAAAACCGCTGGCCGCACAGGTGCCCGCATGGAAGGCGCCACGGGCTCTTACCCAACAAAAGAAAAATGTGGCTCAGCAGCACAGGTGTGTGAGAGCGTGGTGCGGGGCAGACTTCGCCTCTGTCTCCACAGCAACAGCAGAAAGGTGTAGTGAGTCTCCGGAGAGCCGCAAATCACACCACCGACCTAACGGGACAGGGCCCCAACCTGCCTGCGTGTTTAGCAGCGCAGCCCTCCCTGTCACGTGCCACACACAGGCACGTTATTGGGTTGGACAGCAGAAGCCGACTGCCACGAACACTCCAGACCACAAGGCAATGTGCTGGTGCGGTGCGGTCCTGCCGAGCTGACCTGGCTTCTTGGCGCTCCAGGGCAGAGAAGCTTGGCATGGGCACCCAGGGACCAGGGTGCAGAGGGAGGTGGCTGAGCCAGGCTGCTGAGGGACCAGGGCAGTGTGGCATGACTGCAGTTCCCGAGCAGGGCGGTTCTGGGCTGGGACATGAGCAGCGCAGTCATTTTTCGTGCGTGCCCTCGTGCAGGAGTGGAGATCCTGGAGCCGGCTGGACCCTTTGTTTTGTTTTGTTTGCTTGGGTGCCAGATGTTTGTCCCCTCCTCCGTGCTTTTGGAACAATCCATCCATTTATTGTTTTTTTGCTTAATGATTTGCAAGAGCATAAACAGGCTGTGGCTTGGAACCCACGCCACAATCTCCACGGAGCGGCGGAGATGGAGTCCTGAACTACTTTCGAGCATGAATAAATAAACAGCACGGAAAGGCTCCATTGTGTATATTCTAGGTTGCTATTTTCTTAACCCTGTCTCATTAAGATGGATGGAGTTTCTGCTTATTAGTAATTTGGCAAGTTCCTCTTTGTATACACTCCGCACTTCTCACTAATGATGCTTTGCTTCAGTGATTAACAAAGGAGACTTCCAGCATTGCAGGCGAACACAGAGCCATCCGCTCCAGGGCACTCGAATGGAAGGCCAGTGAGCTGGAGGTGCAGCTTGCTGGGACAAGAACCTGCAGGGGACCTAGAAGAGGAGAACCTGCCGCTCATACATCCTTCCCTAACATTGCAGTTACTTTGACCTTGGGACTTTCGTGCCTAATTCAAATGCACCAGCACAGGCCAAGCAGAGCCTGAAGCACAGGGACTCCAGGCCTTTGCACGGCTGACCCTGAAACGTGTCTGGTGGAGATGGAGCTGGTAGTGCTACTGCCATTTCTACAGGATTTACAGCTGACCATTAAAGCATGTTTACAAGTCTTTAGTACAGTGTACACATCTGGTAAATCATTGATGGAGCAAATAGCTCCTGGTGTCATGCTCCCTCTGTCAGCTCTTCCTACTACTAGGTTACCCAGCAAAAGATCCCCTGCATGCCTCCCAGAGCCCTCATGCACACCCAGGGATGTGTGGGCACACATGCAAGCCTGCGTGCACACAGGCAGCAGCACACGTACACAGACAGGTGCCGAGCTCGGGTGTTGCAGGTCTTGCCCCTACCCAACTGCTGGACAGATGCTGAATGGCATGGAGGGAACAGGGGAGAGCAGGGCTGGGAGAGGGGTTGGTTTTACTCAAGCTCATGTCCCTTGAGGAACCCAGCTCCAGAGAGGGTCCAGTCAGGGCAAGGGAGATGTGGAAACCGCCAAGGGCAAAAATCCTGCAGCTGCAGAGCACACACAAGCTGGGACCCGCCAGCAACCACAAGGACCACGTTTCAAGGGCAAAGCCTCCCTCCTCCTGTCTGGGGCCACAAAGGTGAGCCCAGCCCAGCCACTGCCTGGGGGACTGTCTGGGAGAGCCTTGGGAGTGAATGGTCCAAGGGCCTCTGGGGATGCTGGAGCAGCGCAGAGGCAGCAGAAGGGAGAAGCTACATTTGGGGCCGTGCTGTGACAAGGCGCTGGGACCCTTGCTGCAGGCACACGCTGTTCCCAGCCAGCTGCACAGCATGCTGTGGCCTCTGCTGCCCATGCAGCTGGGCAGAGGTCAAAGGGGAAAGGGCAAAGCGTGGGAACAGAGAGCGCGCAAGGTCAGCTTATTCATGCCAAAGCCCTTTCAGGAGCGCTGGGAGAGCAGGACAGGGGAGCAGGAGCTGCTGTGGGAGCACATACCTGCCCCTCACGCCCGCTTGCATGCCCATGCTGTAACACACAGGCAGCCAGATGACTCCAGCACCTGCTTGGCCGCTCACCCTTGGCCATGCTGCAGGCTTACCAGCCAGGCACCGCTTTGAGCACATGTTGGCCGGGGTGGGACAGGCTGGTGGCATACACACTTTCCTGCACTGAGGCCTATTGGTTTGTCGGGTCTCTGAGTCCTGGTCTCAGCCTCCTGAGTGGTGTCTCATGGCTGCTGTACCACTGACTGTGCCATCCCCCTGGGGCAAGAGCTCTTTGCACAAGACAGCACTTGCTTCCGCCTGCAGTAGCTTCCCCTTCCTGCCCTGGCCTATGCTGGACTTAGACAAACTAGGCAGCATGGCTGGGACTGCTTTCCTGGGCCACCCGGTCCCCAGGCCGTGGGGCTCTTTCAGGGGATGGGGGTGGGATGCCTCATTTGCAGGGGGGAGGGGAGGTGACTTTCCCCTTCCACACAGACAGCTTCATAGAACGGCTTTAAGAGGGTTTCACAAACCTCCTCCCCACCCCCAGACCCCGTGTGTTTCAGCTGCTTGCCAAGGGGAATTAATGAATGCAGCCAGCGGAGCTGACAGCCCCGCAGCCGCTCGCTGCCCTGCACAATGGAGATCCCACTTTCCCCCTCTCCCCCGGAAACACGTGCCCAAGATCCAAGGACATAAATTTCTTCTAACCTAATTCATTTTCTAGATTGATGGAGAAAATCCATAGCAAATATTTATGACTCTGCCATAAATAACCCTTTGCTGGACTTCCAAGGAGTTCTGTGGAGTTTCAAGGTAACTTTCAGCATACTCAAAAGGTCAGGGCAGATGGGGATACTGCACCTACAGTGCTTGAGCCTCTGGCTCATCTGTTTTGAATTATTGGTATTACTCAGGTTAGCTGGGTTCTCAATGGAGTAGCTGTGCTGGGTTTCCAGGGCCATATTTTATTTCTATGGTGGGAGAAAGGCTTCAATAATTATTAGTTGTATTCTGTTGCAGCTAGTGAAAGAAGCCAGCCACAGTAAATTTGGGCTCAGCTCTGTGTTCGCAGGCAGAAACCAGCCTGTTGGAGCAAGGAAGGGGTTATTGCCTGCCCCGAGCCTGGCTATGGGCACTCAGGCTGAGCCTGGGAGCAGGCAAGGAATCACTGGGGGCTCTGCTCCTAAAGGCTTTTGCTTGGTTTGCTGCTGCAGCGCGGGCTCAGACCAGGCTGACCTGGGCAGGACTGCACTGTTTTTGCCACTACCCATGGCATGAGGCACGTGCACTGCCCGGCACGTGGCTCTGCTCAAGACCTGCTCCACCTTGGTGGGGTCTTTGTGGGGGGAGCCCAACCCTCCAACTCTCCATGGCGCACACTGGGCCGCGGGTCTTTGACTTTCCTATAAGGACGAATAGAAGCCTGCTCGGACACCTGCCCATGCTGGAGTGCAAACAGTCCAGCTCCCCATCTGCCAGGAAAACCAGGTGCCTCTGTACTCCCCAGCAGCCCCTGGCCTGCAAACCCCACCCGACACATGGGCACAACCGCTCACTGCCAGTGGCAGATCCAAGGAGCCGTGACCTAATATGTGCCGCCTGCCATGCAAGCTCCCCCGCCTGCTAGTAGGCACCTCTGAGAATATATGCCTTGCACACTCCCAGCCCAGGCAAAGGCAACCACACTCCTAAGACATGCCTGCATCAGCTCCCTCTGGCCCTGAAGCAGTTGCGGGGCATTGCTGCCAAGATGCCCAGTGCTGGGCTGCAATCTCGCCCTCGCTCCCAGAGACAGTGGGCGACACACAGAGGGCAAGCGTGCGAACTGGTACCGTGGGCAAGCCCGCGGGCCAGGCAGCAGAGGGGCGGGAGCAAGCGCGGAGCCGGGGCCCCCCCACGGCTGTATTCTTTAGCTCTTCATCATTAGAACAGAAAGTGAAAAAATGAGACAGTGTCACCCGCTGGTCTCCGGGGAGCGGGCTCCATTCAGGCCTTTCAGAGAACAGGGTCAGACATGTCTTCTGACCTCTGCCCTATCGCGTCGCTCCTCACCATAATTATCTAATGCCGCGCTCTCCCTGCCAAGTACAATGAAACAATTTGTCACTTCAATTGTCTGTCAGTCAACAGTGAGGCCTTTTCAACAGGCCAACACATGTTTTTTGAGAGCTTGTCAGCAAGGGCTGTCTAGCCAGACACATAACCATGGAAAATGGAACCTTTGTTAATGCTGCTTCTTAGAAAAGTAAATCCATTCACTCTCTTTTTTCAGGCCTTCAGTGTGGAATTTGCACAAGAAGCTGAATTGCTCCTGATCCCTAAATGATTGGTCAGAGGATTTGCATGAGGAAGCAGAAATTAATTATTCTTTTCTTGTCTCTTTATTTCCCGTAATTGTGTGTTTAGAAATGCGATTACATTCTCCCGCCGCACGAGGGGCTGGGGGAGGTGCTTTGCATGCATTTAGTGCCTCTCGGTTAAGACCACCTAATCGTTTCAAGCATTTCCTCAGATTCTCGCCCTCGTTTTTTGCTATAACGACCAAACAAAGATGGTGCAGCTTCCCCGGGAATGCTCCTGGCAGCAAAGCAGGTCGCAGGGAGACGGGGGTGCAGGGCCGGGGCGTGAGGGCAGTTAGTCCTCATGTGAAATGGCCCTTTCTACTCCTCTTGGCTGGCAGAGGTAGAGGCAGGAGAGGGCTATGCCAGCCAGAGGTGTTAGATATGTCCTAAAGCCACCGCCTTTGGAGCTGGCAAGAGCTGCTCTGGGCATGAGACTGCTGGGTTCAGTGGGGCAGCAGGTGCTTCCCACTCTGTCCCATACGGGCAGCTCAGTCTAGACCCTGTCCTTCCCACTCCCCTTCAATCCACATCCTGGCAGGTACGTGGGTTGTGGTGTGGCATGGCGTGGTTTGCCATGCTGGATGGGACTTCCGCTTGTGGGCCAGACACTCACCCACATCCCTGGGCTTTGCCAGCTATGTGGGAGCAGGGACCCATGTTTCTCAGGCACCCCGATGGAGAACCACAGCACAGCAGAGCTCAGGCCTGAAAAATCTGTTTAATCCAGAAACAGATTTGCAAGACGTCCAACGTGGCCAGCTTTACCTGGGCCACCTAGGCACACGGGGTGTGAGCAGCCCCGAGGGAGAGAGAGAAAAGGGCACAGCTTAGTGCCACGATCACAGGCATGCGGGGAGGTGGCTGGAATTAGACCGTAACACTGAGCAAACTCTGCCTGGGACCTGAACGTTGGAGTTGGAGGGGGTGAGGGCAAGAGGCAGCACTGCATGGATCCAAATGTGCTCCTGCCCCACGCCTGCAGCGTTAGCAGCTCATCGGGGGAGATGGGGTGACCCTTCCATTGGCGCACCCAGGCCCAGCCTCCCAGGGGAGCCCCATGGCTGAGAAAGGAGCAACAGGAGGTTGCAAAGGTGCCCATGCTTGGGGAAGCTGCTTCAGCTTCAGCCTCAGCCTCATCCTCCCGAAGGGGACAGGAGGTTAGAAAAATAACCCTCGGCCACAGCCCTGACAGCCCCTCCGAGGGGAGCGGCGGGCTGGGAAAATAGCATGCAGCTTCTGTTTCAGCTCCAAGAGCAGGAATCAGCTTGACCTCCTGCCCTCCTGCCTGCACAGAGGATGCCAGGAGGCAGGATTACGGCAAGGGAATGCTTTCTCGGGCAGCACGGGGAGCAGTTCCCAGCCCTCATGCCTCTACACAAGCCCACAACACTCAGCTAGCAGGGACATGACAGAGCGCAGCCCCTGAGCCCCCAGGGCTACAGCTCCAGGGACCTTCATGGCAAAGGCTGGTGACCTGCAGCACGGTCCTGGGGAGGAGAGCTCCCACAGCCTCTAGGACACAAGGCAGAGCAACGGTGCCTTCCTGGGAGCCAAAAGGCACATACTGAAGGTGACTCGGCCGTGGGAATTGCAAGGGGCATCCAAGCAGTTGAAATCCCAGGCTGCGTGAGTGTAAAGCTGCCCCAGCTCCAGTGCTGCACTCTTCACTAGAGTCCTGGCCAAGAGGAGGGAAGCCACAATTGTCACCAGCTTCCAGCAAGTTGGTTGTTCTTTCCCCCTGGGGCCATCACCCAGACAGGGGTGCACACATCCTTGTGCACAGAGTTGCGGTTCCAAAGCAATCATCCCCTTGTCTTGTTCCCCCAACTGCAGAGGATCCTGAATCCTCAGGCTGGGGGGCCTCAGGGGTCACCTGGTCCAAGCCCCTGCCCATGCGCTGCTTCTAATGCGACAGTGTACCAGAGGAATTATTATTCTCAGGGCTGCCAGAGGTATAAGACATGTCACATTGCTGCCTCTAAGTCATAGCGGTCTATTTTCTATGGGTCTACAGGGCTCTTCTTGGAGGCTGATTTGAGTGACGTGGCAAATGCAACAGGTTTCCTGGCCATATTAGAGGAATAGCACACCAGAGACCAGAGTGCTCACGCAGGTGTTGGAAGAGCACCTGGGCCTGCGCCGTACTGACAGGCATAAGGCAAAGCCATAAGCAGCCACTGCATCAGGGCAGGGGGGCTATAGGGGAGCCACAGCCTCTGAGAGGAGAGCTGTTCCTAACAACGTGCTTGGGGCATGCTCTACCACCCCTTCAGGAGTCTGTCCTACATGCCAGGACTGACAGCACGCTTCGGAGGAAGCGTCTTACTCCAAGACAGAAGCAGCCAAAACACTGTTCCTCGGAAACTTCCTAATAGATGAGCCATGCATTTTGTAAGAAGCTGGTGCGAGACACTCAATGGGTGAGCTTCGCCACGTTCACACAAGTCAACGAGCCATCCCTTACAACTGCATCGCTCGGCCCACTGTAAGCTTACTGCTGGCTTGTCTTTGGCACTGGAGAAAAGGACAAAGCAATTGCTGAGGTTTGTGTGCCTGGGGTTAACCAAACTGAGTACAGCAAGGCCTTCATTCCTATCACGTTACATGGAGTCTCATCCTTCCTGGAGGAAGCAGCTGAAACCTCCCATATTTTTGCCCAGGGCTCTGGTACCATCAGAACCCGAGTCTCCGAGGGCTGCAAAATGCCTCTGTTTTCTCAACTGCTTGCACAAACCAACCTCTCTCTCTTTTGGGGGTTAGAAAGCAATTATTGGCTTTTAAATAACTGAGAAGTGTCAGATGGCTCCTGCTCAACTGCAAACGCCCTACAAGAAAACATCTCCAGATCAGGCTTTCCACAGCACTGTGCTCCAAACCTAATTCAAACCATACAGGGAGCCCTGACTTAGACTCTTTCAGGCCTATAAAATGAAACAAATTGGCTTTGCAAGCATATCTCGCCATCTAAGCTATGCCTGTAAAGTCGATTTGTCCTCCTGGATCCACGCTGCGTTAGGGGGCCTGAACGAGCCTTTGTTTTCAAGCCCTCCCTTCATTTGCCCTGTGTGCCTGTAGTTGGGCATGCTGGACTAGGGAACCCTGCATCACTCTAATGTCTGGGTCTTGCTTGGGCCCCAGCAGCTTGACTGAGGCCTACAAGAACCAAGACCAAAGCACGTGATCCTGCTCTAGAAAGGAACAGCCCTATAGCGTAACTGCAAGCTGGAACAGAAATGTGGTGGAGAGCAGCTGGGAACACGCCGGCATTCCCACAGTAGGATGGAGGACAGGTAGCCAGCTGCCACTCTTCAAACAGCTCCTCCCAGGGACCTGGGAATATGCACAGGTCTGCAGCTTCCAGTGAGGTGCATCCATAAAAAAAGAAGCCTGTTACCATAAGTCGGTGCTACTGTATTTAAATGAACCCCCCGCAAAATACCATGTGTAGTTGTAAATGTGTCTGCCATGCTAGCAGGATCCCTGTCTTGTGCTGGTGTCTTTCTCTGCAGCAGATAGCCTTGCCTGGTCCTCCCTGCTTGCCAGTGGGCTCTCTCTCTCTGTGTTTTTTAACAACGCTGTGCAATGTTTTTTACAGGCCCGGCTCTGCACAAGTTGGCTCCAGCAGTGCCATGGCAGTGGTTGGCCGAGGGGCTAGCCAGCAAGTGTGGTGCATAAAGGGGAGTCCCAGCTCTGTCTCTTCCATGGAGTCATTTATTACCCTTCTTTATCATTCCTTATACACATGCTATATAATTTTAATGGGTTTACACCTATACAACATCTCTGAATAGAAATAAGCTGGTTAAAATTATGAACTACTTCTTCATGAAATCATAAAGCGCAGTAAGTGGATATTTTAGAAATAGACCTGCTAAGCGATTCATTTTTCCATGCATGCCCTCCATATTAACACCACAAGCCCAAAGGGTTCCCAGCAGCTAAGGTCTTTGCTGCCTTTTATATTACAAAAGAGGAACAGCAAGTGCGTTAGTGCTAAGAGGAATGTCCGTTGCGTCCCACTCACCTCCAGTTCTGACTGAGTCAGGCTTTGGACTGGAGCATGGAAAACAATCTCTCTGTGAGGTCTGCATTTCAGAAGGCTTCTGTCTCCACCTCCGACAGGGAGATCCAGGCTCGGACCTCCCGATAAACGAGGCAGCGTGATTCATTTCTTCTGCTCCACACTGCTCTGCTGCAGGAGCTTCCAACTGGTGCGTTCGATGCCGCTGAATTCAGTGCAAGCCTTGCCATCGCGCCCTGACAGACAGCCGGAAAAAATTGCTCCCTGTTCAGTAAAGAGGAGGAAAAAATACGTTTTTAACTCTGCTCATGATCTCATTCATCCTGAGAGATGACAGGGTATTGGACCGAGCTGTTGGCTTGTTTACATAATTATAACAATGCTGTAGAGTCATCTTCTATGTAATAGCAATCACATTCCACTGAAAGAGCTTCAGAGTTTACTACAAAGGCCAACAGGATCTCAGACACCCTGAGAACATATTTTTTCTGTTTTTATAAACTCTAGTAAAATTGCAATTGGCTCAAACTTTGCATTCAAAAAGCACATTCTTGGCAAATATTTTATATGCACATAAAACATCTGAGAAAATGTTAACATTATGATCTTAACTGTTTGCACATTGCAGCCCGCTAAAAGTTAGGGAAAAGTAGTCTGTCAGCTGCAGCGTTCGGTCCAGCTAATGTTCTGAGCACATTTCTCCAGGGACCTGGAGAGCGGGTGGTGTACGGGCATTGCTAGGGCAGAGGCTGTTGCTTAAAACAGGCCGAGCCGTTGCCATCACGACTTCAGCAGGAATGATCATGTGTGATCTGTACCACGCTGGCAGTATGGGCAGGCCTGGGACAAGGGGCCTGCTGTGCCAGCATTTAGCATGCACACAGCAAGGCTTTTTGATGGGAGCATCTCCCTAGCTCGGGACTCAGTGCTGACTGGTGGTGCCAGGGATGAAGTAGGTGGTGGAGAGCAGGGCAGGGAAATCTCACACCCTCAGGTGCAGGACTGCAGTAGCTGGGAAGAGGGAAGGCATCTGTGCAAGCCTCGCATTCACACTCTTCCACCGAGCCTCTCTGCCTGACTCTGGGCCTCCTATGGTCAGAGAGATCCTTGTTTGTTCAAGCAAACCCATTAGGTGTTTATTAGCCTTCATTATGGAGTGCTAGAGGGCTAATTAGTTCAGGCTGTCCCTGCAGGGGGTGGAGGGTGAAGCAATATCATCAGCAGCTGATATTCAGGTTCCCAGGGCAACCCCTGGCTCAGCCTGCTTTGTTGTTTTAGCTCTTGGCTAAGCGAATTAGAGCCCTCGTTATCACATTGACAAACCCTTTTGTACCAAGGAGGGGGGGTGCTGTAGGGCTGCTTGGGGGTACGCTTCCATGCCAGCTTGTTGCCAAAGCCCTGCTGCAGCAAGAGGCTACCTGAACCTACTGGTCTCCCACAGCTGGCCAGAGTGGGCCCCGAGCTGTGGCTGGAGACTCTTTACCCTACATGGGAGGAAGGAGCAGGCTTCTGGATGGTTTTCCCCAGGCACTACTGGGAGGCTTTGCTGCCTTCACTGGTGCTGATGTGACAGGGCTGATTTTGCACCACGCTCCTGTCCCAGCCCCAACAGCGGCAGCAGCAGGTCCACCCAGAGCTGGAGGGGGTAAATGACTGGTGCTGTGCAGTGACACTGTGTGGAATCAGAAAAAATAAATGCCTTAAACTTTGATCGTTTGAGTTATAAGATGACATAACCGCTTTGTGGGGAACTGCTGGCTCTGTACAGTTGAACAGATAAGGGAAAGTGTTTGTTCTTTGTAACTCCTCTGCAACTGCTTCACTCATCCCAGCCTTGAAGACAGCAAAAAGGATGTACAACTTTGATTTCCAGGTGCAAGAAGGAGGTTTGTGAACTGACCTCGCCTCCCCCATAAGCTCCCATCTTGATAACAGCAAAGCGGTATGGGGGGGGAACCCCTTGCAAGTGCTTGGGAAATCCATGTCACTTTGGAGTCCCCCCTACAGCTGTAGTTTCTTTTGAATAAAAGCTTCTGCTGACCTGACCCAAAACTATGCTGCGTGTTTCCACGACAACTGCGAAGGACAGAGCCCAGGGTTCAAGCACGCAGAATCCCTCACCCTGCCGCTGTGGTCTGGCCCGCAGCTGGTCCTGCACAACCACACTGGCCGTGAAAGGCAGCGATAGACTTTCTGCACTGGGTCACTGTGGCAGGAACAGAGCAGCCCCACGGCAAACACTTGGCTCCGTAATGGGAGTACCCACATGTCAGTGACCACTGTGCCACCCACAGCACTGTGGTGGGCACTGTTCACACCGCTCCGGTGGCTAGGTGATTTCTTGGTCTGAAGAGCAGCTCCCCCAAAATGGGCTTGGCCTGGTTTTTCTGGAGTTGGGTTATGCAAGCGCAGCAGCTTTGCAGTGCAATGCAGCAAGAAGGGCTGAATGCCTGAGCCCTGGGCATCAGGGAGGCAGGGACCAGAGCTCGAGCCCCACTGAACTAACTCATCTAATTGTGAAAAAACAGTGATTTCCACTTAAAAGCCCCCGGGTGTGAACTGCAGAATCCCTGCCGTGGCCTGCCAGGCTTTGAAGAGTGGCTCCCTGGTGAGCGAGCCCTTATTCGTTATCACTTTATAATTACTGCACAGAGAGGTCTGCTTCAGTTATAAAACACAGCATTGCCCGGACATCCCACCACTGCTGCCTCCTTTGTATGATTCTCCGTTCTGTCCCCAGAGGCCTGGCTGGCAAGCAGGAATGGAAAGCCAAATGTCTTCTCCAAAGCAGTGGTAAGGCCCTGGAGTGGGAGTAGAGGAGAAAAGGCTAACTGAGCCCAATGCCATGGGTGTTGCTCCTCCTCCGAGCTGGCAACAACACCTCTTTCCCTCTTGATAGCCCAGAATCCCTCCAGAGCACACACGCTTGCAGCCTCCCCAAGAGACGTGCTCTGAGGCAGACGGGCAGGGGGGAGAGGAGAACCCCTTTCTTTTTCCTATCCAAACTCTTGCTGGTGATCTATGCACAGTGACTATGGCGCTCATACTCTTGGGTGGCAAGGATGAGCATGTCCACCTGAGTATACAAGCTGTCAGTTTATGACCTTCACAAGGCAAAGCACGATGCCGAGTCAATGCACTCGCGGTCTCACCTTCAGCCAAAAAAACGTGGAGCAGCACATCCGGCAGAGGCAAGACACTGAGTCCAACAGTCTGAGACCATTGCTGCTCCTCAACAAACCCTCCAAAGCATGCACCCTCCTAAGCTGGACCGGGTCCCCTGGACACAAGCCTTTACCGTCTCCAACACCACAAAATAGAGACCACGTTTTACTGCCAACATCTGGCATTTCAAATGCCCTTAGAATAGATAACATCTGGATTGAATTCTCCTGCCATTCTTCCAGGGCCTTCCTATTTAATAAATAATAATGGTTTATTACTCTGCTGTACTATTTCATAATCCTTTTCTCGGCAAGAATGGAAAAGGTTATGGAAAAACAAACCCAGGGAGCACATTCAAGAAAGTGACACCAAGAGCAGATGACAGAAGAGCAGCCACTTGCCAGCTCTATAGGCCGTGCAGTCAAACCTCTGCATATGAGCCAGGCAAGTGCACCTTTTGATGGAGACAAAGCCATTCAGGCCAGGTCACTCGGGCTGAGCAGCCCCTGGATCTTTCCCCTCTCCACACACGTGCTCCCAGGGCTGTGCACGGGCTGCCCTGGAAGTCCTCTCCCGTTTCCTTTGCTGGGCAACTTTTAATACATCCAAGTGTACAAATTGGTTGCCACGGCAATGGGAGGTGCCAAGCCGTTCCAAATGGGTTTGGGCAGCAATGAACGGTAACGAGCACTAAAATCAAGTCCTCCCTCCCCTGCATGTCGGCCTCGCCCACACAGGTTTCGGCACCTTTGGAGAGGGGCCGTCTCAGGCTGTGTGCGGCACAATGGGGCCCTTATCTTGGCTGGGCCCAGGGTACTGTCATTGCCCTCTCTCCCTGCTTCTGCACCAGGCACTTCCCAGTAAGGCAGAGGATCCCCAACATGGACAGACAAGGAGGGAGACAGGTGGTAAGTTGCCTCTGTCCTCTGCGATGCTGACGAGTCCACACAAGCTCAGATTTATATGGTTCAAAGCCAGGAACAACCACATTGCTCATCTAGCCTGGTCTCTTGCTTTACATGTAGCCCATGGGGTCTCTCCCCAGAGAACTTCTGTAGGGAGCTGTTCTTCCCCAAACTCTGCTGGGGAACCAGACCTGGCACATTTTGACTAGGGAGATGCCAGCCCCAGGGCAGGTGTTTCCCCAGTGCCAGGGGCTTTCGCAGAGGTCAAGTACTATTCTGCATGAGGCATAAAGTTGCTCTTGTCCCAGCTGGAGGTATGCCTAGACGCAGGTAAGAGACGGGTCCTGGATCAGAGGCCTGGTGTGATGCAAAAGCTTGGCTTTGAGCCAGTCTCCCTTCTGCATTTCTACCTGCCATCATTCAGACTGCCAACTCTTTGGGGCGAGAAATCTCTCTCCAGGCTGTATCTGCTAGACAGCCCTGAACTGCGTGGGACTCAAAAGCCCAAAGACTGGCTTTCCTTGGCCTGGAAACCTGGCACTACCCCAGGTCAGCCCTGTGCCAGGAGCGTCAGCTACACTACCTTCACCTTGGCGTAATGAATACTGCAGCAGTGTGAGGAGCAGCCTGTCATGGGTATGGTCGGCAGCCCAGCACTGTTCTTCCCGCAGGGCCAGGTTGGTGGGCATGTGGACAGGACTTCTTGGGTCTCAGCTCTTTAGCCTGGCTCCAAACAGAAGCCAGTGAAACATGAATTTAATGTCCTGAGTTGCTGGAATGAACTGCACTTTTCACAGAAGCCCAGAGCACAGACAGTGACTCCCTGGGCCAGCACTGCCTTGCTTGCTCTGACTCGAACCCTGTTCACTTTTAAAAGGGAGACTTGATGCCAGGAAAGACACTTTGCACAGATCGTGGCTGCAGATGCGAGGTTTCTGAGTAACTCAGACCACCCAGCAGTCTGAATCACCCCTCTGATACAAGGGAACAGACCGGTGCTCTCTTGAGTGATGCTGGGGGAACAGGATGACAGAAAACACACCACATCTTGCACTTAATGGTGGCTTCAAGTAGTTTCCTCAACAAACAGTGAGGAGCTGCTTTGCAGGTAGAGTGGTGCTCTTGGACACCCTCTGCTTGCACTGGGAGAAAAAGAACCACAGGAAAAGCAATAGCAAAAGGTCAGCGTGGCCCTGGCGAATGTGACAGAGGCTACAAATGCTGAATGCAGGCAGGGGCCTGCTCAGCTGTCTTCCCAACTCTGGGTCTTCCCAGCCTCTCAGGAGGAAGAAGCTGTGACCCCAGGGACCATCAGTCCAATTCTCCCCCCGGTACAACAGAAGGAAACACATGCTGCTGACTCTGCCCTGGCCTGGGCTCTGTGTGGTCCATGCGCCACCGCCGGGCTGAAGCACTCTCGTTTCCCAGTCTTTGCCCTCTCGTGGCCCAGGTCAGGCGCTGGAAGGTGCCATCCTCTTGCAATGCCTGGATGGCAGCTGCATTAACACTTGTTACACTGAACAGAGACCTCTCATGGGCCAGGAAGGCTCCCTCCCCCTCGCTGTCCCATTCGGTTTAGCTAGGCTGTTTCTGAAAACTGTCATTAAATCCAGACTCCATTGAGCAGCAGCATGTGGATTTTCCCACTGTCTAAACAACTCCCAAGCTCAACTATCTCTGTGCAAATCTAATTTCCTGTTCCCCACAACACAGCCACGCTGAGCTCCCGGAGGTTGTGGAAAAGGCACCGTGCTCTTTCAACCCCAGCCGGAACGTGATGTGCTCCCTTCAGCTCCACATCCGTGTGCGGCCCCAGGGCAGGGGGCCCTGCAGGGGCTCTGTAGGAAGCTGGGCAATGACCCTCCTTGACACCTCCAGGATTTCCCACCTCGTGGCTTCAAAAGGAAGGTCTGTTTTCTTTGCAACCGTGGCTGCTGGTTCAGGAGAGGAAAGGCAGCAATGAAACCTTCCGACTCAGAGACCCCCATATCTTAGGGTGCTTGTACACGTTATGAGAATCACTACTCCTCCTCCTCTGCCCTGCAAGGTGGGCTATCAGACAAAGGTGCTGAATAGCACCCAGCCCCTGGGCACAGCGATTCAGCCGTGCCATGGAATCGGGCCTGGCTATGGGGGCGAGTGTGCCTGAGGTCTGGAGCCTGATGGATCTGCCATGACCATGAGTGGGCATTGGTGGTGTTGTGTCTCCCTCCAAGGCTGCGCAGGCAGCAGCAGTCTGCCCCTAAAACAGAGCGGGGCACTGGCACAGGGCTGACTCAGAGGGGAAGATTGCCACCTCCTGGCCACCCAGAGAAGCTGAGTTTTAGCCCTTGGAAAACAAGCAAAGGTAACACATCTCAAGAAAAACCACAGCTGCATCCCCCCCTCTCTTGCCTTGCTCTGTTGTTCCTTCCTGTACAAAGTCTAACCTAGAGGAGGAGTCTTTTCTAATGGGCAAGACCCCAAGCACACTAGTGAGGCTGTAGAAGACAGATTAATTCTTCTGACCCGGGCTAACGTCCTAGCTAACGCAATCTTACAGGAGTTACAATGGACAAAACTCATCCCAGAATTGTAATGGGCAGAAATGCAGCATTACCACCAAGTGTAGTGTTAGAAATGGGCACTCGGGAACAGGGTAGGATCCAGCTGCCACAGACAACGACCACAGCTCGAACAATGTGTCCCTGCTGCACGGTTATCAGTTAATGTGTCATGGGAGCGAACAGTAGCCCGCTGCAAGGACTGCCTTGGGTACTCAATGTATGAACTACAGGACTGGTCCACTTACACACACATCTTCCTTCTCTCTCATGACCAGACTGTTTAAGCTCCCAAAACTATTCTGCCCTGGACCAGTTTTGGTTCTGCACCACGCCTTAATGATTCAACTAGCTTCAGCAATAGGCCTGCAATGGACTTTTCCGGGAACACAAGGAATGTATGAATCTAACCTAAAATCCGCCAGGATGCAATCAAGTTCTTTGGTGCCTGCCCAGCTCTCGTAACAATAGTTTTCAAGGTTTTCTTAAACTAAAGAACCTTTGACCCAGCTTGTGTCAAGCAAAAGCAGGATTCCCAAGGCCAAAGGTTAATGGGCCTGGAAATGATCGTATGTTTATCAGCAAAATAAACGAGGAATAACGTTAGAGCAAATGCCAATCTGTTCCCACCAGCTCTGGTTCCTAAGAAAACACAATGAAATTCACACTCAGGGCAGTAAGAGCCTGGAAAGGGAATATTTTCACAAGCCTGGGGGGGAGGCTCTGTAGCAGTTTCATGCTGTCCTACTGCCTGGCAGCTCCTGATAATTAGAGAGGCGCATTTTCTGCTGCTTAACCCTGACAAAGAGACTTATCCCCTAATCCTGCTCCCACTGGAGTTAACATGGCAAAACCCCCTGTGACACCAGCTGCAGAGGCTCAGCCCTTCAGAGCGAGCAGGGAGCCAGCAGCACTCTGGGTGATGTCAAAGCTGCGGGTTCATCCCTAGATGCAGCCACCTTTGGGCTTCTAATGATTCCCACATGGCAGGAGTCGCCCAGACAGCGCTGGGCAGGTACCTGATAAGGATTCGTTTCCAAGAGGCTCCATCTGTTTCCACTTAACTGTGTTTGACACATCTTTCTATGCGCGCCACAAGATAACGTAGTCAAAGACCCTGAAAACACCCTTATTAAATCCATATGGCAAGTCACATGGCAAGCTGCAAACTGTAGAGTTGCTAAACAGGGTGAACTCTTGGAGAAAGAAGCAAAGATCTGTCATGCAAAGGTATCTGGGAGTGTCAAGGATGCAGTTCTGCATCCCATGCTGCACTGGCAGAGCCTTTTCCCCAACCCCCTGCAAAGAGGCAAGTCCCGCTTTCTGCTGGGGGACGTGGACAGAGTGTGGGAGGGGAAGCATCCTTGGGAGAAGGTCTTGGAAGTGGAAAGCTTCCTGCACAGGAATACAGTCACTGCAAACTGGGTCAAAGCCAGGAAGCCCATGAGTCCAACAGCCTGCCTGCAGCAGAGGCCAGAGTCCAATTTTCACAGGAAGGTGCACAAAAACCCAGTGGGATCACCAGTCCCCTGGGCTGGTATCACCTGAACCCCAGAGAATCAGAGGTTTGCAGTAGCCATGGAACAGGAGGATTTGATGTGTTCTAGCAGGCAGAAAGCTGCCCGCACATCTGTGTTTGGGGGAAGGGGGATGCGGTTTAGCATTCAGCCCATAACAACT
>JAGPOW010001890.1:4499637-4523390 GCA_030014935.1 Caiman crocodilus | reverse complement strand
TGTGGGCAAGACCTGGGAAGCTTCATTCCACTGATTCAAATACAAAAAGTCACTAGGTCAAGGCCAGTGCAGGGGCTGTATTCGATCCCTGGTCACAGAACACATGTAGTCTGTTCACTTAAAACCAAGATACTTATGTGTACATATATCATTTACATTTCCAGCTCAGGTTTGAAGATAAGGTTTCACAGCATCAGAAACCCTGCTATCAGTTATATTCTGTAAAATTCTATATTAACATGTCATCAGTGAAAGACTTAGTCTTAGCTTGGTGAGTGCAATGCATGTGCCTTCTGGAAGGTGTGCTTTAGTCATGTACAGCTTACTGGGCTCATTACAGTGGGCTCTCCAAGTACTACCGCCCCATCCGTGACAAAGTCGAGTAGAATCGTTAGAGCCCCTTCCTTGTTGTATTTGCAGAGATGGGACAGAAACGGACTTCGTGTGGGAGGTTGATGTGAGAGCAGCCTTGAAGAAGCTGACATCTGTGTGTTCTGCCCCCAGGTTCTGAAGAAAATTGCCAAGTACATTCAGGAACAGAATGAGAAGATCTACGCTCCCCAGGGCCTTCTCCTGACGGATCCCATTGAGAGAGGACTCAGAGTTGTATCCACCTTGAGGTCTTTGACTCTTTTTGAAATTGGCCTGAGCGACAGAGATGGACATCTTCTCTCACCAGGGCACATGCATAGGAATAAATTCACCCCTGATCAGCTGAAGGTTGTGGCTTGTGCTTCAAAATATCTAGTCTCTAACCTACAAAGCAGTCTTTGCTCCGAATTTAGTCGGATAAAATTTCTGCCCGTTTAGAAGGTCATGCGGAAATAGAGCATGTGACATGCTGCTTGGCCCTCTTTTACAATGATGCTTTTCATAAGCTGAGTATCTTTATACCTGTCTTGTGGTTTTAAACCCCATTTGGAAGTCTGGCTGGTAGACTTCCTCTTATCTGAACAACTGTGAGAACTTGTAGAACTATTTTACATAGAAAATGTCGGTCTTGGCTGACTCAGAATTGTTGCCTTTATTTCTGCACCCCCACCAGAACCTGCCTGAACGGTGCGGTAGTTCCCCTGGGTTTTGTTCTCAGTTACAACATGAGCTCCCTATGAGCTCTGCTGTGGAGTTTGGAGCCCACTGCAGGTGATTTGGCATTCAAGCTAGCATTGTTCTTGGTGGTTGCGGAGGCATCTTGTAACTGTAATTGGGGAAGCAGAAGTAATACGTTTCATCCGTTGAGAATTCTGAAGTTGAAGCCCTTTTGAAATGCATAGGTGCATAGTGTGTAGTGAGCTGTCATCCTAATGAATTGCAGTTGTTTGGATTCATCTGAATATTTGCCCAAATAGCTTACAGCTGGCAGTTATGTAGTTCCAGTACCCTCATACTGTTTCCTAGAAGTTACTAGAAAGAAGTGACTAGACTTCGGTGAATAGAAATGTAAGCGGTAACTGAGCAGGGGAAAAAGCTACAGTAAAATTTGGCTTAATGTATAAACAACCTGTGTGAATGTTGGCAGCCTCAGAGCAATATTATACATTGAGGCTAAGTGAACACTCATTAAAAGGCAAGTCAGGATGCAAAACCAGAAATTGTGTGGGATGTTTAGAATGGTTTAGAAATTTAGCAACACTTCTCATCTAACAGCTGATGTGATCAAAGGCTCTGCTAGCTAGGTTTTTGTCATTTGTCAGTTGTCTTCCTTTTCCTGTAGCACGTTTTCTTAACAGCCGTGCTGTGCAGATTGAAATCACCATTTATGAAGACAGAGGTATGAGCAGTGGAAGATAAAACCATGGACCCCAAGGTAAATATTAACTTTGCATTACATGTCAAATCTATAACCAGCTTCTGTGCATTCAGAAGACGTAAACTTTCCCCTCCCCTGCCGAGACAGAATGTTTATCCAACCGCTGCATGTAATCATAAGGCTCTTTAAATAAATCTTCTGTGTGGATGAAATCTTTAAATCCCAGCGGAAGATGTAAAAATATCAATACTTGGCAGCGTGCTCCTGAATGGTAATGCACTTCAGATGATGCCAGATTTCACATTGATGAAATCCAGATTTTCATTATGTAAACATGGATAATCTTAAATCTGATTTCTGTTGTACTGTGTCAGAAATCATTATCTCACAGATTGGATAGACCCACGAATTCTGATTCTGCTCAGGTTTCCCTCCTGTAAGTGAAGCAGGTCAGGACTGTAGGCTTAAGTTTGAACTCAGTTACTTACTGGTTCATCAGCTGTCTTGGGCCCTGGAATGACACTTGTGCTAATGGCACGCGATGACAGGGGAGCCCATACAATCCACAGCATGCAAGATCCCCAGCAGGTTTCGCAAGCTAAGACAGTCAAGCTAGGTCAGTACATGGGTGGAAGACATTCAAGAAAAATCCCTTTGCTGTTAGGTGTGGCATGGGTAGCTTAGTCACTGCTGCTTTTCCTTCTGAATCAGTGCTGAGCCAATGCTGCAGCCCAGAGCTTAGGGTCTTCTCCGCTGCAGCTTCCATCTCTGGCAGAACCCCAGACTAAGTCATTCTGTTCTCCCCTTTGTTTCCATTTTGCTTTCAGCCTGATAAAGTATTCACTTCCACTGCCTGGCTACAGCTGCCTTCCACTCCAGAGGTGGCTGGATTCACCTGCCATTTCCCGCTTATGTCTAAAATGAAGTCGTGGCACCTCATATTTGTAAATTTCTTGGGCACAGGGCACACGATGGGCCAGGAAATAAGCTACTTTGTGCCTTAGTAGCAACACTGCAAACAAACAAAAAAAACAGGTTGTACACAGCCTGGCATATCAATGAAGGGGAGAAATGCCACAGGCCTCCTCTGGGCTTTGCTAGGTGCCTGTTGAACTGCCTCTTGGTAATTACTTGGTCATGACTAATCCAGATGTACCATCTCTCTGACTCAGCCAGGACAAGAGTTTTCTGGAAGGAAAGGCCTGAGACTCTTGCTGCTGAACATGTATTGCTGATAAGTTCTGCACTACCAAAATACTGTAACGGTTGATTCCACTTCTGATTAGAATGTCCAGTCTGACTTCTCTGGCTATTAGCAGTCAGGAACTCGATCAGGTTCATAGCTTGTACTTGCTGCCATTGGAACAAGGTTGTGTTTTATCAGTTGCAGCTGCATCTACTTGGCACAACCCTTTTGTCATGACTCATTTCATGGCGATTACTGCAAAGTGGAATGTTTTTTCCGAGGTGGTGCGGGTTTCGAGCGCGCACATGCGTGAGCCTGCTCTATCCATGTTCAAACAACTGTGAACCTTCTCATACGGGAAAAGATTTACATTAGGAACTTCTGGATAGTTTCATGAATTACAAATATTTTGGTTCAGCACCACTTTGTTTTCAAAGCTGTAGGCAGACCAGGAGCAAGTTCCACACACAGTGGGGCCTAAGCAGGGGTCTGCCTTCCTAAGTGCAAGCCCTGCACCTGAAGCCTGCAGACTGTCGCAGACAGCCTGTTTACGCTGGCTGGGAAGCTGGTCTGGGTTACATACACAGTTTAGAGAGAGAATCCATAACTGTGGGAGACTAGAGCTCTGCTAGGAAGAGGGGGCATTTCTAGGCTACATGCTAGGCCTGTGCAAAGGCATCTTGTGTGGTTCTCTGCAGTGCTGGCTCCTAACCTGCTCCAATTCTTTGTTTTCCAGCCCCCGGCTCAGCAGTGGACTTGCCACATCAGAGCGTTCCCCTACCTCCTCTCTAGAGCATCATTCCTCTTGCTGCCAGACCTGTGGTGCCATCTACTTACCAAGACTAACTTTCTAAAGTTCTGGCTGGTCAGCATCCATTTTGTGGCCTGTGGCAAACTTTAAGCCGTGATATCATCTTGTTTGTTTCCATGGACAAGGAATGGGCAAAGTAAAGCTGTTGCTCTTCAGCAAGCAAACTGGGCAGTTCAGCCCAGTGGGAAGCAGCTGTTTCCCTCCCCACCAGTTAAATCTTCAGGCTGCAAGTCTGATGTCAGGGAATCTGTGCCAGAAACAAGGCCCGCACTCCAGTGCAGGGCAGAGCAGCCTGCAATACACTCACTGCACACAGTGCTCTGCCTAGCAGGAAGTGACTCGAGGCACAGAGCAGTCTCAGGTTCCTGAGCTGACGCTCACCGGGAATTCAATGCAGAAAGGTTTTTCTAATGGTTTAGTTTTTTTTCCTAACCCCCGATAGCTGGTATTGTTACTGGGTGCTTTGCTGGTTCCCTGGGAATCTGCTGTCACTGGAGTTCTCCACGCTCGCGGGAAGAGACAGTCTTGCTCGTTCCCTTCAACTGTGTCAGTACAATAAAATGGATGCTGAACCAATACATGTAGCCATCCCTACTCCTCCCCTGAAGGTTAATATGTAAAATGTAATGAACTGTTTTGTTTCTCTATGGATTTATTATATATAATTTATAGCAAAATGTTGATTTGATGGATTACTCAATAGTGTGTAAGTTGGTTTCTTAACTCATGCTGCTGGCAAACTGCTGAAGAGCAGAGCTGTGCAGTATGTCATATTTCCTATGAATTAACATTCCTCAGCAATACCTGCTACGTTACCTTGGGCATCTTCTGAGTAAAACTTCCAGCAAACAAAATTGGCCTAATATTTTCTGTTGTCTCCCTCTCCTGTATAACACAAGATCTTTGCTTAGGCTGGGTTTAAACTAGCACGGCCCCCCCCTGGTTGGAGAGCCACTGTCCATTGTGGGACTTGTAGAACGAGACAACTGCTGCAACTAGGTGGAGTGTCAAGTTTTCAGTGATACTGTAGGTGCTAATCCTGGAGTGGAGATTCCAGGCTTCCTGTTCAACTACTTCTTTCTTTTTTTCCCCCTCCTCTTTAAGATCTGTTTCCTGTTTTAATTGTACAGAAGACTTTTTCTTTGTCTCTCTGAACTGTAAAAGTGCATTTGCCTTTTGCACCTGTTGCAATAATTTTGCAGAATTATTACTGGATTAGTAAAATTTTCTTATACTGTGTCTGTGTCCTGTTTGGTAGCACTGGCCTGAATAAAAGTACTAATTTCCGCTAAACAGAAGTGATGGCTGGTAACCGACTCTAAGCCATGTGTAAGTGCATACCTTGCTCTGTTTCTGCTACAATGACTGATGCAGGAGGGTTGGGTTTTATGCTCTTTGTTGGAGCTGGGGGGGGAGCGGTATGCTTGTGTGCATCAGCAACAACCCTGATGAAAGACTGAGGAAGCCCTCGCACTGAAGGGGTCCTAGATCTGAGCCAGAGTATTTACAGGCTGGGGCTCTCCATAAGAGCTAATATTTCAGTTTGGAAAGGAGCCGTTCATGAAGGGGGGAGGTTCCTCCCCTACACACACATCTTGTGTGTAGTCCCTCCCCAGCAAGGGGAATGCAGAGGAGGAAACAAGACTGGCAGCAATAGCAGTTAACTCCCTGAGTGGGCTGGGAGCTAACAATCTCCCATCCAATTGCTCTTTTTTTTTTTTTTTCACCACCCCTGCTGGAAGCCTGTTCAGAAGCTAGAGATTTTAAGTGACCCAAGCAAGGTGCAAACACTGAGAGCAGGGCAGAGCTGGCCTGGGCTGCGCACAGCACTGCTGGGAGAGGTGGAGCACCCCACCAGGAGGGTGTTTGTGCCCGACAGCTTGCAAAAAACCTCTCCTGCTCGTTAGTAGGTGTAATACAAGAGATTACATCTACCCCCAAAAAAGCTTGCCAGCAAGAGTACGGCAAGGAGGCCTGCGGCTCTACGCTGTGCTGCTCCCTGGAGCGGACAGGGCTGGCAGCCCCCTCTTCCACGTTTCCCTTCCACTGGGCACCCCAAAGGAGAGGGTCCTGCTGCGGCCCTGGCCCTTGCTCCCTTGGGAAATGCTGGAGAAGACGGCGGGGCCCATGCCGAGGGTGTCTCGGCCCGCCACGCATCCAAGGATGCGCACAGGGCAACCCCTTAAAGCGAGCCAGGGACCCGTGCAGCCGATCGCGGTCTGTCCGCGCCCCTGCCCCGTGCCTCTGCCCATGTGCGTGCACATACCAGCTCTCCCCAACCCGGCCCCAGTAGTTGAGCAGCCGCCGGAGGCGACGCCCTTTTAAGCGCTGGAGGAAGCCGCGTGCGGGTCCGGGGGCGGGGCTTATGCACATGCACGATGCAAACCCCGCCCCCGGTCACGTCACGCTAGACGTCAGCAGCACTTGGCGGGAGTTCGGTCGCCGGGATGGCGGAGAGTCCTGACTCCCCCGATCCCGTCGGGCACGACTCGGACGGCGGCAGCGAGGAGCTGGTGCTCACCCCGGCCCAGCTCATCCGCAGCCTGGAGCAGGTCAGCGGGGCGGGGCGGACGCCGAGGTTACCTCCGGGTCGGGTGGGAGCGGGGCCAACCCGGGAGCCGGCCCCGCACTCACCCCTGCCCCCCGCCAGGCCTGGCTGAACGAGAAGTTTGCCCCGGAGCTGCTGGAGAGCAAAGCGGAGGTGGTGGAGTGCGTCATGGAGCAGCTGGAGCACATGGTAGGTGGCAGCCTACGGAGGTCGCCCAGTGCTCAGCTGTTGTGGGCGCTGCCTTGCGGGGTCTGCACCACTGCTGGCCCCGGTTCCTTTGTGCAGAGCGGGTGCAAGCGTGCTGTGGGCAGGGAGAACGGCCCACCTGTGCTCTTGGCTGATGCCTGTGCCACTGGACCTGGGGCCTGTGCTCGGATTCCTCTGCCGGGTCCCTGGGCAGGGAGGGATATGGTGCCTCGTACCCCAGAGCCACGTGGCCTGCCCTTTCCCACGGTTACGCTTTGTGCTGTGCCTGCAGGAGTCCAACCTGAAGCGAGTCAAGGGCGTGGACCTGAAGGTCGGCATCCATCGCATGGAGATAGAGCGCATCCGCTACGTGCTCAGCAGCTACCTGCGCTGCCGCCTGGGGAAGGTAACGCCAGGAGGGCAGGGAGCAGGGGCTCCCCCCTTCCTGGTGCTCTGTGCTTGGGAGAGGCACCCCGAGGCTGGGGGCTCAGCACTGCTGTGAGCGGGCCTGGGTAGTGATGGGTCCTGTCAGCAGGCTCCAGACTCTGGGCTGGCGGAGCTTTGATGGTGGCAGCTGATGGTCTTCCTCCCACGGCAGATCGAAAAGTTCTTCCCCCACGTCCTGGAGAAGGAGAAGTCCCACGCAGACGGGGATCCTTCCATCCTGTCCCCGGAGGAGTTTGCCTTTGCCAAGGAGTGAGTTGGGCAAGGACAGGCAAGCCCGGCACACACCTCCTCCCCAGGGTGTGCACCATACTTCTTCCTAGAGCAGCCTCAGCATCCATGAATCCCCTGGGGCCCACCGAACTGCAGAGAGGCCGCAGCCTGGACGGCTTGCCACCTCCCTCTGGTGCGAGGCAGTGGGAGCCTTGCCTAGGCCCAGGGCTTTGAGCAAAGCCGGTGACCCAGAGGGGTTGGGAAGGCAGCATCACTTCTGCTCACTGCCCCGTGCCAGGGCAGAGCCCCTGGCAGTGGGAAGCGAGGGGGCTGTGCCTACTGCAGTGGGTACACCGAGGGGGACTGCATCAATGGGGCATTGCCGGGTTGGGGCAGCCAGGCTGCTGCTTCTGACCCCATGGGCATGGCGGGGCCCAGGGGTACATGGTGCTGACTGCTGGCACCTCGGGCCAGTTGCGCCAGGGGTGCAGGTGCCCATGAACCACTCGTTGCAGGTACATGGCAAACACGGAGAGCTATCTGAAGAGTGTGGCACTAAAGCACATGCCGCCCAACCTGCAGAAGGTGGATCTCCTCCATGCTGGTACGGGCGCGTGTTGGTGACCTCAGAGGTTGCTAACGCCCAGGGGCCTGGGCTCTGGGGAGATGCACATGTCTGAGCACCGCCATGCTGGTGCGTGCTTGGTTGGGGCTGCCACTCCGGCATGTCTCCTGTGCCACAGACGTGCACGAGGGGAACATCGCTAAACCCCATGCCGGCCTGCCTGGCATCTTGTGGGGGGAAAGCACTGCTCGGAGGGGTCAATAGGGGCGGGGTGGCCTGCACCCAGCTCGGGGCCAAGGGCTGGCCCCTCAGCGCCCTGCTTCCCACGCAGTTCCCAAGCCCAACCTGGACTCCTTCGTGTTCCTGCGCGTGCTGGAGCGGCAGGAGAACATCTTGGTGGAGCCCGAGGCCGACGAGCAGAGGTGGGGCAGGGCAGGGGCTCGGGGCATCCCAACAGGCACAGCCAGGCCAGACCCCTGCCACCCCAGCGGGCACCACTGCCTGCTGCATGCCTCGTGGCCGCTGGCCTCTGACCGGGTGTCCGCCCTGCAGAGAGTACACCATCGACCTGGAGGAGGGCTCCCAGCACCTGATCCGCTACAAGACCATTGCGCCCCTCGTGGCCTCAGGCGCCGTGCAGCTCATCTAGGGCAGCAGCGAGCCCCAGGGCTGGGGGGGCAGGCAGGGGCCCTGCTGGGGGCCGAGGGACCGCTGGGCACCATGCCCTCGCCTGCACATCATCATTATCATCATTACTATTATTATAATTATCATTGTTACTGTTATTATTTTGGTTTGTTTTGCAAACACCGAGTTAATCTAATAAAAAATGTCACCTCAGCGCTGGCCGAGCTCCGCTTCGTTTTCCCGCCAGCCCCGCGCGCAGCGCCCGCATACACGCACACGCGGGGGGCCGCGCGCTACGGCCCGGGGGCGGGGCGCCGTCCGCGCTGCCCATTGGTTGGCGGCGTCGCC
This sequence comes from Caiman crocodilus, assembly GCA_030014935.1. Lineage (NCBI taxonomy): Eukaryota > Metazoa > Chordata > Crocodylia > Alligatoridae > Caiman > Caiman crocodilus. Next base: position 4,514,712 of record JAGPOW010001890.1, on the reverse strand, counting down.
CGGCGCGCTGACGCAGCACGTGATGGGGGCGGGGCCGGGCCCGGCGGCGGCGGCAGGTGAGTGACCCCGGGCCGCTCCCCCCGCACGGGGTCGTTGCTCACGCAGTGGTAGCGCCTGTCTGCTTCCCCCCACCCCGGCTATGGTTGCTGCCCCCCCCCGCTCAGAGGCGATGGCCCGGCCCTGCCGCTCGCCCCCTCTGCGAGACGTGGCACAGCCCGACTCTCCCCCTCCCCCCCGGGCGCGCGGGTGGTGCGTCCCGCCGGGGCCCGCACGTGTGTACGCACGGGCATGCACCGCCCGCCACCCCTTCTCCCGGGGCACACGCACGTGCGCGGCCTCCTCCCTCGCAGCACCTGGGACAGCACCGCCCGCCGCAGTGCCCGTGCCCATGCCTGAGCCCGGCAGGGCACCGTGACCCAGCCCGGGCTGACCCCCGGTCTCTCTCCCAGTGCTAGCGGCAGGTGAGCGTCCCGCGGCGGGGGACGTCCCCGTCCTCGTGCCCCGGATGTCAGCGCCCCGGGACTGGCCCCGTGACAGAGCGGGACGCCCTCCCTCCCTCCTGCTCCTCCAATGTGGGGGCAGTGACGGACTCCACCTTGCCCCTACAAAGACACCCCTTGTGCTCCCGGCAGCTGCCCAGGACTCTGGGTACCGGGGGTGGCTGCTCCGCCAGCCCAGCCCCCGGTGCACGCCGTGTCCCCTGACCCCCTCGTGCTCCCTCTCCTGCAGGCAGCCGGCGCGGGACGTGACCTTTGGAATGGGGGCCGCGAGCCACCGGGTGCTCAGCGTGTGGGAGAGGCTGTCGGCAAGCAACGGCAGGGCAGGCTGAGCGCCGCGGGCAGCCCCTTGCCCCAGACCCTCGGGGCACCGGCCTTGCCCGGACCCTCCGCCATGTTCCTGCTGCTCCCCTTTGACAGCCTGGTGGCTAACCTGCTCGGCATCTCCCTCACCGTCCTCTTCACGCTGCTCCTCGTCTTCATCATTGTGCCCGCCATTTTCGGGGTCTCCTTTGGCATCCGCAGGCTGTACATGAAAACGCTCTTGAAGATCTTCCAGGTGAGTCCGGCGGGGCAGGGGGCGTGGGCCGGCAAGGGGAGAGCGACTGGGAGAATTCGCTCACCGAGCACGTGGCACACAGCGGAGCCGAGCTTGCAGGGCGCCGAAACGCGCTGCGTCCGGCATGGCCGAGTCTGGAGCCATGCGAGAGAGGGGCCTGGACCCAGCAGGGTTAATGTCCTGTGTTTGGCAGAGCCCAGGAGAGCCGTGACACTCCAGGAAGCAGCCCAATGGGGGAGAAGGGCACAAGGGAGGAGCGGGTGTGCGGCTGCTTCCCAGCAAGGGTTGGCACCGGCTTGGGCACAGGGCAGTGGAAGCAGCTGATCTCCAGCGCAGGTTTGCGTGACAACGCAGGGAAATCATGGCCAGGGCTCTCTGCCCTGCAGGCCCTTGTGAGCCCAGCTCCTTGCGTCATAGACTCACCAAAAATAAGGGTTGCAAGTGACCTCAGGAGGCCACCGAGCCCCGTGCATGCAGCATGCCTGCCTGGGGGTCGCTGGGCGCCCTCTGGACCTGCAGCTGCCATGAAGCCCCAGCTGCCCTGGCTGCGCCTTTTGGCACAGAGAGGCCAAGTGGAATTTTCCAGCCTAGGCCACACTGTTCTCTGCCTGCCCTTGGCCGGTGGGGATTGCCGGGGCTGCCTGACAGCCAGGGCTGGCTGCGGAAACAAGTCCCAGGCGGACCAAGGACTGTGCTGTGCCCCCGCGTTACCCGGGAGTGGAAAGGCAATAGGAACGCGCCTGTTGCAAGCACCTAGAGAGCTCTTCTGGCATTCTCCCAAGCCTGCCCTTGTGGGAACAACTGCTGATGGGGTCGGGTCAGGTCAGCAGTCGTGCCAATTGCAGATTTTGCTCGGCTGTGCTGCAGCACAGGGTAGGAGAGTGGGATACCTGCCCCACAAGGGGTAGTGCCTCCCCAGGCAGGGATGGGGCAACTGGCCGAGTTGTGTGTGAGGGATCCTCTTTGGGCACAATTGCCAGGTCTGTTCTGAGGGCGAGTGCAGGACCTGTTGGTCATGCAGAGAGAGCAGGCCAAGCGGCTGAACTCTATCGTGTGTCCTTGAGGAGCGGTGGAGGGGAGACATTCCTGGGAATCGGAGGCAATCTGGGCACCGTTGCCGGAGCTGCTGGCAGACAGCTGCCTGTTGCTGCTGCCTGCGAGAACATGGGGCAGGGGGAGCAGCTGCTGACTGTAGGGGGAGGGTCCTGCCACGCGCCTGGCTGCTTCGTCAGCGACCTTGAAACACAGCACGGAAAAAATGAGAATTAGAAATTTGGGCTGGGAAGTCACCTGCTCTGCCAGGCACTGAATGAGCCCATCTCTGCATCCCCTGCCTGTGCCCAGGAGGAGGGACGTGGAGAGGCAGAGCCGCAGGCCCCAGGCGTCCTGCTTACCCCACCTCTCTCTTGCAGTGGGCAACACTACGGATAGAGCGTGGCGCCAAGGAGAAGAACCACCCTGTGTACAAGCCCTACGCCAATGGTGAGGGCTTGCAGTGCACATCCCCATGTCCTGGTATCTGTACACAGCCGGGGCACTCCCCTCTCAGGGCAGGGGTCTGGAAGGGGAGCAGGTGGATACTGCTCCTCAGGCGCAGCAGGGGCACTCTGTGGCCAGGCCCATTACCGAGGCTTATGCCTCGTTGCAGGCATCATTGCAAAGGAGCCCATGTCCCTGGAGGAGGAGATCAAGGAGATCCGCCGCAGCGGGAGCAGCAAGGCCCTGGATGCACCTGAATTCGAGCTCTCCGACATCTTCTACTTCTGCCGCAAGGGCATTGAGACCATCATGGATGATGAGGTGACCAAACGGTTCTCGGCCGAGGAGCTGGAGTCCTGGAACCTGCTCAGCCGAACCAACTACAACTTCCAATACATCAGTTTGCGCCTCACCGTGCTGTGGGGGCTGGGCGTGCTCATCCGCTACTGCTTTCTGCTGCCACTCAGGTGAGCTGTGGCCCAGAGCCTGCCTGCCCAGGCTCACCAGGACAGGTGTGGCCGCAGCCCCAGCCAGGGTCTGGGGGATTCTGTGCTCTGCCTTTGGCTCTGGCAGAGGGAGCTGCAGAGTTAGTGTGGTGAGGGCCAGGAAATTTCCAGCAGCCTCTTGGCCGCTCTAAGGAACAGTGTTCCCAGAAAGGTGCCCCAATCTCTGGGGCACTGCCACACACAGGAGGGCCAGTCATCAGGGCCATGCTAACCTCCTCTCTCTCTGCAGGATAGCCCTGGCCTTTACCGGCGTCAGCCTGCTGGTGATCGGCACCTCAGTGGTGGGACTCCTGCCCAACGGACGGTGAGCTGATTAAGTGCAGCTCACTAGGGTGCTGGCTGCCTGCAAGCAAGGGCTGTGGTCCCTGGCGTCTCTGGCCCCGGTCACAGGAGCTTTCACGAACAGAGTGGTCTAGCAGGGCTTGCAGCCCTCAGCTTCAGAAGCAGCAAGGCACTCAGCCAGCTTGGATGTGTGAAGTGTGGTGGCCTCCACTGCCTGCCCCTGACTGGTGTGCAGGGGGAGTCACAGTGGAGCAATGGGAGCCCCTTTCAGCTGGCACCAGACGTGCGGGGAGGGGGAGCTCTCAGCCCCTCTTCTTTGGGGTAGGGGGCCATCAGTGCCACTGGCCACAGCCCAGTCCCTGTTCCACATCCACGTTGTGCTCCTGAGTGCCCATGTCCTCCCTCCAGGTGCAAGGAGTTCCTAAGCAAGCATGTTCACCTGATGTGCTACCGGATCTGTGTGCGTGCCCTCACCGCCATCATCACCTACCATGACCGGTAAGATGCCTGCACCAGCCCCAGGTCCAGGTCCCACCATGGTCCCTGCACTTCCGGTGGGCTCACTCTTCATTGCTTTTCCCCACCTGTGCTCTTGTGCTCCCCATAGGGAGAACAGGCCGCGGAACGGAGGCATCTGCGTGGCCAACCACACCTCCCCGATCGATGTAATCATCCTGGCCAGTGATGGCTACTATGCTATGGTAAGGGTGGCTCCAACTCTGGCTTCCTCCCCTCACACAGAGTCCTTTTCCATGATGCCATGCCTGGGCCTGTGCCCCAGGCCCCTCTTGCCTGGGTGATTCAGCTGCTCCATGCTCCCCAGCTGCAGACACCTGTGCTGCCTTGGCCCTGGGCTTCCCCATTGCTATGCATTGCATCCGAGCTTCAGTTGTGAAGGGGGCAGCCTGGCGCTGTGGCTCTACGGGTAGCCGGTGCATGACCTGCATCCTCTTCCTGGGTGGGCACAGGTGGGCCAGATCCACGGAGGGCTCATGGGTGTGATCCAGCGGGCCGTGGTGAAGGCCTGTCCCCACGTCTGGTTTGAACGCTCCGAGGTCAAGGATCGCCACCTGGTGGCTAAAAGGTAGGGCTGCAGACAGGCGGGGGGCAGGAGGCTCTAGTGAGGAGGCCGGGGGCAGGAGGGTGACCAGTGCCCACTCTTCCTGGCAGGCTGACCGAGCACGTCCAAGACAAGAGCAAGCTGCCCATCCTCATCTTTCCAGAAGGTGAGCACCAAGGCTGGGCAGTGTGATGTGAGCTGGGCAGGCTGGATCCCCATCCCATAGCATGATGCTGTCAGGTGGCACAGTGCTTCCTGCCTGCCCCCTAGGCTAGCAGCTGGGCACAGTGAGCAGTCCAGTCCTGCTGGGCACAGCTGAGGGCTTAGCATGCTTCTGCAAGAGAAGCTAAGAGCCAGCACTTTTCTCTTCACAGGGACCTGCATCAACAACACATCTGTGATGATGTTCAAGAAAGGAAGTTTTGAAATAGGAGCCACCGTGTACCCTGTCGCCATCAAGGTGAGAGCACTGCCCTATGCCTGGAGAGGAGCGCTCTGAGCATGCTGGCTTGGGGCTTCCCACCTGCCTGGGCACTACAGGAGGCAAGGGATCCAGCAGCTCTGGCCCATTCTGGATCCCCTGTGCTCTCAGCTCTGTCCTGCATGGTAGGAGCAGGCCGTGCATGCCTGGGGGTGCCTGCACCCGTGCCCAGATGGCAGGGGAGCCTGGGGTGCAGCCTTGCTGGGGACACGGGCCTGGAATCCTAGACTCTGTGCCCCCCGTAGTATGACCCGCAGTTCGGAGACGCCTTCTGGAACAGCAGCAAGTATGGGATGGTGACCTACTTGCTGAGGATGATGACCAGCTGGGCCATTGTCTGCAGTGTCTGGTACCTTCCCCCCATGACCAGGCAGGTGAGTGCCTAGCCCACCTGTGTGCATATGCACGTGAGCCACCTGTCCCCCAGGCCCATGGTGCTCAACCGCTTTGCTGTCCCGCAGCCCGATGAGGATGCCGTCCAGTTTGCCAACCGGGTGAAGTCGGCCATTGCCAGGCAAGGAGGCCTGGTGGATCTGCTCTGGTGAGTCAGAACCAGAGCCCCAGCTTCCTCTGGCGGTGGGAGGCCCTGGGCTGCTACAGCCACCCCCTGTGGCCGGGGCACTGTGGCCACCTGACTGTGTCTTTCCCCCAACCCGCCAGGGATGGGGGCCTCAAAAGGGAGAAGGTGAAGGACGCATTCAAGGAGGAGCAGCAGAAGCTCTACAGCAAGATGATTTCGGGCAACCACGAGGACCGGAGCCGCTCCTGAGCCGGGCCCTGCCCTCAGACTCTGGGTGCTGCCTTACCCCGCCCGCTGCGAGGCCGAGCGCCGGCAGCCCGGGCCGGCGGGGAGCGCGGAGCGCCGGCCCGGCCCTGGCCCCGGCCCGGCTGCTCGGAGCGGCCGCCGGGGGGGGAGCGGAGGGGAGGGGAGGGACAGGCCCCCCCCACCGGCCCATCCATCTCGGCGCGGTCGATACGTCTCCGCCCGATGGGAAAGTTAATAAATTTGGCGCTAGATTAAAAGTATCGACCCGCCCATTTGTGCTCCATGCATCACGGCGGCGGCCGGCGCCATCGATCCCCGCCGCGTCCAGCCACCGGCCGGGAGGGCATGAGGACGGGGACGGGCACGGGCGGGGCGCCAGCACCTCCGCATGCCCGGCCCTTGCCCCCCACCCGGCCCGGCCCAGCATGGCCTGGCCCGGCTCGGCTCGGCTCGGCTCTGCGCGCAGGCGGGCGGGGACGGGAGGCGGGCGGGGGGCGCGGGGCGGGCCGCATCCGTCAGCCCGACAGCAGCGGCGCTTAATCGCTTTTAGATTGTTTTAATTTTCTGCGCGCATCGACCGCCCGCGCCATCCATCAGCGCCGCCGCCCGCCCGCCCGGGGGCCCAAGCCTACCTGCGCCTCCGGCTGCTCCGCGCCCGCCGGCCCGGCCGAAACCACCCGCTTCCTCGCTGCCAGCGTCCGCAGCGCCCGCCGGGCCGGGCCGGGCCGGGCCGGGCCGGGCCCACGCGCCCCCGGGCCGGAGTGCGTGCCTGCTGGCGGGGCCGGGCCGCCCTCCCCCGGCTATCGACGCGGCATCAATCGTGCAGCTGCGACAGGTGAATGGGCTCCCGCTCAGCGCGCAAGATAAATGATGTTTGCTCGCTGCTAATCGGTTCCAGCGAGAGGCCTCGCCGGCGACTTTTGAACCCGCTCCCGGCCCCCCCGCCGGGCACTGCCCTGCTCCAGGCTCCAGCCGGCTCCTCCGGCCCCCCGCATTTCCTTCCTGGCAGAAAAAGATCCTAATTGACCCTAGTGGACCTGATTTCAACACCACCCCCCATTCTTAAAAAGCCAGCACATGGCTTTAATTGGCCCTTACTTGCTTTCCCACCCCCCTTCCTCCTGCTTGGGGCTAAGGGCTGACTCTGTCCCCCACCCCACCAACACACAAGGCTGGGCTCAGTGCAGCCTGGCCGTGCCTCCACTTCTCCCTGTGCTTGGACTGCTCTCCAGTTCCTTCGTGCAGCCCTGCTACCCTTCTTCCTCTTGTCCCGGCACAGTGCTAGGAGGGGATGCTGCTGCGCCGCTCCCTGCCCCGGCTATGTGAAGCGTGGGCCCTGGCTCCAGCCCATAGCAGCAAACAGCCCTGGGGCTGGAACTAGACTCCAACCAGTCCCAGGGTTGCATGTGTGCACTTACCCCATGGGTCAGAGCCTGTGGGGGCTGCGGGCTAGGGCCTCCCAGCACAGGCTGGAAAACAGGATTCAACCTCATGCTGCAGCCTATCCTGAGCAGGGCCCAAATACGTGCCATAGTAGGAGCGGGCATGGGCCCTTCTTGCTCCAGCTGCTATGGGCTCAGGGGCTCCTTGGTGCTAGGAGGAATGGGGCAACCTGCCCCATGGGGCTTTATCCTGCACCCTACTGTAGTGCAGCACAGGTCCTGGGGCTGGATGACGGGAGCACTGTCTACTCGCCATGTCTGTGGGGGGGCAGGGGCAGCCACAGCAGCCCCATGCCTGGCCTACACCCAGGTCTTAGGGGCTGGGGCCCACACCCCAGGGCAGGGACAAGCTCTGGACCAGCATGGGCAGGGGTGGCAAGGGGCATTCCTTGGTACCCCAGCAACACATTTCACTCACCAGGCCCCAGCGCTCAGGTGCTGAGCTGTGGGCGGGTGGAAGCAGGGGCGTGTGACGGCCTGCAGTGTGGCAGCTCCAGGGACAGAGGTCAGTGCCAGGTTAATGAGGAGCGAGGAAGGCAACGCCCCAGTGCAAACTCCAGGCACAGGCGAAAAAAGAAGGGGCCCCCCAACCCCATGCGAGTGCCCATGCCAGGAGCTGCCCACAGCGTCGGGGCTGTGAGCTTCCCCACTCCAGTACTGCCTTCTGGGCCCTGCTTGGCTCTGAAATGCTGTCTGCAGCCTCTCGGCCCCACTGATTTTGGGTCTTTGGAGTGGATTTTAACACCTCGCAGCAGCAGGATGTGGTCGGGCGCTGCCGGGGCTGAAGCTGCATCAGAGCAGGCTACACGGAGGAGTTATATGGGACAGTCTGGGCAGGGGCTGGCCTGGCCTTGTCGGGGTGGGACCAGCCGTGACCTATGGAGCTTCCCGCAGCCCTGCTCCTCCACCCTTCTCCCAGCGCCGGCAATGAGCAGGGACCTCAGGAGCCTCAAGCGGCCGCGCTGCACCCTGCTCCCCCGTGCAGCCTGATGGAGCAGAGCTGGCCCTGTGCCCCCTCCCTGGGCAGCGCTGGCCCTCCTGGCTGCAGCCCCTGCTGCAAGCTGCGAGCTACACCGGGCCCCACGGAATCACCACCCGGACACCTGGCTGGGACCTTTATTTCATCAATGCTGACGGCTGGCTGCCCCGAGACATGCTGAGGCACGGCCTGCCCCCCCATCGGTGCAGAGCCCACGGGGAGCAGAGCCCCTGCCCCTGCGCTTCTGGCTGCTGCACCCTGCTGCTGGGCTGGGCTGGCCATCTGGCAACACTGCATGGGCAGCCCAGCCCTGAGGACATAGGCACGGGCTCTGCCTCCCACGCATCCCCCCACCCCAGCAGCTTCTGGTCAAGGTGAGGGCTGGTGGCAGGCTCAGCCGCTGTGCGCACCCAGACCCAGCACTGAGAAGGCGGCGCGGTGCTTGCGCAGCAGCAGGCGGATCTTCTCGTCGTCTGAGTCGGGGTCCAGTGGCTTGTTGTACTCATCGTCCTCGGGCTCAGAGGCACCGCGCTCCCCGCCACCAGCCCGCTGCGGCTGCAGCTGCGATGACGATGACGGCTCCAGCGCACTTTTCTTGCGCCACTTGGTGCGGCGGTTCTGGAACCACACCTGGCGTGGAGGGCACAGCGTCAGGCCCCCGCACCCAGCCCTGCCTGCACCGCCCGGCTCCCGGCCTGGCCTGGCCTCAGGCTAAAGGGCACCAGGCCATGCGCCCTGCCCCCAGGCACCCTGACCAGGCCTGGCACTCACCTTCACCTGGGACTCAGTCATGCCAAGGGAGTAGGCCAGACGCGCCCGCTCGGGCCCTGCCAGGTACTTGGTCTGCTCAAAGGTCTTCTCCAGGGCGAAGATCTGGTGGCCGGTGAAGGTGGGGCGGGTGTGCTTTTTCTTGTGGACGCTGTCTGTCAGGTGCACGGGGGCTGCGGGGAGAGGGGGGCTGAGCTCCGGGACTAGCCCTTGCCCCTCCCAGGCAGCCACCCTGCAGGGAGATGTGACCACAGCTCCCCATATGCACCCCCAGCTCCCTGCTGCCCACAGCTGCCCAGGCAGGGCTGCCCCAGTGTAGACCCCTGCTGCCCACCCCCACCCCCGCAGGTCACCCATGTCGCAACTGCCCCAGAGAAGGCACTGCAGCTCCCATTTCCAGATTGCTCCCACAATGGGGGGCACAACCCTGCCCCCTCTTCCTCTGGGGCCCTGTGCAGCAGGGGGCTCAGCCAGCCTAGGATGACACTCCCTGCCCAGAGACGTGGTCCCTGCCTGCCACCAACAGCTCCCAGCACCACACCGGGCAGCACCCGGACACATGGGCACCTGCCTTGCTGCCCCTGAGGTCGGAGCTTGCCTGGTGGGGCTGTCTCCACACCCTAGGAGCCCAGTGCTTGCCAGGAACCTAGTGCGGGGGATGTGCACCTGCTGCGGCACCCAAGCCTAGGTGGCCCCTGCGTTGGACCCCATGTGCCCCTCAGGGCTGGCTGGGTCTGAGAAACGTAGGGAAGGTGTGAGGAGGGGGCTTAGGGCTCAGTACTAGGAGAGTCCTAGTGCTGGTTGGGGGCTGAGCCCACTGGTTCAGCATTGAAGATGCTTCCCCAGCCCAGGGACCCCACCCGCTGCTGCGGGGCCCCCAGCTGGCGGCTCCCTTGTGCCGTCCCGGGGCCAGCTTGGGTGCATGGGGATGTGGGGAGTGGGAAGTGGTGCTGGGCTTCCACTCCTGGGAAAGCAGGGCTCCTCTGCAAGGTCCTCAGAGCCTCCCCCTCTCTCCCAGTGCAGCAGAGAGTCTGCGGCTGTCGTGCAGTGGCTCCTCGCGTGCCCGCAACAGCAGTGCAGGAATCGTCCCCTCAGTCCTGGGGGACCCACCGTCATGGCTGGGGGTCAGGGCAGGAAGGTGCAGCTGCTCCGCCTGGCCACATCCCCTAGGGACCCAAGTCGTGCGGCTCCAAGCAGTGCCGGTGCCGCGCTCCCCTGGGCAGGGCAAGCTGGAAGGTGGGGGGAAAAATGCCGTGCCAAACCTGGGCTCCCCCTAGCAGTGCCCTGGGCTCCTGCAACTGCCCCCCATTCCCCACCCCATGCTGCCCTGCCCATGGTACTCACTGCTGCCACACTGTCGGCCGCCGCGCCAGTCCTGCCCGGTGTCTGCCCAGCAGCTCCGGCCCCGGGGCGGGTACTCGGCACCCGCCTTGGCGAAGCTCCCAGCCTGGGAGCCATAGTAGACGCCCTGGGAGCCCAGTCCATTAAATCCTCCCACATGCGGGTAGCCTGAGAGGAGGCTGCCACTGGGCGCCGGCACCGGCCGGCTCAGAATGTCGGTGATGCCGTGGGGTGTGCCAGCCGCCAGCTGGGCGCCGAGGGCCGGGGGGTTGAGCTTGTAGAAGGAGTTCTGCACCGAGTACTGGCACACAGGCGCCTTCACCTCGGGGAAGGGGCCCAGCGAGGGGCCGTTCAGCAGGAAGGTGCCCTGCAGGTTGGAGTCCATGGCTCCACTGCCACTGCTGGCCGGTACCACGCCCAGACTGCCCTCAGCGCTGCAGCCCCGCGCTGTGCCGCAGCACGCCCATCCCCAGCAGCCCGGAGCCTACAAGGCAGCCACGGTCCTGCCACGCCCTAGTGTGCCGCACGGGCGCCAGCCACTGCCAGCAAGCACCGCCACGGCCAGGTGGCACACACCTCCCCAGGGAGGATAGGCAAGCAAGAGCGATGCAGCACCAGGCGAGGTGCACCTATGCGATGGCGGCGGTGGCAGCGGCGTGGCTGGGGTCCTTGCACCGGAGCGGCTGCGCCCCAGCCCCTGCCACCCAAGTTTAACTTCAGGCGAAGCAACATTTCTCTGATAAAGACGTGGTCCATTAGAATACCGGGCCCCCATTGGCTAGGCGGCCACGGCTCCCGCGGCCATTGGCCGGGTGACAGGCCCAGTCCAGGATTGGCTCACCCTAGACAAATTGCAGTTTGAAAGACTGGCTGCACAGGCCCCATGGCTGCCGGCTCATTAGCTCCAGCCGGCCTGGCCCGGTGTCACCTGCTCTGTAGGTGCTGGCCCTGGGCCTGGGCTGCTGCGTGCAACACTAGCCACACATGAAGCACACAAGGCTGGGGTGCCAGATGGATACAGGCCTGGGCATGGGTGGGACAATGGGCCAGGGGCTAGATGGTGCCTGGGCTCTCACCTCCTGGTATGTACCCCCTTGCCTGGGAAAAGAAGGGGCAGAGCCAGGAGGCTGCACATCACCTGCACATCTGTGACTGTATGTGCACTGTGGGACACGCATGCAGAGGAAGTGCACTTGTGTGCACATCAATGCAACATGTCTATGCTTCCTCACCTCTGGCTTTTGTTCATTTGTGAGTGTGTGTGCATGCGTGTGTGTGTGTGCGTGCATGCACATGCACATAGGGGGGGCAGTTGCTCTGTGGGGTGGCCGTGGGGCAGGCCCAAGTCCTGTGTGGCCACGGTCTTGCAGATGTGACGGCTGCCGGGTGTATGGGGGCTGCTCAGTGCATGTCCGCAGCAGGTCAGCTGTGTGCACGTCTGGCCACACTGCAGCTGCCTGGTGGGACTGGCCCCTGGGACGTGGGGCAGTGACTGGACAAAGCCTGCTTGCAGCTGGGGCCGCCCCGGCCAGGAGAGACAGCTCACAGCTCCTGGGCTGCAGTCCCCGCAGCATCTGCGGTGCTGGACAGCGCTCACCTCAGGGACTGCAGGGGACAGAGTGAGCAGGAGCTGGCTGCACCAGGCCCACATGCACATGCACGGACACTCGGCTGGACAGTGCATGATAACAAAGGACTGCAGGTAAGAAGCCATTTCCCAGGCCCCGCCTGGTGCGGCCTTCTCTACCCAGGCACCACAGCATGTGCCCTATGGTGGGGTCGGGATTAGCTGGGGAACAGGCTGCCATGGCCACACAGGGACCTGGGCCTTGGCTGGGTGCATCTCCCTGTCCTGGCCCATCACCCACTTCCAGCTCCCCCGCTGGCTCCAGTCCCCGGGGTCCCTTAGTCTCTGCAGTCCTCCCTCCTGCCACAGCACATGTGCTGCCAGGGCGCAGGATGGGCTCCTACTTGGCACCTGCTGCCCCCTCCCTGGGGGCTGGATGTGTCCTGGAGTCCCTTTGCCACCCCCCACCCCCGCCCTGTGCACAGAGAAGCAGAGAGGAGGCAGAGCGGTGTTGTTTCTTTATTAAGTCATAGTCGGTAGCTGGTGTACAGGGAATGGTCTATACATCGGGGCTACGCCAGGGACAGGGTCACCGAGGCTCGTTCCCATAACAATAAAAAAGGAAGTCAACAGAACTGTAAAATGTCTAAAAAGCGTCTAGTGCGCGGGCGGTGGCGGCATGCCCTAGGCGTCAGGCTAGCGCGGCCCCTGTGGCCCTGCCAGTGATGCGAGCGGCGAGCACATGCCCTACGAGCACGCGAGGCCGAAGCGCGGGACCCACACTACACTACGGGGCTGCCGGCGGCCTTGGCGGGGTGGGGCAACTATGCTGCAGAAGGAGGGGAGGGACGGACGTACTGCGGCCCTGGCCGTGCACGCGGCACTCCCCAAGGCCAAGCCCTGCCCGCTCACTTCCCTGCACTGACACCTCCGCCGGCAGCAGGGGCAGGGGGTTCCCTGCCTGATGTCTCACGGTCTATGTCGGCAACGGCATGTGGGCTGCATGTGGCTGCCAGGGCCGCATCAGCCCCCAGGAAGGAGCAGAGTTGGGGATCCCTGCAGCTTGGGATCCCTGCGCCCGGGGGTGGGTGAAGGACATGGGGGCAGGGAAGGTAGCAGCCACTGCCCCTGCCTGTGACCTATCAGCTGGGGTCATGTATCACAGCAGACTCCATCTACCAAATGCCTTTAAATAGCCCAGGTCTCTGCATCTGCCCCGGCTCCTGCCAGGCTGGATACAGGCAGGGACAGCTGGGCTGGGGCCAGGGTGAGGCAGTGGCTTTACTGTCCCATGGGGATATGTAGGGGCAGGCCCCTGGGCAACGCTGCTGTGCCAGGGCACAGGGCTTGGTCCTGCAAGGGTCAGCATTTGCTGGGCTGTGCTAGTGTGGCCGCCCGCCTGAGGAGGCCGACGGGGGCCGGCGCAGAGGGGAGGGCTGCAGCACCATGACTCCTCCTGCCTCTGTGAGCTGACATTGTGCTGGGTGGGTCGGCACCACCCACGGTGGGGGCTGACAGAGGTGGGAGGCAGCCAGTGCCCCTGCCCCTGCGTGGGTGGCAGGGAGTGAGCAGGGGCACATGGGCAGCGGGCCTGTGCCTGGCCACTCCTGCAGGGCCCCGTGGGCTGGAGCCGTGGGCTCACAAGCCGCCCTGCCCTGCCACTGGCCGAGGGCCGAGCTGTCGGTGCTCCGTACACACGGCGGGAGCATCCCGGGTTTGCATAGTATTTATTGTTCATATACACAAGGCTGAGTACTGTACAGTTTACACTTTCAACACAAGCAGTGGGCTCGGCCCTCGGCCCAGTGCCCTCCCCTCAGTTGGGGGCTCGCCCGCCTACCCATACTGGGCGGCCACTGCAGCCTGGCCCTCTCTGCCTGCCCCTCCTGGCATGAGGCATGCTCCCCGTGCCCGCAGCACTCACGGGGAGGGGTGAGATGGCGAGGCTGGCGAGGCTGGCAGAAAGGCCAGGGAGATGAGTCGGGCTGCCTGGCCATGGGCGGCTCCGTGAATCTGCAGACACCCCACAGGGCTTGGCCGTGGTGCCGTCTCCACCCTGCCCACGGTACCTGCCACTGGCCTGGCCCACACCTCCCCGGTGGGGCCGGAAGGCCCCAGGACCGGTCTCCTGGGTTCCTGGCCGTGCAGGGCCCCCAGTCGGTAGTACGTACTGTAGCTCATGCGTCTGCATCAGTCAATCATGCGAATAGGACGGTAAGTAAGTCTCGTACAGAAATCATGCCGGTAGCCTATAGAAACACGTACGGCCGGCCCCGCTCCCGCCGGCGCTTGGCTCTTGCCTCTCCTTGTGGGGGTCAGGACGCGTGTGCAGATCAGTGGGTTGGTGTTGAGGTGAGGTCCTGAGGAGGGAGGGAGCAGGGAGGGGGTTACTGGGGGCCAGGGCAGGGCTGTGCACATGGGCAGCTGGCCAAGCCACCTGCTGGGCCCCCACAGCACCACGGGTCCTGTGCCACAAGACACGGACTGCTTGGGCACAGGCAGCAGGGCCCAGGCCATGCCACACTGGCACACAGAGTGACATGGACACATCCACACACACCTGCCTGCCATGGAGGCTGGAGGGGTAGCTGTCCTCCACAGTGGATGTCCTGTTCCCAGCTGCCAGAGCCCATGCCCCGTGCAGACACCCCTGGGGACTGTGCTGGAGCCAGATGGCACGTGGGCACATCGCTGCCTGTACAGAGGCATGCATTGGCCTGCTACAGCTGTGCCTGGGCCATCCTCTCAGCTTGCCGGGTCTGTGCTGTGGGCGAGCCAGCCTCCATGCTGCCCTCTGGTGCCCACAACCCACTGGGTTACTCCAGGCAGTGTCTGGCCTGGATGGGCACTAGTTTTGGCATGGGGTGTGCAGCACACAGCACCCCTTGCTGGCAGCACCAGGCAGGCGCTCAGCCAGTGCATGTGCCACAACGGCATGGCCACGGTCTCTGTCTCTCCAGGGTGCCATAGCCAAGGTCATCTCAAGGGCCCCCTGCTGGGCTGCACAGGCCTGCGGGCACTGCCAGGTGGCTGCAGTACGTGTGGGGCCAGGCAAGCATGCTAGTGCCATTACCTCGACAGAGGCCACTTGGGGTCACTGCTTCCCCCGCTTCAGGCTGGCGCGTTTCACTATGTGGGCCCCCATCCTGCCCCCGACGAGCTCCGCATTCAGGCCGCGCCCATGCACCTCCTCCTGGCACCACAGCAGAGACAGGAAGCAGTACGCCCAAGGACAGACAGAGAGAGAGGGACAGATGGACAGAGAGGACAGGAGAGGGAAAGGAGAATCAGAAGGCAGAAGGCACGGAGCCAGAGCTGGGAGTGGGTGTGCAGGGCAGAGGAGAGGAA
>JAGPOW010001890.1:4477133-4499537 GCA_030014935.1 Caiman crocodilus | reverse complement strand
AGAGGAGAGGAAGAGAGGAAAGGAGAGGAAAGGAGCATCATGGGTGGAAGCAGAGGCAGGGGCAGAGCAGTACCTGGCTGCCCAGGCTGTCGTGCTGCAGCAGGCCATACTTCATGAAGTGTTCAGCCTCGGCCTCCAGTTCCTGGGCCTCCTGCAGGGAGCCCTCCAGGATCACCTCCTCACGCGCTCGTCTGTCGTCCTCCTCATCTGGGCCCAGCCGCCGCACCACCTTCCGGATGATCTGCGCAGAGTGCTGGGTCACTACAGCCAGCCTGTCCCACCCTGCTTGCCCACAGCCTGCCCAGGGCATGCCTGCCTCCACCCCGGGCTCCCCTGCAGGCCCGTGGCAGTCCCCAGAGCAGAGGGGGCCCAGAGGATCCCTCAACTGCCCCAGGGCTGCCCCCACTCACCTTCTTGGTGACTATGTTGCCCTGCTCATCAGTGAACTGCTCCTCGGTCACCTGCTCCCCGGGGATGTCCTGCACTTCGTTGCCCTGTAGGCAGAGCAGAGTGAGGCAGGCCAAGGACCCCCACAGCCCAGGACACTGTTAGACGTGGCCTGGGAAAGCACCAGCCCCTGCAGGGCAGCAGAAACGACCTACTTCCCTTCTCCTCCCCACCCCCCATCAGCATGGCACCTCCCAGAGCAGCCCTGGCTGATATGCAGGGGTGGGGGGTGGCAGGGCCATTGCTGTGCTCTGTGAGCACAGGGGACGGAGGGCAGGGGCATGGGGCCAGGGCAGCTGGATGGGGGCCTCGGCGGGCCATGGACAGCCCTGTTACCTTCACAATGACACGGCGGCGGACCACCCTGGTGGAGACTGACTCCTCGTCGTCCGCCAGCCCCTCACTCTCGCCCAGCTCCTTGTCCAGCTCATGGTGGACATGCTTGAGCAGGAAGCGCACGGAGCCCCGGATGATGTGCAGCACGTTCTGGCAGCTCACCAGGAAGAAGCCCAGCAGCACCAGGGTGATCAGCAGCTGGGTCACGAAGGCTAGCATTCTGCCGCTGCGCCCGCGCTCACGCCCTGCACCCACGCCCCGGCCACGGGCGTCCCAGCCGCAGGAGCCCAGAGTGCTGCCTGCTCTGCTGGCTGCTCCGTTCTGCACAGGGGCCGTGTCAGGCTGTGGTAATTTTAGCTGCCGCATACCAGCTGGCTGCAGCCGCTGGCTGGGGTGGGCAGGTGGGCTTGTCTTTTGCACTCTCAGCTCCTGTCAAAGTCATCTGGCCTGGAGGGGCACCCACGGGGCCTGAAGCACGGGGCAGCCCCTAGCCCCAAGCTTGGCAGGAGGGGCTGGGGCTGGGCCCCCAGTCCCCAGCTGTCTGCCTGCAATGCTCTGCAGCCCATTAAGGGGTGCCCAGAGCAAGCCACCCAAGTGGCTCCAGTGTGGGGTTGTGCTGGCAGGGCCCACCCAGGGGCTGCACACATGGAAAGGCATAGCCTGAGGGAGTTGCTTTCTCTGCCTGCCATGCTGCCCCCACCCCCTGCTACCCCTCACTGCCTGGCACAGCTGGCTCTGACTGGGTGCCCAGTACCAGACCCTCATGGCTGGATAGGTCTATTTCTGGCCGTGGCAGGCTGGCGCAGGGGCGGAAGCCCTGGGAGATACCCGATTAGGAAGCGTGCAGGGTGGCTGCCGGTTATAAATGGAGAGCGGAGGCAGCAGATTGGTGCTAAATAAAACCCTGGGCCTGGCTCAGCCGTGCTATTCTGGGCCATGCCCTGCAGAAGCCATGCGAGGGATGCCGGCATCCGGCAGGGTGGGCTGATGCTGCGGCAGTTGGGCCCCTCCTGAGCTGGGGGCAGTATCTAGCCTGGCTGCAGAGCTTCTGCCAGGCCCGAGGGCAATGTGGTGCCAGCACCCGGGGACAGCTCTTCCTGCTGCCACCCCTTACCCTTGTCTGCCTGAAGAAGCTGCTGTCTGCCTCCTCCAGCCATGAGCTGAAGGTCTGGCTGTGCAAGGGCGGTGGCCGGGAGTCGCTCTCCTCTCCGGAGTCGATCCGCATCCGCTCAGCGGGCGGCATCAGGACCGTGCCCTGGTCCTGGCTCCAGGCCCCAGAGGCCAAGCCAGGCCCCATCACATTCAGCAGGTGGGCACTCCGAGCCACCCCCTCCTGCCAGGAGCCCTCGGGCAAGTCCTGTAGGCGGGAGACAAAGGAGCCCTCTGCATTCCAGTCCCGCAGCCTGGGCACCAGCCAGAGGGATGGGGAGGAGAGACAGACAGACAGACAGACAGACAGACAGAGAGACAAAGAGAGGCCGTCAGCTTCTCCACTGAGACCACCCACATGGCACATGGCTCCTGCCTGTGCCATGCACCCCGGCACCAGGCGCAGCTCCATCCCCCTGATCCCCGCAGGCTGAGCCACTGTCGCAGCCAGAGCTCCAGTCTGCTGGTGGGCTCCACGCCAGCCCCAGCCCAGCCTAGCCCAGTCTGGCCCAGCACTTATGCAGTGAATGAGAAATGGGCATCTCCAGGAGCTGGCAGGCAGCTGGGCTGCATAGCCATGCCCTTCACCACCCTGTCTCCGATGCAGGGTCTCGGTGCCCCTGCCCCGGCTACCTGCCTGGCCCTTGGGCTGTGGTACCTGTCCACACTCCTCTCGATGACACGGCTCACACTGGGAGACTCGGTGATCCGGGCCTGCACCCGCTGCTGGCCTGAAACAACACAGTCTTCACTCTCTGTGCCCTGTGGCCCTGCTGGGCATGCCCCGTCAGGCCTCCTCGCCTCCGACCTCTGCCCCTCCTCTTGCTCCAGCAGGTCAATGAGGCCATTCATGGCATCTGAGTCCACTGTGTCATCCTCCACCAGGTCCATGGAGCCCAGGTGGTCAGGGCCAGGCATGTCCTCTGGGGGCTGCCCCGTGAGGCGGCCGTCGCTTGTGGCGTCCGAGTCCTCGGCCTTGCTGCACTCCAGCGAGGAGTCCTCGGCCGTGACCAGCGAGGGCGTGAGCCCTGAGGACCACACCTGCATGTCGGACATCTCCAGGAGCGCATCCGGCTCGGTGGCGGCCATGGGGATGGCATCCAGGATGGCCACCTCATTCCAGTACTGGTCGGCACGCAGAGGGGACGGCAGCGCGTAATGCAGGGAGGCGGGTGAGAGCAGCTCGTCCGGCAGCGAAGCGTAACCTGCAGGGGCAGACAGAGGCGACATCTCTGGCAGCCGTTCCGCACAGACAAGCATGGCAGGGCAGAGGTGTGGCAGGCAGTGCGTGCTGAGGGGACAAGGCTGCAACTGGGCAGAGAGGTCCTGGGGGAGCTGCCTGGGGTGCCTTGCAGGTGGCCTGACAGAAGCAGGGTTGTACCCCCGGGGTCTGCACTCCTGCCAGGGCTTGCAGGGGGCAGATGGAAACAGGCACCAGCCAGGTGCCCTGAAATACTCAGATGTGCATCCGAGACTGCGTGCCGCAGCACTGGGCTCCCTGGGAAGCTCTGCTTGCATGTGCCTTTCCTCCCCTCATTTTTGAGCCCCTCTTGTGCCCCTGTCCTGTCCTGCAGCCCCTGCCCTTTTCCCTGCTCTGTACAGCTGTGTGTGCTGTCTGGCTGTGGCCCTGTCCAGATGTGCAAGTGGGGAGGTCAGGCCCTGGGGCCCTGAGGCCAATGGCTGCCCAGCTCCAGCCTCTCCTGCTATGCCCAGCTGGGGAGGGATGTGGGGAAGCTGCGGGGCCCAGGCAGACTATGCACTTTGCCTCCAGGTATAGGCACAGGGTCCTGCCTACCTGTTCCCAGGGCAGGGGCAGCATCGCTCTCTGTCTGTTTTGGCCCGGGTGTGGGGTAGCCCCTTTCAGGCTCCCAGGCTGCTGAATCGCCAGCCTGGGATCCCCATCTGGCTCCCTGCTCACTGGCACCCTGGCAGGTAGCCATCCTCTCTTCTCCCAGCTCCGTGCCACCCTCGTGCTGAGAGGGCAGCTGGTGCCAGCACCAGAACCTGCTTCAGGGTGCCTGGGACTGCTACAGCTGACTCAAAGGCCCAACGAGGGGTGCTGGCTATTAAACCGAGCTGGGTTCAGAGCGGGTGCATAGGCTGGCGGGATCTTCCTCTAGCAGCAAAAGGGTACAGGGAGGCTGTGGCGCAGCTGGCAGCAGCAGGGCCATGCAGGGAAGGTGGAGGCAGCAGTCCAGGCAGGGGTGGCAGCGAGCGTGCAGGACCATGCACAGACACGCAGCCGCGAGCGGGAAGCAAGTCCCTTGGTGACAGGCAGCAGCTCCGGCAGGGCTTGGCCCAGGTGGAGACAGTGGAGATAGGCAGAGGAGGATGAGAGCAAGAGGTCAAGATGAGGCCAGAGGAGGAAGGCGACGGGCAGCGATGGCAGGGGCGTGCCTTGCCTGACAGCGCCGGTGTGTTTGAGAGAACACAGAATGGAGGGGAGAGAGCCTTCAGCAGGCAGCATCCACAGCCACCCAGGGACTGGGACGCCAGGCCTCAACACTGGCTGCAGCATCAGCCCAGAACTGGCGCCCTGCTCCATCACAGATGCCTGGGTCATGCCCAGTCCCCAGCCCTCATGGCCAGGGCCAAACCCAGGCACCTGCTGGTGCAGAGGGTGACTGGAGCCAGGCTGCACAGAAGGTATAGTCAAGTGTGCCCAGCCAAGGCAGTGACCAGCCAGGATCAGGGGCATGTGGGTCTGGCCCCATGGGGAACCACAGTCTCTGTCTGTGGCCAGCTGCTACTGGGCTCCAACTCCCAACCCAGACCCCATACGCCCGGCTGAGGCTCCCACGTCCTTGCACTGGGGGGAGCTCCTGTCCATCCCTGGCAGGAGCAGAGCTGCCTGGCCAGCTGTGGGCTGTGGTGTAAGTGGGTAGCTCTGCCAGGCCCCACGGCCTGCCCAGGCCCAGGGACTCACCATTCATCTGGGAGGGTGAGAGGGAATAGTCCCTGTCGGTGTAGCGCCGGTCACACTTCAGGCCACGGCTATGCCACCCAGAGCCCTCCAGCATGTTGACAATCTCACTGCGGTCGATATTCCTCAGGGCCGTATACAGGCTCTCCACTGTGCAGGGGGAGCTGGTGTCAGAGCAGGGCATGCAGCCAAGCCCTCTCGGCACCCTGGGTGGGTGCCAATGGCCCCACAGCAGCACTGTCTACTCCCCAGCCACGTATGAACCCACAATGGCAGTGACACACCACGCTGCGACTGCACATGGGACAGCTCCTTGTGCACCATAGCTGGGCGACTCAGCCAAGCCATCTCACTCATGCACACGTGCGCCTGTGGAACATGGCTGTGCGAGTGTGCAGGGCACCTCATATCCCCATTCTGCTAAGTGTAGAGATGGCTCCCTGGCTCAAGGCATGGGATGTGCCCATGGTCTCTTTCCAGGGAGTAGCTTGAGGGCCCAACCCCAGCAGTCAACACAGCAGGGGCTGCCAAGTAACACTCACCCTTGGCGTTCTTGCCCTCACGATTTGTCCACAGGTTGAGCAGGGCTGAGCTCTGCTCCAGCAATGAGTTGGGGTTCTCCACCCGGATTCGGTTGATGTCTTCCACCCCGAAGTGCAGCTCCCGTGCCAACTCTGTGAGACACACAGCACAAGATGGGCATTGTGCTGTGTACCTGGCCAGGCTTCTCCCAGCCCCACATGCCCACCAGGGGTAGCATCAACACCAGAGATGGCCTGTGCACACTGTCCCCATCATGCACAGACAACAGGCTGATGCCACTGCCACTTGCAGCAGCTCAGTGCTGGAGACCCTGGTTGGGTGGAGCTGGCTGGGCACTGGGCTGTCCCTTGCTCAAGGCTGGCTCTGGAGATACAGGCATGTCAGGAGCCCTGTAACAAGGAGGCCTTGTGCCCTGGGACAGGACTGACCTGCCCAGCTGAGGCCAAGGTGCTCAGAGATGATGGCCATCTTCAGGTCTGCCTTGTCCATTCCACTCAGAGAGCCTGCGGGAGAAGAGGGAATCACAGCATTGCCTGCCCTGTCCCCTCTGCTGCTGTTTACACTGGCATGTGGCCCGAGGCATCAGCTTGAGATAGTTGTGCCAGGGACATGCTTGGCCTCAGCCCAGCCTCTAGGCAAGGTGTCAGGTGCAGCAGCAGGGCCCCTAGGGGCTCAGGGCACCACCAAGGAAGAGAAGTGACTCGGTCCTTGGGTGAAGGACTGGGGCAGGTGCCCCTCTATACTTCCTCCTCCCTGCCCAAGGGGCAAAGTGGCCGGACAGGGCCAGCAGCACATACCCAGACTGCTCTCACTGAGGATGCTGTATCTTTCCCGCAGGGCAAGTGGTGTCAGCGTCCTCCTCCGCTCCTCACTGCCTGTCCCCTGCAGAAGCAGAAAGGGCCACAGGTCCCATGGGGCTTGAATGATGATCAGCCCCCACCTGTTCCAATGGGGCCAAAGTCCCTGCCCCAGCCATCGACACAGCTGGCAAGCACCTGGCCATGGAGGGAGAGGGTGTGGGGAGCTGAGGCATGGCACCGCATGCTGGGAAAGGGCTGGGTGCTGACCTTGGTGCAGGGTGGCATGGTGATGTTGAGGTGGCAAAGCGTGTGCTGCAGGTCTTCATACTTCATGGCCTTGCGCAGGAATGAGAGTGAGCCGCTTGCCTCCCGGCTGCTGTCCCGCACCTGCATGACAGGACACAGTAGGTTGGACCGGGGAGCAGGAGGACACCTGCCCCCAGCCCCACCCTCCGTAGCCGAGGTCGCCCCTCACCTTGACAGGCAGGGCCAGCCGGTTCTCCCGGAAAGACTGGAAGAGGAAGCTGCGCTGCTGCGTCGCCTTCTTGACTGGCACCAGGTTCCCCGAGAGCTCAGCATGCAGGGGCATCCCCTCCAACACCTGGGACAGAGCGCAGGCTCAGACCCACTGCCGCCCATGGGCTGGCTGACTTGTGCTGCCTCACCCAGGCCTGGACACTGTCCCCCCGTGCTGTCGCCAGGGCCCCATCATCCACACACCGAGAAGGGATCCCTACCCGAGCACTGGGGGCTGCAGGCTCCACACAGCCATCAGCAGCACATCCCACTGGCCCCAGGGCCACCTCCCCCATCTGACCACAAGGGGAAGGGTCTGGGCTGGGTGCTACCTCAATGTCACGGCTCCGGGCCACCTCAGTGAAATTCTCGTGCTGCTCCAGCGTCTTGTCCACCTTGTCATCCGTCATGCAGTAGCAGCGCAGCCGGCCCTCGCGGGCATCGTTCATCTTGGCGAACACCACGAACTTGGCCATATAGGGCACAGCTGCCAGCTCCTTGTACAGCAGCGTGGCAAAGTGCACCGCCTCAGCCGTCCGCGGGCAGTCTGCCAGCCAGAACCTGTGGCAGGGGCCATGTCAGCAGGGACTAACCGGGCCCTCTCCTCCCCAGGCCCCCATGGCTGGCATGGTTTACTCATGGCAGGACGGGTCCAGGCACATGCACACGCGGCATCTCACCTGGCTGAGACGTTGGTAGTGAAGTTGGCACACTCATTGGTGTAGACCAGCTTAGTGGTGCCCGTAATGTCCTCCCACTGTGCTTGGGCTGTTCCTCCTGCAACAGCACCATAGGGGTTGGTGCCCGCCCAGAACCCGGCCTCAGCCTCCCTGTCCCCTTGTCCCTGGGAGCCACCCCAGTCACAAATGCCCTCAGGCCCTGCCCCGAGAGCCCCTGTCTGCACAGACCCAGCCCAGGGTGCTGGTGACGCTGACTCATACCCTGGCCTGAAACCCAGTGAAGGTACAGTGCTCACCGATGACACTGCAGAGCAGGCGCAGGCTGGTGGTATCACCCTCGCCACTGTCCCGGGGGCTGTCCTTCCAGGACGGTGGCAGTGGGATGCGCAGGCCGATAGGCCGGTGGAACTTTCTGCGCCGCGGTTCCACTGTCACGATGGGGCTGAAAGTCGCCTGGTTCCCCAGCAGCTTGGTCACCAGCTCATCTGGCACCGGCTGCGCCTGTGTGGTGGGACAGAGAAGAGTGGAGGTCTGCACTGGCCTGCGCTCGCCCCTGTCCCAACCCGTCTGTCTGTGCATCATCCCCAGCGGGGGCCTGGTACCTGCAAGGCCAGCTTAACCTTCTTGGTGACAGCAGTCTCGGGGAAGGTGGCCTGCACCATGGGCACCAGCGTGCTTCGCAGGCTGCCACCCTCAGAGCCAATCAGGTCAAAGTCCTGGCAGATGCGGGACATGACCACGAAGTAGAGGGGGAAATCTGTGGTGATGATGCGGCAGATCCGCTTCTTCTCCAGCTCCTCCCGGCTGTCCAGCTCTGCAAGGCAGTGGCACGCTTAGGCCATGGCCCACCATGTCATGGCCCAGCTGGCCACATGCCAGCCATGCCCCTGCCCCCTGTGTCACCCCCGGGCCCAGCTCACCCTCATCCATGCCGCTGAGCACCTGCTCCAGGTAGCGCTCATCATACCGGTTGCGATGCTCCTTCCACACAGAGCCGTTCTCGCTGCGCAGCACGACCAGCTCCCGGTCACCCCGCCCGTAGGAGGCAAAGTGTGGGATCTCCACGATCACAGGGCTGCAGTGGGATATGGGCATGAGAGGGGCTTGAGGGATGTAGTCCCAGGGTGCCAATGTTGTCATGAGGTGGCAGGGCAGGGGCAGTGCAGGGCCTGGGGTTAAGTGCCATGAGGCATCTAGATCCTAATATCTCATGTCCTGAATCCTGTCCCCAGCAGTCCCCAGGCTCCAGCTTTGCACAGGGCATTGGCAGAGACTCTGAGGAGCAGCTGGGCTATGGCTCACCTGAGGAACTGGGCACCAGCAGGGCCCAGGGCAATGATCCTGCTAGCCAGACCCTCCTCTTCGGCTAGGGGAGGTGGCGTTGTCAGCTTCTGGGGCTTGACTAGGCGGCAGGTGATGCGGGTGGGGGCAGCGCAGGTGCGTGGGGGGACAATTACCCGCAGCCCATTGTGCCGGCTGCCCCGCATGGACCCGCCCCGGGCATCCACCATGAAGCTCACCAGGAACCTGCAGCGACAGACAGATGCTAGTGTCATGCAGGGGCTGGCCCACGCACAGAAGCAAGTGTGAGCACAAACCATTCACTTACCCTGTGTGCACGGGGCTGGCCACTGGGCTGATGTTGTCTGAGGTCTCTGTGGCTGGGCTGCTGGGGATAAGCGAATCCTCATCAAACTCCTTGGATGGCTGCAGGAGAGGAACGGAGGGCAGTGAGGCACAGCCTGGGGAGCCTGCAGAAGTACTGGGGACAATGCGGCTGCCCTGGCCCACAAAACCCCTGGAGGGAGTGCCCCAGGCCTCGGCGGCTATGCAGCATGGTCGCCTTGGCTGGGTTGCCTGTTTCCTGCCACGTGGCTGGCTACAGCCATGGGGGCTCCTACCTGCTCAGGCTCCTCCGGCTTGATCACCACTGTCTCAGGCGTGACACAGGGGATTCGCGGGATGGCGGGGGACTCCACCCTGTGAGGGCAATGCAGACCATCACAAGCAACTCTGTGCAATGCGGGCTGGAGCTATTTCTCCATCTGAGAAATTACTGAGGAGCCCAGTACAGGTGGAGGGCCTCACTTGGCATCCACACCCACACTCTCGGCACCCTCTCGGTACCTTCCTGGCGCACCCGCCTCCCGCCAGCCAGTGTGGTCCTTACATGTGGTCCAGCTTGGGCATGAACTCCTCTTCCTGCTCCCTGGTCTCTGGCTTCTCCAGTTTGGATCCAACCGGCTCCTCTCCTAGAACCAAGAACTGGCTCAGCCCAGGGATAACAAGGGCAGGGTGCAGGGTTGCCAGGTCCCCTCTCTCCCAGGCTTTGGGTAGCAGGAACTGAAGAAAGGTGGCACACCCCGCTCCCAGCCTGGTGTCTCTGCTTCCCAGTCACGGCTCTGGAGCCGGGTCTCTGGTGCCAGCAGGGACCTGCTGCCAGGGTGTATGGCCCTTCCGGCCAAGGCTCTCTCTGCCAACGGGGCTTCCCGTGCTCAGATTAGAGACACATCAACCTGGCTGGAAGTGGCTCTGGCTGTTAGGCTGCTCCAGCAGCAAGCCAGCCCCATGGCCAGTACCCCAAGCACAGCAGCGGAGCCCCAGGGCAGGCAGCACACTCTGGCTTGGTCCTGAGGCAGGCCCATTCAGTGCACACACCTCCCAGGAGATGCACCAGCAAGGGCCAGGCCTGCCTATTCATAGCCACCTAGACACCCATGAATAAGTCCCTGGGGGCCAGGAGCTCTACCGCCAGGGCAGCAAGTCAGTGCCCGGGCAGGAGAAGGTCTGGCCACCCCCCAAACCATGGGGCAGAGAGGCCAGAGCCAGGGCAGTGTGGGGACCCATGGTGGGAAGGGGGAATCTGGGCTCCCACTCCAGCTTCAGATGGACAGTACCTGCCAGGCAAGACTGTCAGAGACAGGCTCAGATCCTATCTGTTGCATGGCACAGGCTTGGGCCTTTCCCCACTCCCTGGGAGTCCTCCCTACCCTGGGCTTTGGCATCCCCGAGTGGCCTGGAGCGCCCTGCCTGGCTGAACACGTGCCCGTTCATGCAGTATCACCACAATGGCAGCACACGGGACAGACACAGAGATGGGCAAGGTGCAGGGGCAAGGGCAGGGGCAGGGCCAGGCCCGAGCTGGCTCCTGCCTAGGTGGCACAGGGAGGATGGGAAGCCATGGAGCGTGGGATGGATTAGTGACGGTGGTGCACGGGGGTGAGATGGGCGCACGCCCGGGCCGCGGTGACACACATGGTCCATACCCATTAGAGTGACATGAGCAGTGCCTGCAAAGCAAGAAGAGTCAGAGTTGAGAAGCCCTGCACAGCAACCGCTGCTCAGGACCCTGTGGCAGGGAGTGTGGTACCGGGGACCCCAGGGAGCTCCAGGCACCATGGCCAGAACCCTCCCAGGGCTGTGTTGGTGACAGGTGGCTCTGTGCTGGACACAGCAGCTCCAGAGCCATCCCTGTGTGTGGAGGGGAGCTCAGGGACCGTGACCCCAGGTACAGACTGCTGGGCCAGGTCCTGCCAGGCAGAGCACCCCAGTCCCTGCAGCTCCAGCCTGGCCTCGCCTGTGGGCTGGGGCAAGCCAGGAGGGAGAGAGGGAGACAGATCTCTAACTGTGCACAAGCTCTGCACTCCTGCCCCTCACCTTCATCCTCAGACACATCCAAGATTTCATCCACAGTTTCAGGGAAGCTCATGCGGTGCTTGTCGCCGATCATCTGTGAAAGACAGGGAGAGTCAGAGCAGGGCCAGCCACCCCACTCCAAAGCCCTACCCTGGCTAAGGCCCACGCTCTGAAACCCTGTGGGCAAACCTCCCTGCGGCTAACCCAGCCAGGGGCACAGCCCCGAGGGGGCAACGCTAGGTGGCAGCAGAGCTCAAAGTGGCCATGGCTGAGACTGGCAGAAATGCCACCCTTGGTGCCCTTCTCCCGAGACCGCTCTCTTTGCCAGCCTGAGAGGCTGGCGTTGAATCCCTCAGGACGGGGATCTCCCACCTTGTCTGCGTGACAAAAGCCTGGGGCCTGGGAGGTGGATGCTCTGGTCACCTGGGCAGGGGGAAAAGCCCAGGCCTGCACACAGACCCAGGTAGCCAGGGATGCTTGGTAGATTGGTTGGCTTGTGGCCAGTTTTGGCAGCTTCAATTGGACCGGGCTGCTGAGGTCAGAGAGGTGATAAAAGGGCCACAGCCAGGAAAAAAGCAGCCATTAGCCATGCGGTCATCCAGGTGAATCTGAAACTGGCCTTCTCCTCATCACCGCATCCTCCAAGAGTGGCCTGCCTCCAGAGGAAACTCCAACCACCTCTGGATGATGCGAGTAAGCTAGATATTTAGCTTCAGTAACTCAGATGCGAGTTCAAACAGCTACCTCAGCCACTCTAGTTTGCTTGATGGGATTCCTTTGATATTCCTCTGATATTTCTATGATATTGCTCTACCTTTTACCCTGTTTCTGCCCTACCCCCTGTAATCAATAAAGTTCTCCTTTGTGACCGGTGTGGGAGACTTATTGAGGCCCATTGGACGATCAGGTCTGTGTTCTCCAAGGTGCGCAGAGCCAGGATTGAGTCCAGAGCCTTGGATAGTGGCAGCGGGACCCCCAGGCTAGCGGGTGTGCTCCAGGGAAGGGGTCGGCCGGGCAGAAGGCACCCCAGAGAGGCATTTGGAGCCTGGAAGGTGGTCGGGCGCAGGGAGGTGGATGGCTCAATGCGGGAGCACCCCCTACTGGCCTGCCACAGAGACCCCCTTTCCCCCCCACCTCTGTCCCAAGCCTGAACCCCAGCCCAGAGCAGAGCAGGCTGCCTGCAAACAGGAAGGGACTGGGGGCTCACCGGGATGCTGGTTTCCTCCGTGACGATTTTCAGCACGTCTGTGACGGAGATGTAGCCAAGCCGCTTGGCGATGGCCAGGGGTGTGGTGCCATTCTGTATGAGGAAAGGGCCTGGGGTTAGTGCAACCACAGGAGCTGATTGTGGAGGTGGCTGATGCCAGGGCACAGCTCCAGCAGCTCCTGTCCCACTGTGTGCCCATGTACTCACCGTGCTGACCTCGTTGGGGGAGGCACCATGCTTCAGCAGCAGTGTCACAATGTCCGTGTGGCCCTGCTGGGCTGCCTGATGTAGGGGTGTGTACCCCAGCTGCAAGGACACAAGGGACCAGGGTGAGCCTGATCCATCAAACCATGCAGAAACAGCCCCAGGGCCCCACCCCACACCAACCCACTCTGCCTACTTTGGTCTTGGCGTTGACCTCAGCTTGGTGCTGCAGCAGGAACTTCACCAGCTTGATGTTCCCATAGTGGCTGGCCACGTGCAGCGGTGTGTAGCCCATCTGGAAGGCAGCACCAGGCATGGTCTCATGTACCCCTTGCCTTGCCCCCGTCTCTTCCAGCAGGTGTCCATGGCTGCCCCCCGTGCCAGCATCCTAGCACCAGAGCATGCTCAGGCACTGCCTCAGTCAACCCACCCTGCATCACCTGCCACCTTACCCGGGTTGTTGCATCCACTGTGACTCCATGCTTGATCAGGACATCAGCAACTGGCACGTGCCCCTCCTGGGCCACCAGGTGCAGTGGGGTGAGACCACTCTGCAAGGACCGGAGGGTCACAGATGGAGCAGGAGCTCAGTGACTCAACCAGGAGCTGCAGCTGTGCTCAGACACGGCACAGGCTCCAGTGCCTGACAGGGCACGCAAATGCAGCCGTGTCCGAGGAGGAGACCCAGCAAGGACAGAATCCCGGGGAACCCAGTGGCCCAGTGAAGTCATAGCTTGTGGGGGCTGGTCCCTGGTCTGCACCTCACTACCCCATGGCTCCCAAGGATGCCTGGAGACCTCCTGGCACATCAGGACCTCCAACCCCCAGCCCCCCACCAAGCAGCCCACGTCTGCTGGCCCCATGAGGAGGCTCACCTTGCTGCCCAGATTGCTGTTGGCCTGCTTGGAGATGAGCAAGGCCACCATATCAGCGTGGCCTTCCTGAGCAGCCAGGTGCAGGGGCGTCACACCCTGCGCAGACTCGGCGTTGGCAGAGGCACCATATTGCAGCAGACTGCCAGCCACCTCCAGCTGGTTCTGCTTGGCTGCAATGTGCAGCGGGGTGTAGCCATTCTGCTGGGGAAGTAGGGCTGTCGTGTGTGGTCTGGCAAGGAAGCCCCTTCCCTTTTCTCCTCCCTTCCCCTACAGCCACTTGCAGCAGAGCTCCCCAGTCCTGCTGCCTGTGCCCACACTGCGCTGGGGCCTTACCCAGGCCGAGCTGTGTGGGGACCCGCCTTTGGGCAGCAACAGCTTCACGATCTCCAGGTTGTTGTGGTACACGGCCACGTGCAGGGGTGTCAGGCCATTCTGGGGGGAAGCACCCACTGGTCAGAGGGAGCCCAGCCTTTTGCACGCAGCACAGGCAGCCCCAGCCCTGCCCTGGCCCCGGGCAGCACTAACCTTCCCCGCTGCATTGGGGGCAGCATTATGCTCCAGCAGCACCTCAGCTACATCCACCTTCCCGTACTTGGCTGCAACGTGCAGAGGGGTAAATCCTTTCTGAGGAGAAACACAGAGCCTCAGGGCTTGGCAGTCAGTGGGCACCAACCGGGCTGCTGCACGGAAGTAATCCTGCCAGGAGGGACCTGCCCACTGCCACCACAGGGCCCAGTCACCCGGCCCTGTCCTGTCAGCATCGGCTGCCTACCTTGGTCATGCAGACCTGTGAGGCACCTGTATTCAGCAGGGCCAGGGCGGTGTCCACGTGCCCCTCCCGCGCAATGATGTGCAGAGGTGTGTGCCCTGCTGTGGTGGCCAGGTTGGG
This sequence comes from Caiman crocodilus, assembly GCA_030014935.1. Classification (NCBI taxonomy): domain Eukaryota; kingdom Metazoa; phylum Chordata; order Crocodylia; family Alligatoridae; genus Caiman; species Caiman crocodilus. Next base: position 4,485,332 of record JAGPOW010001890.1, on the reverse strand, counting down.
GTCGGCATGATTCTCCAGCAGCAGCTGCACCATGCCCGTGTGGCCGATGCGGGCAGCGCAGTGCAGTGGGGTCTGGTCATCCTGGGAGGAGCAGAGAGGGGTCATGGTCTCATGGGGGTGGGCAGGGGCCTGAAGATCCTCCCACAGGCAGACAGGGGTCCCGGCATCCCTTCAACACTTACTTTGGCCTTGGCGTTCACTTTGGCCTTGTTCTGCAGCAGGTATTTGGCCACCTCCATGTGCCCAGCTCTGGCTGCCATGTGGAGGGGCGTCTCCACCTTCTGTGCCCAGGACAAGGGAGAGGAGTGAATGGCGGGGGTCCCTGGTGCAGGGTCCCTCCCTTCCTCCAGCTACCCCCAGGACAGGGCAGCAACTGCACGAGCTCTAAGCTGGCTCGTGCTCTTTCCCATACACCTTCCATACACCCTGTGGGGAGCACCCTGGCCAGGGCAGGGCAGGGGGGGTGGGAGGGAGGAGGACTCTGCAGGAGGCAGGAGCAGGGCCAACAGAGCTCCTGTGCAGGGAAGGGGGGCTGGACTCACCACATTGGAGACATTTGGGGATGCTCCACGCTGCAGCAGGGTCTTCACAATTGGCAGATGTCCCATGAAGGCAGCCACATGCAGTGGGGTCAGTCCAGACTGGGAGACACAGGAGGTGTGGGGAAGGGGGCTTCAGTGCCAGCACCTGGGCATGGGGCCTGGCAGGTTCTGCTCTCTGGGCATTAAACCCACTGGGCACCACAGCACTGTGGCCGAAGGACCCTGCCACCCTGCATGGCTGCTGTGACTCTGGCAATCTGCCTCTGAGAGGGGTGGTGGGGCACCAGGGGAACATGGCAGGCCTGGCTGGGTCAGGCTGTGGCTCCCACCCACCTCTGTGACTGCGTCAATGGAGGCCCCAGTCTTCAGCAGCAGCTCCATCACCCGGATGTGGTTCTTCTTGCAGGCAATGTGCAGGGGCGTGAAGCCATTCTGCAGACAGACAGATAGAAATATGGACAAACATGAATGGACAGGTGGGCGACACAGACTGGCGGTTGCTCAGACCCTGCCCCTGTCCTGTACTCACCAGGGCACGGGCATTGGGCTTGGCCCCCTTGTCCAGCAGGAGTTTGGCCACACGATGGTGCCCACAGTGGGCAGCCACGTGCAGCGGGGTGAGGTGGTCCAGTGTGATGTCGTCGATCTCAGCATTGTACTGCAGCAGGAGCCGCACACAGTCCACGTGATCGCCCTGCGCTGCCATGTGGATGGGCGACAGCCCGTTCTGCCAGGGACAGCGCAGGCATCAAGGGTCGGCACAGCCTGGACTAACCCCAGAGCAAAGCAGGCTTTTGCACCCCTGAAACCCAGAGGGAGATGGGACCTGCCCCCCTCTCCACACACACACACTCTGGGGCTCCTGGGGAGGGCTGGAGAGTGTCCATCACTGGGCAGAGCCAGGCACTAGCCACAGTCACTGCAGGGGCCAGACAGGTGCTGGGCAGTGTCCAGGGAGCAGCCCCCTGTGACAGAGGATGCCCCAGCTCCTTGAGCCCAGCAATCCCATGTGCTCACAGGTGAGATCACAGCAGATTTTGAACTCCGGGAGAATGACAGCACCCCACCCCTGGCTTACTTCAGGCAGGCAGCACACTCAAGAGTAGCCTCAGGGCCCCAAAAATGCTGCAGCTTATGTTCCCGCCTGTGCTTTTGTGAGGCCTGGCAGGCACCTTGGTTTTGGCTTGGATGGGAGCCCCGTGGTCCAGCAGGATCTCTGCGATGCGTACGTGTCCGTTGCGGGCTGCACAGTGCAGGGGTGTCAGCTCATCCTGGGGGACAGAGTGTACAGTCAGGCCCTGACCACGCTTGCTGCCACCTGAGCACAGCAGAGGAAGGCTTGGTAGGGCTCCAGCCCTTGGCAGAGGATCTCACCTTGGTCCTTGTCTCAATTTGGGCGCCGCGGTCCAGCAGCAGCCGCACCATGATGACGTTGCCCCGGCGGGAAGCGATGTGTAGGGGGGTGATCCCATTCTGGGGAGGAATGGCCACTGGTCAGTGCACATGGGGCAGAGTGTGAGGGGACAACGCCTCTATCCGCACAGGCAGGAGCCAGGTGGGGCCATGGCATTCCTGTGCTCACCTGGGGCGTGAAGTTGACACTGGCTCCTCTGTTCAGCAGCAGCTGGGCCACATTAAGGTTCTCGTAGTGAGCTGCGATATGTAACGGGGTGAACCCAGTCTAGAGGAGACAGGAGGGTCAGCACAGCCCCAGGACCTGGCCTGAGGGTAAACGCCCTGTGGCTTGTCGAGAGCAGTGCCTAGGAGACTGGGACCGTGCCTGGTCACATGGCTCCACGAGCCCTGGGTGTCTTGGAGCACACCAAGGCCAGGACTGGCAGAAGCCTAGGCTGGCACGGTGTGGGCAGGGAGGAGCAGTGTGCAGGGGGCCTGGCTGTACCTTGGAGAGCACGTCAGCGTTAGGGTCATTCTGCAGCAGGACAGCAGCTGTGCGGGTGTCATCGTTGCGGGCGGCAATGTGCAGGGCAGGCAGCCGAACCTTTCCCTTTGTCCCATAGTTGATAAGGTGGGCGACCACATTCTCGTGCCCCTGTTGCAGGGCCACAGCCAGTGGCGTGAACCCATCCTGCCAGAGACAAGGGGCTAGGGTGAGATGGGATCACGGGGGCCTGGGTGGCCCTGAGTGCATGTGCTTGCAGCCGGGCTGTGGAGCCAAAGGAGCCTCCGTGAGGCCTCACCTCGGTGGCCACGTTCTGATTGGCACCATTCTCCAGCAGAAACTTGACAACTTCCAGGTGATTCTCTTGTGCCGCCATGTACAGGGGAGTGAAGCCTTTCTGTAAATGCAGTACCCCATGCCCATTGAGTGCAGCCTCCCTGCAGGGCCCAGGCTCCCCACATGCCTGCCAACACTTTCCCTGGCACCTCCAAGGCTGCTGCATCCCCTCAGGGATGGACAGCCAGGCTGCGCCATGGGCATGGGGAGGAGAGGGATGGGAAATCTCCAGGCCACTGGCTGGGGAAAAGGGCCACCAATGCTCATCCCCTGACAGTGGCATGGCCCTGCGGTTGCTGATGGCTCAGGAGCCCACAAGGGGCTGGTGCCTGCGCATTGACATTGGCCCCATAGTTCACCAGCTCTCGGACCACGTCCTCCTGTCCAGCCAAGGCTGCGATGTGCAGAGCTGTGTTCCCCTTCTGAAAGACACCAGGCAGTAGCAGTCAGGGCATGTACCAAGTGGCCAGTGGCATGGGAAGGCAGGCAGCAGGAGTGGTTAGGAACAATGGGGAGCCTGAGGATGGCCACACACTTGCACTGGGATCCAGACCAGATGCCAGCCCCATGCAGGGCAGGATGCTTTCTCCCTCCATTAGGGCAGTCAGGCTCTATGCACCCCAGGGCCTGGCCAGGTGGATGGAGGGGCCAAGGGCCCCTTCCTGCGGGCAGTCCTGGGCCCCTGTGCAGGCCCTGTGCTGCACTATCCATGTCCGTGTGGATAGAGGCTGGCCCAGGGTGCAAGGTAAGCAGCATAAAGGACAGGCCCAGGGGCCGGCTGTCAGGTGAGAGAGGCAGTGCCAGTGGCTCTGTGCCCAGGGCCAGGTGCTTGGCTGGAGCAGGCAGCCAGGCCCCGCTTCCCCAGCGCCAGAGGCTGGTCATTTATCAGCCCGCACTAGCGCATTGTCCCGCCTGTCATGGATCGAGCGAGTGCCGCTCCCTCTGCAGGGGCTCCAGGAGGAGACGCGCGATGCTGATTTATGAGCAAGGGAGCCAGAGCCCTGCGCGGCACTGTGTGGCGGCCCCTCGCAGTCAGGCTCTGCCGCAGTGCGCGGGGGGCTGCCTCAGGCTCCAGTGCTGGGGCTGGAGACAGCGCTGTGCTCATGCTGTGCACAGGGTGGGGGCGCAAAAGCTGTGACAGCTGTGGCAGAGGTGAGACCAGTCTGCCCATGCCAGTCCAGGAAGCCAAGGCTGCCTCTGCATCCTTGCTTGCCCCCAGCCCCAGCCTCACCTTGGTTGTAGTTTCAAGAACGATCTCCTTGTGCAGCAGCTCAGCCACCATTTTCACGTGGCCCTCCTTGGAGGCCAGGTGCAGGGCGTTCAGCCCATTCTGGAAAAAGCAGAGTCGGGAAGGGGGTTACCCAGAGTAGGTAGTGCTTGTGGGAGCTGGGCGCTGCCGCGGGGAGTCCCAGCACCCCGTGCCTGTTATGACCAGGCTGCAGCAGGCGGCCCACCAGGCTGTCCAGAGCAGCACCAGCCCCTGGCACCAGCCCCCTGCAGCACTGAGCACCCCCTCCCCAGCCCCCAGCCAGCACGATGCCCCCAGGGCAGACACATGTATGGGACCAGGCTCGACTATGGGTGCCCACCCATCTGCCACACCCTGAAGGATGAACACTGGAGGAGGGAGTTGGTCATCTAGGGCTCTGGCCCCCCTTGCCCAGGGAAGGAAGCCAGGCTGCCAGCTCCAGAGAACTACTCGCATCACTGCCCAGATGGAGTCCACATTAGGAGCCTGGCAGCACCAGGCAGGCCCCAAAATACCATGCTCCCACCTGGCTGCTGCACTACCAGAGAAACCACCAGCTGCCCTGCCTGCAGCACAGTCTGGGTACTACATCAGCACCATTGGGCATGGGCACCCAAGAATGCCAGCACCATAGTGCCACCCGCAAGCCGGCTGCCGGTGCTATCACAAGAGGCAGCCATCCCACAGAGCCCTGGGGAAAGGTGACAGCAGTGACAGTCTGCCTAACCCTTAGGGACATGCAGCTTCTGCTGGAAAGAGAGTGCCTCCCTCCTGCTGCAAGCATCAGCTTGCAAAGCAGCAGAGCCAGGGGATGCACAGATTCCTTGGAAACCCCCTTCTGCTTGGCTCTGGCCTTCTCCCTGGCTCTGGCACAGGCTAGGAAGAGCAGGGCAATGCCTGTGATCCTGCATGCAGCCGCTGAAGACCTTCAGGGCTTCCAGGGGAGAGGGATTAACCAGGGGGTGGAGGAGCAGCACCGAGCCTGGGAGGTTGTAAAGCTCAAAGCAAGGAGCTGTGGAAGCAGAGAGGAAGGCTGTGCTGAGGAGCCTGTGGCAGTGCACACATGCTTGGCTTATGGCCACACTCCTTGGCACACCAGGCACTTGGCCATGCACGTACACAGTCTCTGCAACACCTGCAGATGCATGCACTCAGCACATGTGACCACAGATGCTCTCTTGCCTCCCTGCATACACACAAGGGCAGGGTACAGGGGACAGCAGGCACGCTTGGTTTCCCTCCTTCGTGCACACATGCCTTTTCCTCCAGGACTGATGAATAGTCCATCGAGCGCTTGAAACCTTGGGAGAGTCTTTGTCTCTGGCCTGCCTGCGACACACTCAGTGTTTCCAGAAGGCTACATCCGAGCACCAGGCAGCAGCATGCTCTGTGTGCCTGCCCAGCCTGACCCAAACTGCCCCAGCTGCAGCCTACTTGATGCCCTTGCCTGGAAGCCCTCATATTCCCACTTGTATCCCACTTCCAAGGAACCCCAGGGACGCAGGATGGATGGGAGCGCAGGGGTGGGCAGAGGTGGGGACAAGGGCCATGGCCCAGGTGACAGGGAGCTCTGCTTGGGATCTCCTTACTCTTGGGATTAAGGTGGTGACTGCCAACCGTGCCCATTGCTGGGCATCCAGTGGCGCACAAAGGCAGGAAAACACTGGGGATGGAGTGGATGATGGAGATGACGATGGTAGTACGGTGATGGCGGTGGAGTCACAGAATGAGGATCAGATGGCAGGTTAAGGTCTCGGCATGTGTGCAAGAATACAGGGCCTGTGGGATAGGTCTGACCACATATATCCCTCCTCGTGACATACAGGACATGTGAGGTTGGACCTTTCCCACGGGTCTGATATTCCTCCGGGTGGAAACCCCAAAATGCCATCTAACCAGGGTGAAGACGTCGTTGCAGGAGGTGCCTCTGGCTGCTGCTTGTGCCCCCAGGTCCTACTACACCTCAGTTCCTCCCCACAAATGGATTGTGCTGTGGGTCCAGGCCAGGAGCTCCATGCCCCTCACTTGGCCTGTTCTGCCCCTGGGCTGGCATCCCTTCTCTGGGGGAATGTGGGGCTGAGGCAGCTCCCTTCTGCTCACTAGGACCAGTAAGCCCCTCACCATAGTTCCTTCTGCCCTCTGCATGTGTCTGGCATACAGCAAGGCTCTGAGGATGCCTGGGCAGGACCCTGGTCCATTTCCCAGTGAGAAGCTCTGCAGAGCTCATTCCCACCATCACTGAGGGGTAAGTGAATGTGCCCAGGAGTGCTGCGAGTGCTAAGCACAGGTGCCTAGCACCATGGTGCAGGTACTGGGGCTCCTGTTGCCACCCACAGACTGTCAGAGGTGCAACAGCTGGTGCAGCCAGCAGTCAGGCCCCAAATGGCACACAGTCACTCAGAGGAGCCTTCCTGGGTTTGAAAGGAGCTGGTGGACAGGGCCAGGTCGTGCTGAGCCCAGAACACAGCAAGGGCGAGGGTGAGCCACAAAGCTTCTGCAGTCTGCCAGCTCCGCACCACTGCAGCACCCACCAGTCAGTCCCATGGCTAACCTACCGGGAGCCGTGCACCCAGCATCCCCCTTCTGCCCCCAGAACAGCAGCTGGGCAGGGCAGATCCACAGAAAAGCTCCTTCCAGGGAAGTAGAGCCAGTGCTGGGCGCAGGCTTCCCAGCACCGCATAGACAAAAGCATGCACCCACATACAAACACACAGGGAGACCATCCACAGGCATGTGTCTCCACATGCAAGTTCCAGCCCCACCTGCTCCTGCCATGGCAGAGCCCTGGCTGCTAGCTGGGAGAGGCAGCAGAGCAAGCACTGTTACAGAGAGGTGGGGCCTGGCCCTGCTTGCCCCCAGGGAAGGCAGCACAGCCCTGGCACGCCTGTGGACAGAGGGCAGCCTGTGACATGCTGGCCGGGTACAGCTAGCCTGCAGAGGCTGCGATGTTCTGGCCACTGCAGCTTGCCCTGGGGTGGGGCAGCTGCAGCACCTGGATTGATAGGAGCCATGGCCAGGAGCGGAGGAGACTGTGGGGTCCAGGAAGCCAGGGGCTGAGACCAGCGCAGGTTTGGGTGCCATCTTCCAGGTGGCGATTGTGCCCCCCTGCAGCACAGCTGCCTCCACAAAGGCACTGCGGGCTGAGCCCAGCGCCTCCCCTGGCTCAGCCGGAGCCACGCACCATTGGCAGTGGCCCAGATACGAGATGTTCTGTCGATTAAGTGCGCACAATTCCTCTGTGACTGCAGCTCCCGGAGCCGGCAAGGCCCAGGCGGGTCTGAGTCAGCGCTCGAGCGGCTCCACTGGCCACAGGCTTCTGCGGCTGAGTGCCCGCTGGCGAGAGGCAGGCCTGTCCGGAGGGCCAGGGGCTGCACCGACCGCTAGTAACTGCCCCTAACCTGTGACAAGCAGCCCACACTCTTCCTGCTTCCTCAGCTGCTCTTGCTTGCAGCAGAGCCACAAGCTATGACCTATGCTCACTTGAGACCCTCCACTGCCACCACCTGTCCCCAGCTGTTCCTCCCGTGCCCTCTGAGCAGGGTCCCATCCCTGCAGACATCCCACATGCCCTCAGCCCTGCCTGCATGCCAGAGTCCCTCCCTGCACCCGGACGTGGTTGGGCCTGCAATCCCCAGTAAGCTGCTGGGGAAAGGACCACGGGTCCCCAGCTCCAGGGGCTCATGCAGCAGAGGCCAGGGGCCCGAGCAGCCTCTCAGTCAAAGAACAGGGACACGGGCCCTGTACTTGGGCTCTCCCCAGTGCATGGCACAGGGGACCCAGGGACATCACCTACCTGGTTGCAGGTGTTAATATCTACCCCATTCCTCAGGTGGTCCAAGGCTTTGTCCAGGTTCCCAGATCTTGCTGCCCGGAGGAAACTGGTGGCAGCATCAGCCTGGGGAAGAGGGGACAGCGTGAGTACCGGTGCCTGCCCTGCCTCCGTCACCATGCAGCTGGGCACAGCACAGGCCCTGCTCCCTGCGCAGAGCTGAGTCATGCCCAGGCACAGGCCCAGGCTCTCAACAGCACCCGTCCCGGTGCTGGGGGGATTGTGAGGCCCATGTAGCTCCAGCAGGCTCAGGCACACAGACCCAGCCCCACTTGCCTGTCCTGACTTGCCTAGGCCCTGCTACTGGCACCAGCCTGGCTCCCCTTCCACATCTCTGCACACA
>JAGPOW010001890.1:4394274-4468032 GCA_030014935.1 Caiman crocodilus | reverse complement strand
TCAGACCCACCCCTCAATAAGTCTCCCACACCGGTCACAAAGGAGAACTTTATTGATTACAGGGGGTAGGGCAGAAACAGGGTAAAAGGTAGAGCAATACCATAGAAATAATAGAGGAATATCAAAAGAATCCCCTAGAGCAAACCAGAGTGGCTGAGGTAGCCGTTTAAACACGCATCTGAAATACTGTACTCTAAATATCTAATCGGATCTCAAGTACCTTACTCACTCTCATCATCCAGAGGTAGTTGGTGTTTCCCCCTGGAGGCAGATCACTCTTAGGGCATGCAGAGAGGGCTTGTCCAGGTTCACTTAGAAGATGGCGTGGCTAATGGCTGCTGCCTCATGGCTAATGGCCGCCCTTCTTCTTGGATCGGGGCCTTTTATCCCCTCTCTGCCCTCAGCAGCCTGGTCCAATCGAAGCTGCCAAAACTGGTCACAAGCCGACCCATTTCCCAAAGATCCCTGGTTACCTGGGTCCCTGCGCAGGGCCAGGTCCGGGTCTTTTCCCCTGCCCAGGTGATCAGAGCATCCGCCTCCCGGCCCAGGCTTTTATCATGCAGACAGGGATGAGATCCCTGCCCTGAGGGATTCAACACCAGCCTCTTGGGCTGGCACAGAGAGGTTTCTGGAGAGGGGCACCCACAGTGGCATTTCTGCCACAGCCATGAGGCCCCAAAGATTGGTAATGACAGGGAGCCCAAATAAAATTGCAGGCCAGAACTCCCATCCAGCTGCCCAAAATGTTCCAAACTGCATAATTCAGGCCAATATCAGCAGGCTGCTGTTTAAATGGGAACACCTTTCTTTGCCTCCTGCTAAGCAAGCAACCTCTGGAAGAGCAGAACTCAGGCAGGTGCACCCTAACACCGAAGGAGGAGCAAGATGGTGTCATGCAGGCCAAACATGGAGCTTTCCACCAACTTGAACCCAGCAGGCCATGGGCCTTGCAAGGAAACACTTTGCCTGGAAATCACACAGACTCTTACAGCGCTTGGCACCATGGGGCAACCTTTGTGAGAAAACAACAGCAACAGCACTGTGTGTGAGCGGCAGGAACCTCACAGAGTCTTGGTGCCAGACGCAGAAAGCATTGACAGGGTTGAGTGTGGAGTCTTGCTGCCGACAGACAGACTCCTTGTTTCCTTGCCCCTGGCTGCAGTGAGCCCCACCAGCTTAACTGCCACTCAACCACCAGCTACGGCGCTGGTTCTGGCAAACCACTACTCACACCAGACATGGGTAGCATCAGTCAGTGTAGCAATAACCACCCAAGATGGACACGCACAAGTAAAGGCTTGTAGCATCAGTCTCTTCCAGGGTCTCACTTGTAACCAAGTTCACTGTTGCCTGAGCAGTCTGCAACAACAGATGTTATGGCAGAAGGGAAGAAAGACAGGGCCGGACGAGGGGATGGAGGCAAGCTACTTGATAACATCTGGCTAGGAAAGAGTTTGCTCCCGAGGAGTTGGGCTGCTCCCTCCTTCTCCTCTACCTAACACCTTGGCACAGAAGTAACCTGCCTTCCCAAAGGCAGAGGCCTGCAGCTGGTCAGATAGCCGTGTCTCTGGACGTGCTCGTGACAAGCTGTCTGGGAAACGTGCACCTTGTGCAAGGGGCCCCGATCCTGGTCAGTGTCTGATGCTGTAAGATGCATAATCTGTGAGAACACCGAGCCACCATCTGACCAGGCAGACAGGAGATGCCCAGATACAGACAATGCTCTGGGCCAGTCATCAACTCCCCAGCTGGTCACACCTGGTGTGTGGACTAGGCCCACCAGCACGCTGAGAAGGGATGTTACGGGGGCCGGGGCGAGTTGTGTGCTGCTGCTGGCATTCCCTGAAGGGATAAGCAATACCAACTAAGCCACATGCCCACGTGTGTGCTGGAGCTGCAGATGCAAGAGGGGTGCCTGTCCCTGCCCCTCAGGTGTATGAGGTGGCATAGACAGCCCCTCATACCACTACCTCAGCTCCACACCCTCCTGCCCCTATACTGATAGGGCACTCCCATGGCCCCTCCATCCAACTCCCTCACCCCCCACCCCCAGGGCAGGGGCACCACCCCCAGGGCAGGGGCACCCCATGCTCAGGTCCACCTCCCACCCGTGCGCTAGCAGCCAGCCTGCTTTGAGTAGCGTCCCTTGAGCCAGCCTGAGTCTCTGAACACTCCCAGCACTGGGAGCTTGCAGAGCTTGGCACTGTGCCCAGCCGTGTGGGCCAAGGGCAAATTGCTTCTTAATTACTGCTCATGGTGCAGGTTCCTGCTTTTGCTTGGGCAGCTGCCAGTCTGAAAGCCACGCCGGGACCCTCGTCAGCCTGCTGCTAATTGATGCCAACCATCCTGTTGTTACTGGAGAGGCTGCCGCCCTGCAGGGAGATTGGCTGGCAGCCCATCCAGGGGTCCGGAGGCAGGTGGAAGTGCAGGAAGCCCTACTTACCACTTGCGGTCCCAGCCCACATCAACCACAGTCACACAGGCTCCTCGGGGCCTTTCTATGGTGCTGTCACCACAGGGCCAGACATTAATGAAAGTGTCTTCACAACTTCCAGCCACCTCTTCCTGTGGCTGGGGCCCTGGGGGTGCTGGATACCTCCACAGCCAAACCCCCATCCCATCCCATCCCAGCACGATCACCTTCCCCAGATAACATCCAGCTGTTTTACCCAGGGCTGTACCTGTATTGCATGGTACAGATTTTAGTGCCGAAGCCCGACCCATGCACTGTGCTAGCACGTTCCTCCCACCAAGTACTGCAGTGCTCCACAGGACAGCACTGAGCCTGAGCTGGAGAAACAGCTCCTTGAACCCTGTTAAGCCTACAGGTTTTGTTTAAGGGTAATTAGTAAAGCATCTGCACAACCCAGGTATTTCCACCTTCTACCCCCAACCCTGCTCCTATACCAGCATTTAGGACAATTTCCTCTCATGGCAGCACTTCCCAAGGTCTATCCAATGACAGGAAATGCCTCTGGATGAGGAGCAGGGTCCCAGAATCCCTGAGACACTTGCGCTCTCTCCTTCAGCAGGTGAGGACTGGGCTGCCCTGACTCCGCTGGGCAAGCGGGAGGTGTGGTGCTGCTCTAAAATGGAAGACGATCAACGGTTTGACATCCCTCCGGCTGACAGCTTTGCAGCGAGCGCTTGCAGCATCAGCACTCTTCCCTGGCCCAAGCAATGCCACCAGACTGCATTCACACTGGGAACACAGCCTCTTCTGGACCCTGACCCTCTGCACTCTACCAACTGCTCGCAGGGGGTCGCTTACTGCAGGAAATGGAGCCCGCCCCTGCCAAATGCAGCATGCCATGGCCGCTGCTCTCATGCCAGGGACTTCCGGATGCATCCTACAGGGGATGGAGCCAGAGCAGCCCAGAAATTTTCCTCTTCTTGGCACTCACGCAAAATCCCAGCCCAAGGAACGAACGTCCAAGGTCAGGGCAGAGTCCATTGCATGCACGGCCCAGCTGGCAGAGGGCAGGGGCTACTCTGAGATATCTGCCTTAGAGGCACTCCCTCTGGCTTCCAGCTAGGGGAGGCTCTGGTACCATCCTAATTCCTGCTGCTGGGAAGCCTGTGCCAAGGCAAAGCACTGAGCAGTCCCAGCCGATGGAGGTGAGCCAGGGGCCAGAGCCTTTGCCGTCCCCAGAGGGTTCTCAGTATATGGGGACCAGTCACCGCCAATCACACAAGACAACAAGGCCCCAGAGCAGGGATGGTCCTGAGCAAGCGAAGTCTGAGGACTTCCATGGACCTGCATGCTGCCACAAGCTCTGCTCCACTGTATGCATACCCTCTTCCCACAAGAATGGATTGCCCTGTGCAGAATCAAACCCACGGGCCTGCCCTGGGGTAGCCCAGGCTGCACTCAGGTGCCTGAAATACCCTGATCAGAGCCATGCAGAGGGTGCAAACACCAATGGAAACCAGGTTTTGCATGACGGGTCAAGTGCTTTTGTCCACACACCCAACCCTCCCCTCCAGTCCCAGAGGACACAGACCCTTTGTTTAGGGCAGTCAGAGCACACGTCCTTAGCTCCCCTCAGGGCTCACAGGGGCCTGGCTTGTACCCATGCTCACCAAAGTCTACCAGACAAGGTCAGCAGTTCTCCTGAATTTGAACTCCCTGACCAAAGCTGCTGGTGCATCACAATACATGGCCAAGGCATCTCCAACACGCTGCTGCATAGAGCATCCGTGTCCTGCCTACTGCTACTGGTTCAAGCCTGCTGCTGTCCTGAGAGCTGGACTTGCCTGGGAGCTGTGGGCTGCCAAGCACACTGGATGAGGCCTTTCACTAGCCCCTCTGCTGTGAAGCACCAGGGGCTCCTCGGCACCTGGTACAGTGCACAGGTGACGGAGGCATGCTCTGTCAGCGTGACAGTGACAGTACCATGCCATTTCCAGGGGCCGTCTGGGCTCACTGTGGGTGCCCCTGCCAGTGTCAGTGCCACCTGCCTTTGGGGCCAACTGGTGAATCTCCCCCTCTGCCCCTCAAAATAGGAGAGAACGAGGGGATCCAAAAAACAGGCCAGGTTAACAAGGCTGCTGTGCGGAGAAGGGAGGGTTGGTTTCTCTGGTCACCCAAAGCAGACTGAGCCCCAGGCAGGCAGCCAGCCAAGGCTTCCAAAAGGACTGGGGAAATCAAAAGTGCCACAGCCTTGCTGGGAAACTGTAGCCAGGAAGCCTGGTGAAGATGAGCCCACGGAGAAACTTAAGGGTGAAAGAAAGAGGCAGGAGTCAGAGGCAAGAGAGCAGGGAAGCCAGAGAGGACGGTCAGTCTCAGAACTGAGATGGGGTCAGGAAGGAGAAAAGAGCAATGGCGGAAACATAAGACAGAGCCTCAGAAAAAGAAGTGGACAGGCAACAGGCTGATGGTGCCTATGAGCTGGGACAGCAACAGGCATCATCACAGGGGACCCATACACCTTCTTCCCTTGGGCTTCTTCACAGCTGGACCCTCCATGAAGCCAGTAGTAAAGGTACCAAGATCCTTCAAGCTCAAGCTAAGCCCTCCATTTTACTCCCATCCAGTGGGTCCGGGCAGGGTGCAGGCAGGCAGGAAGCCTTTGTTGAGCTGCACCAGGGCACGAGGTCTTTACGTAACTGTTTTATTCTGGTCCAGGAGAACGGGTCCAGCGACCGAGTGCCTTGCGCATGCAGTCATTAGCGAACCAGAGCACGCTACGGCTTCCAACCTGGCGACGTGCAGAATAATCAGGTTATTTGCGGGAGTGTCTGTCGTGGTGACTGCACTGTTACTGTTTTAGGCAGCAGTAGGACACCTGGTACCTGGCAATGCTGCTGCCTAATTATTTTCCAGACACTCCAAATGATCCCAGACACCAAATGCGAGCACTCGTAGCAGACAGCCGGGGCAGGAAGGGGCAGTGGCTGCTCCCCTGCGCAACATCGGGGGCCTCCAAGCTGCTCTGTCAGGACCTCCCAGAAGGAGGCTACCAGCACAGGGCTCAGAGCAGGTCAGCAGCATGCGCAGCCCCTTGGAGGGGCAGTTGGGGTGCTGGGAGCACCCCAAAGAGAAGAGCTCATGAGGAAGTACTGCGTTTCCCAGGGCAATTATAGCCCAGGATAATGAGGGCTGTGCACTGACCCAAGGAAACACAGCATTTCAGCCGACACCAGGATCCCTCTCCTAACATGGACAGGGCCTAGCACAGAACGCGAGGGCTCCAGTGGGGAAGCTCTGTGCTTGCAGATGGATAGCGCTGGCTGTGATCACGGGCAGAAAGGGAGACCTGGAGTGGAGTCCCCGAGGCACCAGGCCTGGCTGAGCTGGCAATGCCCATAGGCAGGGGGTACTGGCTTGGGTGGGGGGCAGCCAGCCCACCCCTGCCCTGCGAGACAGGCCACACGACCCTGCTTGAGAAACCTGAAATGCTTGTCAGCTGCTGCTGCCATGGCAACAGCAGAGAAGGAATTTGCCGGCTTCTCACGTGTCGATCTGTTTAAAGCGTGTAACACCATCGGGCAGCTGGCCCGTATAGGTGCACGTGTCCGTCCTGCCTGCGGACGGCGCCATGTGGGCTGGCTGGGGTAAGCTGGAGATCCGGGCACCCTGCTGAGATTAATATTTCACACCCGACAAGCTGGCACTTTGCAGGCTAATTTGTGTTATTAATAAAAAAATCTCCTGCTAAATGATTCAGGAAGAAAGAGCCACTGCTGCAGTTTGCATCGTAGTTGCATCAGTTTGGAAAGTTGAGTGCTGGTGCCCAAGGAGTTAACTGGGAGCCATGTGGAGACCAGCCCTGAAGGACCACTGGGGCAGCAGATGGGCACTACCTGCACCCCAGTGCGTCATGGAGGAGAAATGACTCCAGCTGACAAAGGGCTCTGTACTGCAGGGAACGCAGGCTGTTTGATCTCCCCTCCAGAGAGCAGCCGGGCTCTGCCGCAGGCCACTGCACTGCAAGGATGCCCTCAGGCCTCGGTGGCCTGCGCCAACCCATGCTGTCACGGCAGCAGACTCTCATCGCCTTTTGCTCCGGGGTCCCCCGAGGCCTGCCGTGGAGTTGATGCTGTCAGTGCCGAGTGCTCATCCATGCTGGGCCTGCGGGCTGGGCAACTTCAGGTCCTTTTGCACAGCCACACAGGGGGCACAGAGCCGGAGCAGCCGTTTTAAAGCGTCTTGTGGAAGATCTTTGCTCCCAGCTCAGCTGCAGTAAGCATCGAGGCATAAGCTGTGGGAGCTTGCAGCGGGCGCTTCCAAGCACTGCACGCCACCAGTGCTGCCAGAGCCCCAAGATGCACCTGCTCTGCAGACAGGTGGCAAGGAGGGAGCAGGAGGCATTCGCTTCCTCCAGGGTAAGGCAACCACCACCTAGCTAAGCGCCCGCAGACGCCAGGAGGCTGTGTGAGCAGGGAGAGAGCTGGTCTCCACGTAGCCCTGCAGAGGAGATGCACAAAGGCAAAGGCCGTTAGCAGGGCTGGCGTTTGGGAAGTGTCATCAGCAAACAATGCCCCCAGACAACTGTGAATGTGCCAGGGGTCACCCACCACCCATTCTGCCTGTGTCCAAATGCTGCTGTGTCTGATGGCTGAGGGAAGCCAGGCATCTTCACTGTACAAGAGACCATGACTGTTTGAAGTGCCAGCAGCACCCACCTCTGGTGTTCAGCAGGCACCCAGCAAGGCCAAGTTCAGGGCTGCAGGACGTGTGCCTCAGGAAGGGGGTGGGAAAACACGTGGTGTCCTAATTGTCGGCTTTTCTGAGCCTTCTGCTGACCATGCTCCCCTGGCTGGAGCCGGCTCCTGTTGGCTATACTCCTCCCGTTTTTTGACAGGCTGAGAATCAGAACAACATCTTGCAGTTTGCAGATACAGCATCTTCCCTTACCAAGGAATTCACAACGTTGCCCAGCTGCTTTGCGAGCTGTGCTGTCATGGTTTAACCAATACACAGCTTGTTGCTGGACAACGACCCGGTAACCCCGCTTCGTACGCCTGCAGTGCTGGGAGCACGCAGGGCACACACGTGCGAAACAGAAAGCCCTCCGCCAAGCCTTAGCTCAGGGAGAATTTCACACGCACATGACTCCAGCAACCATTGAGAAAGTTAACATATTCCACTCTGCCCAGCCCTCAGTGACAGCAGAGACAGGATCTGAGCTCTTCTGTCCAGAGCCTGCCCAGCAATTAAAATAACAGCTAGTGTGTCCAGTGTCACCTTCCCTTTCTCTAACGTTGCTCTGTGGCATATCAGTGTGCTGCTGGAAACCCCCAAATGATGCCTGCCCTTGGGGTACAACCCTGTATGCTGTGCGTGTCCAATAAAGGTCCTCTCTCCCCTTGCATCCCTGACCCAAGCACCAGCCCAGAGTGCCAGCCTGCATCCTAACCTTCTCCCTCGGAGAGCTCAGTGTCAGGGAGATGGAAAATCCCAGCATGTGATGCTCCTTCCTGAAGGATGGGTCTTATCTTGCCTGGGTGCTGACGACTCCTGCCTCTGCCCCATGCTTGTAATGCCCAGCCTGCATGGGAGCCCGTGCCAAGGCCATGCTCCAATAGTCACCGAGTAGTGATCTGCGGGGTCCCTGCCAGTCAGACTCCCCAGTGGTACCGAGGCAAGTGTCTGTCTGGCGCACAGCCTTTCCTGCCCATGCGCTGCCCTCTGGGAGGGGGTCCTGCCAAGTGCAGCTCCATGAGCTGAGCTCCGGGTACAGATGGGCAGCAGGTCCCTCGCCTGACAGTGCTGCAGTTTCTCCTGATGCAGAAGCTTGAAAGCAGGCGCAGCAACCTACATGTTACTCCAACGTGCACAGAAAGCAGGTGATGCTATTGATCGCTCTGTCACTCCTGGTATGTGCCAGCCTGTGACAAGTCCAACCTGCTCCTGGAGGGAGCGGCTCTGCGTCAGCGAGCGGCCATGGCTGGAATCAAAATGACCGCTACCTCAGGTTAGCAGTGCCCAGCACAAGGGAAGGTGCTGAAAGGTTTGCACAGGGGCAAACCTGGTAGCAAGACTCGTCCTCCTACCTGGCCTGGGCCACTTCAAAGCCAGGCCCTCATGCAGGATGCTCAGTCACTGACAGTGTGACGCCATCTTCGCACAGAGGGTAAGAGGCAACCCACAGACCTGTGCCTGCCAAAGCCTTCTGCCAGATCAGAGCAGAGTCCTACCTTGGCTTTGTTGCACCACAGGGCTGACTGCAGTGTGGGGCGGGGGACCCCACTGCCCTCCCGTCACCAACGCACGAGGCTTATCAAGGAGAGGCAAGAACAGTTGGCAGCGCCGAGCACTGAGCTGTTCGAGCTCAGGTCAGCTTGCAGATGGTTCACGTTTAGTAGCATAATTAGAACGTCCCATATGTCGCCGAGACCATGATCCGTGGAATCCAGCCCAGAGAGATGCTAGAGGCAAATGGGGTGGAGAGCGCCTAGGAAGGGCAGGGGCATGTGTGCACCAGACTGCAGCTCTGCCAGAACAGGAGCCATCCAGCAGTGGCCCAGGCAGTGCCGAATCTGCATGCTCGGATGCAGAATGCAAGGGCACTTCTGTGGAGACTTCGGCACCAGGGTCAGGGGTTGCTGGAGCCTGCCATTAAAGATCTTTGCTTTCAGTGGCACCCAAAACACAAAGCAGTATGCAGGCACTGACCTGGGAGGTCTGAAGAGCCTTGCTCTGTCAGTGGAGCCTTCCCTGAGCCCCCTTCTTCAGCCAGGATACAGACACCAGTGAGTGACCAGTGAAGGCAGGCTTTCTGGGAGCCAGAGAAAACCACAGGGTTTGCACAGGCAGCACAACCTCTGTGCAGAGGGTACAGGGGGGACCTCTCCCTGAACACAGATACCACATGCACATCCAAATTCCCCATTGACATGTGGCATAAGACCCCAGCCGGAAGAACCATACAGGCAGGCCAACGGAGAGCCAGCCAGTCCTCTGCTCCTGGGAGCCATTAGCAACACACGCTGTCATGGCACGGCAAAGCCGAGCTGCCCCCTGGCACCTGCATGGCCCAGAGCTGTGTCAGGGCAGGGACAATAGGGTGGTGTTATTCAGAGTGGCTCTTGAGAGGGTTGCAAGGTCAGTGACAAAGAGGAGGCTGCCCCGAGCTCACCCAC
Source organism: Caiman crocodilus (assembly GCA_030014935.1). Taxonomy (NCBI): domain Eukaryota; kingdom Metazoa; phylum Chordata; order Crocodylia; family Alligatoridae; genus Caiman; species Caiman crocodilus. The sequence continues at coordinate 4,458,444 of JAGPOW010001890.1, read as the reverse complement.
GGGCCCTTCAGGATGTCAATAGGATTCCACTAACAAGGGGATTTCTCTGGGAAATGCGATCCTGCTTTTCTTCTGCTAATCTAAAGTGCTGGGAAGAATGCTGTGTGCTCCCCATGAGGGACTGTTCGGAGCAGATGAAAGGGTGCCCGGATGCACCAGCATTAGTGCCAGGCATCTCGGCAGCAAGGGCCCAAGGGCAGAGCACAGGTTCCAACTGGCTGCTGAACCAGCCCCACATGCACAGCAGAAGGCGCGGGCCCCCATGCTCTGCATTTCCCGGCAAGCACAGCCTGTTGTACGCAGGCACGCACCTGGTGGCCCTGCAAAGGCCTATGGCCACACTGCAGCACAGTCCCAAACCCTGCGCCTCTGTTCACTGCCTTGCTGAAGTGACATGGGCCTTGTGATGCCCCGGACATGGGCACACGGGTTCTTCCCTGGTTCTGTGTAAATATAGAAACCTCGGCCCATTCTGAGCTGTTCCCTGGCTGCTGCTCTCTCTCCTGCTGCCTCCCCAGACACTTTGCCAAATACCTGGTGCTTCACTGCTGTTGTCGATTGCATTTCATTAGCAAGCCTGGGGGCCGTGACGTTCAGGTACCCTCCAGTTAACAGAGTCTCCCGACTCCTGCAGCCCCCAAGTGGATTCCTAGTTCTTGCTCAGCTCTAGCAGCCACTCAGCAGAACCTGCCAGCGTCCGCTCGGGCTGTGCTGCCACCAGCAGCATCACAGCTGAAAGCACGACCCAGCTCAGCTCTGGGGCAGGAGCAGGTTTTTGCAGAGCACTCTGGAGCTCTGTGCAATCTTAGCTTGCCGAGGCATTTGTCAGATGCTTCCAGGCCCCTGGGATGCTGCGAGCTCCATGCTGTGCTTGGAAGCTGCTGCATGCCCGTAGGACCCCGTCACATCACTGCTCTCAGCCAGGGCAGGACGCTGTCTGGACCAGCCTCCCTGGATTCAGAAGCAAGGAGAGCTGCAGAGATGCAAGGGGGCAGAGCACCCATGCCAAGCCAGCAATGGGACCACATGCCCCCTGCTTCCCAGCTCCAGTGCAGATGCATTTCTGAAGAACCTTGACATACTTAGGCAATTAAACCAAATTAGCATAATTCAAACAAAACTTCTAATTTTAGCACTCAGGGAAGCTGGTTTCCTTCAAGCTGAGCTCTGCCAGGTCTTTGCAGCAGCAGCCTCCCACTGGCAGCTGGGGAAACGAGCTGGGACAATGCTGCCCCGAGGAATGGCACCTTGGGGACAGCTTGAAGGGGGGGGCTCCTGTGCCAGGCTTCTACCTCTGCAAGGCTCCAGCCGCTCCCCCTTCTGCCCTGCCTAATCCCCTCTGCTCTGGCAGGCGCAGTCCGAGCCCATTATTACCTGAATAATTTAACAGCCTGCAGAGCAGCAATGCAGTTTGGCACCACCTGCCCCTCCTGATGACCCCCTCCCCAGCCACCAGCTTAGCCCTGTTGTGGGGGTGCCTGATGCCTGCCTAGCCAGATGCCTATGCTCTGTTCCACTGTCACCCAGCAGCACACTCCCCTCCAGAGGGTGCTCGCTGGCTGCCAGGGAAGGACATGCGAGCAGGCTCCTGGCCTTGGCTGAGCAGGCTACGCTGCCTGTAGACAGCGAGCAACAGGGGAAGATGTAAGGTTCCCCAGTCCAACACACCCTTCCCTACATGTGCCAGCACTGCCAGAAGGTGAGAGAAGCAGGGTCCTGATGAGGCCCTCTGGGCACCCCCAGCCCTGGGAGTGGTGTAGGAGGGGACACAGACGAGCACAGAGGCCTCTTTTACAACAGCACCAGGTAGGAATGGTGTTAGCCTTTTCGCAACCCCTGAGCAATGCAGCATCCCAACCCCCTGCAACACCACAGCACTACACACCTGTTCCTGCATGGGTCCTAAACACCCTGCTTGGCCAGGAGGCTGCAGTGCAGAAATGCTACCCTGCCCGTGGCCATGGCATGAGGCTCCATGCTCTGCCCTGCCTCCCTGGTACTGAGCAGTACCTCCCTTTGGTACTGCTAAATATGGCAGGCAGGGGAGGGAGCAAGATGCTCCCATGATAACCAGCATGTACCCAGAGCAGGGTGGAGGGCAGCAAGTGGCACCAGGTGAGACTGGATAGAGAGCAGCGGCAGGGGAGTCTGCAGCAGCCACCGCAAGTCCTACCCCCAGAGTATGGGAGCATGCCTGGGTCAAGCAGCAACTGCCTGCTCCCTGCCTGGGCCTTGGCCTGGGGGGAGGGAGTCAGACTGATCGCTGATACTCCCTCTAATCTTGGCAGCATTGCCATTGTACAGGGCTTGGTGATGGGTCACATAAACAGTGTCAGAGGAAGTCATTGCATAGACCTCCCCGCCCAGCACTCCCAGCCCGTCAGCATACGGGCTCTATATTCATAAAGCCTCCCCAGGCTGGAGGGCAGCTTCGTTCTGCAGAGCAGCCAGTGACATCATCCCCCAGAGTCCTGCAAACCCGTGTCCCAGCAGCCTTGAGTAGTGCTGGGACTGTTACACTCGCCCTGCCTTGCACACAGGGTGCACGTCCTACTAGCAGGGCAAGGACTGCCTCCCAGAGATGCCAGCACCTACCTCCCGGGACACCTTTCCCCATGCTCCCCAGCACCAGGTGCTCGCAGTCCCATCCTGTCATGTATAGCATGTGCTTGCTGTTCCTGCTGATGCAGCAATGCTTTCTCCAACCTGTCTGCTGGATCAGGCTGCTACCCGTGACCTAGAGGGCACAGCAGGCCATGCAGGAGAGGAACTGGGAGCAATCCCAGTGTCCTGGCACCAGTTGGGCTGCGAGTCCTGTCCAGGGAGACCTCTCTCAGCTGCACCTGCCTTTGCATCTGCAGCATCAACTCCTGTTGCTTTGGTACCGGGCAGGGTGACTTGCAGGTGGAAAGGAGGTGAGCTGATGGGGAGGACTGCCCCAGAGACAGGAGCAGGGACAGAGCTCCTGACTCTCCATGAGCTCCAGATTCTGGGTTCAGCTCAAGTCCGGGTTCCTGTAACCACAAGTCAGCACCAGTCACCTCCCAGGCAGGCCTCAGCTACACTCTAACCTGAAACCTGGTGTGCAGGCACCTCCACACACACGTGCTGTTTGCTGGAGGATGCAGGGGCAAAAGCCCAGGCTCACATGGGGGAAGAGGTAATGGACACTGCAGAGGAACTGGGCTATAGAAATCAAGGAGATTCCAGGACCCCTTTCTGCAGCCCCACACAAGGAGATTTCCTTCCACGGTATCAGGGTAAACAGGACGGCACAGCAGTAACAATAGAGCAACAGTGCTAAGTGACAAGGGAAGAGCCCTCGGCTGCTCTAATACTCCTCTGCTTTTGGACAAGAGAGTCTGAAAGCCAGGGCCCGAGGCCGTGTTGTGAGACCGCTCACAGATCTCTTTTCAGATCTCAGCTCCCTCCACTTGACCTGGATAACAGTGGGGATCCTTCATTGTTACTTGACAGAGAGAGTCATGAGGACAACTGGGGAGTCAAAAGGCTCCCACCTGAATGCTGTGATTAACACCTTTCCCATTTCCCCTGATCCCGCAGGCTTCACTTTAATGTGAAGAAGAAACCTTTTGACTCCACAGTGGTGGGATTAGGACCGCAGCCCCGAGGGGGCCGTGCCTCTTCCTAGCTACCTTTTCTGGGTCTGTGGACCAGAAAGAAAAAGTTGCTTCCCTAACATTTTGGCTTGCAACTTTCCCTGTTCTTTAACTCTCCCTTGAAAAAGAGTCATTCCACACATAGGGGAGGCAAAGCACAACACACAGCAGCAATGCCCAGCTCTCCCCAAGGACTTACCACCAGTGCCAAGAGGCCTCACAAAGGAGGTCAAGCTCATTACCCCCTTCCCCAGGTGAGACACTGAAGCACACAGAGGTGTAACTTGTTCCAAGGTCCATCATCAGAGCCCGCTGCAAAGGCCCTGGGGCTTCCGCTTGGCCCGTGACCACCACGCCATGCAGCACAGAGGCAACCTGGGAAGGAACAGGCTGCTGGAAATCTGGCTTCCCAGGTCAGGCTTCACCACCAGCGGACACTGACCCAAGCGTGCAGCTGGGACCAGCCTGTCTGAGCAGCCCAGCTGGCTCCTGAACAGTGCATCCAGCATCTCTGCACCGGCCCGGGTGGTGGGAAAGGTGCACGAAGTGCAGGAGGCTGCCAAAGTGCCGCTCAACCCAGACCCCGGTCTCACTCCACTGCAATCACATGCCCAGCTCATCAGCAGGGGGAGGGAAGGAGGGAACCCAGGAAGGGTGACAGCAGAGACTCAGCTCCCTGAGGAGACAGACAAGGGCATGCGATGGTATCAGCCAGCGGCTACTCTGTGTCCTGCCTGCCTTAGGACACACAGACCAAAGGAACAGCCCGACACAGAGACAGGACTTGATGATCTGCTCGGGTCCCTTCCAAACCTACCTACTACGAAACTATGAAAGCTTCCCTGCCACATGTCTTCAAGCTGGGGAACGACTTGGCACTGGGTCTTGGGGTCTGCAAGGGCCTTGCAGAAGTCTGCTCCTAGTCAGGCCTTCCTGTATTTATCTGTATCACAATAGGGTGGATGGGTCCGAAGTACAAACCAGGGCAAGCCATGCCAGCCTCTGTGCATGCAGCACGGAGACAGCCCTGCCCCAAGAACTCTACAGGTTCAGGAGAAGAGAGCACAGGGACACAGAGAGACAAGAGGTCCAACCTGCTGCTGAGTACTCTGGAGGGCAGTGCAGTGCCTTGCAGCTATGTGGCTGGCATTAGATACCCCCAGGTACTATGAACCCCCTGCTTCCTGCAGCCTGTTCTGAGAGGCGTGGGAGGCCCTGGCCTGGCTGCACCAAGGTGGAGCTCCCAGGGCTGATGGGTGCACCTCTGCTGGCAAGGTACTGATAGATTTTGCATACTATCGAGACTCGCCAGCCTCCTAGCCACCAGCTAGGACAGATGGACCTTCCCATCCTCCCCTAACCCATGCAGAGGGGAAGCAATTTGTTCAAAGCTACAGAAGCAAACGGGGTCTGGAAACAGGAGAGGAACCCAGAAGTCCCAGCTCCCAACACCCACCGCTGGGCAACACTATGCTGTCAGAGGTGAGTGGAAGGCTGGCCAGTGGGGGAGCCATGGAAGTTGAGTAGTCCACCGGACAGGAGGAAGCATGAGACTGCCCCTCATTTCAGCAGGACAAGCCCTCGCGGGGTCTCTCCTGGATTCACCTCCCTCCTTGCTGCTTCTCTGACTGGTGAAGCACAGATTCCCCAGGGCTGGGCCCTTTCCCCCAGACCCCCACTGTCAACACATTTCTGAGGGGCAGCAAAGATCTGACTGAGCTGCTGCCCTAGCAGAAGGCGGGTGGCAAGCACAGCAACTTTGCAGAGAGGAGCCGCAGCCTAGCCCCTCAGTCTCCAGAGCCAGGACTGGCTGCCGAGGCATGTGTGGTGGTGGCAGGGGAGCTGGTCCCAATCCATTCATTACACTTCCTCCCTGCCACTGCGCCCAAAACCAGCCACTGAATACATCTTTGCCTTGAGAGACAAGGGGGTGTGGGATCCCCCCTAAAAATGCCTCCTTCCCCTCAGGTGGTGCTAGAGGACACTCAAGGCCCCAAAGGTGTCCCCATGCTTCTGCTGTAGGTTTGGCTAGGGGCCCCTGGAGACCTTTCCGTGGGTCCTAGGGTGTTGGAAGTCCCCTGGGCAGAGCCGGGAGAGGCACAGCACAATTACAGCCCCCCCACGTACACTTGGGAGCTCAGAGGTGCCTGCACACAGCGACCAGCCAGAGCTTGTGCCCTGGAGAGCAAACCTGTCACTGGCAGATAATTAAGGGGTTGATTTGGAACCAAACTGAATGCGACTTGCCTGGGCACCCTTTCCCTCCTTGGAGCCCCCAAGGCAAAATGACAGATACCTGCCCTCAAAGTTGCTCTGTGCTTGGCAGGCTGCTCCTGCAGCTGATGACACGGGGGTCCGAGGAGAGCTGCCTGCCCCCAGCCCCTCTCACCTTTTTCTTTCGGTCCCGGGAGCGGTTCCTGCGTTTGCGGTTGGTTTCCTCCTTCTCCTTCTGCTCCTGCAGAGCCTGCGCCTCAATGTCCTTAATCTTTTTCAGTTGCTTGGCTGCCTGAGCCATGGTGGGTCAGGGCTGCAGTCCTCCTCACACAGTTCCCGGGTCCCCACGCAGTAGGTCCTTTCCTGCACCTCGGACACTGGTGACCCTGACCAGCAATGATAGGGAGATGAGGAGCAGATTGCCAGCCCCGAAGGGCAGCTGATGCCTCCAGCTAGTTGCTAGATAAAGTCCAGGACACCTTTATGAAAAGGCACAAATAATCCCAAGCCCGGCTGCTCCAGGGGTTCTGTGCACCATTGCAGCAGAGCCCGACCGCACTGGCTCATCATTCAGAGTCCTCCTGGTGGGACGGGAAGCGTGGCTGGTGCCGTGTGCTCCCCCCTCACTGCCTCTCCTGCCGCATCGGGGCAATGCAGACAGCTGGCCACCAAAAGGAAAATAACTCTCAGCAGTTAGTGCCTGATGACAATAGCGAGGCAGCGAGATGAGAAGGCCAGTGCATTTCCTCTCGGCTCCCCGTAGCAAAGCCGTAGCCTGTACAGTCAGGCAATGGCTTTACCACTGCAGTGCTGCTGATGCAGGCACATTTTCCAGTCTCTCCCATCCTCTCCCTCTCACTCACTCTCTGTGCAGCAGCAGCAGCAGCAGCACCAGCACCAGCATCGCTTGCTTGCTCTCTGGGCTCCAATTCGGTCTCCTTTCAGGGACAGTGATGGGGAATTGCTGCTCACGCTCGGGAGACTGGCAGCCTCTCTGTTTGGAAAACAGGCGCTACTGCAAAGGACGTGCCAAGTACTAGAGCAAAGTGCAGCTCAGCAGCATCTTCGCCACACGGTGCCTCTGCTGAATGAGAAGCCTGGGGAGGGGAGGGATCTTGGCTGTGAATGGGAGACAACAACCCTGGGCTCAATCTCCCTGTTGGCAGCCCCGCACCAGAAAAGTCAACCGCAGTTCCCAAGCTGGCTTGTGCCTGCTTGGTGCCACCCAGCAGGGCCTGGGTTCTGGCACAAGGTCTTTGAGTGAGCTCCAAGCAGGTCAGTGCCCCTGCCCCATGCCCCTCATTTCACCTGTATTTACCTGTCTGAGCTGCAAATGCTGATGTGTGGAAAGCTACGTCTCTGAGCCAATCAGTCTGTGGCCAAGGTCACAGGGGCTCTTTGACTTGGGGCCTAGATGCCTCCCCCAGTAGTGACTCACTTCTCACTGGGGCTGGTGTCGTGGATGTGTCTGCTCCCACACACCTGTCATGTCCCCTCTCCCTGCCCCTGGCCCCCTGTGTCCACAGGCAACTCTGTCCATTGCTTGCCTCCTGCCACCCAGCCACTTGGGTCCCCACCCATGCAGACTATCCCTCGGGCCACATGCATCCCTGTCACCCACCCCTTCCTGGTTTGCAGAGGGCCCAGTAGAAGGATGCAAAGCACAGAGCAGTTGGAATGGTCCCTGCAATGCCCAGGATCCAGCTGCATTGGCCATGTGCTCAAATCCTTGTCTCTGCTGCACAAGATCTGTGAGGTGGGGAAGTGGGGGCAGTCTTGGAGTCAGGGACAGGATGCACACACGGTACAGCCCACTGAACACCATTCCTGGTGCAATGCCTCTGCCCCTGGTGCCATGCCTTTGCAGCTCCACACACCACCACTGCTACACCCTGCAAGCCCACTTCAAAGGGAGCCAGCCCTGCCCCGGGGATGAGCTCTGTAGTGTGGCGAGGGTCCTTTCAATGTTACTCATGGGACATGTTCCATGTTACTCACCTGTGGGGAGTGATGGGGATCCTTCAGAGATCTGCTGAGATCCTAATGCACAGGCTCTGCCTCCCAGAATATCTGCTGCCTTGGGCCCTAGTGGACACACTTCCCTGCACTGACCTCTTCTCTGCCAAGTTTCCTTGCTCCACACACGGCAGTGCTAGAAGCAGAAAGAGCAACTTCACCGAGGAGCTTGCAGAGACACCTGGGAGGCCGAATCTTCTGGGGGTCCAGCAGATGGTGAGGAATGGGATACGCTCTCTGTGCACTGCTTGTGTCACATGCCTGATGCCCAGGAGGATAAATGACACACTTAATTCCAGATAAAGCTAGGCACTGCAACAGAGCAATGCAGTGCAGCAGGGACACACACACGAGAGCCTTTACACAAAGGGAATGTGTCAGGTGCACAGAAGCCCTTGTACCCACAACCTTGCCCCATTCTGAGTGAGGGGTTTGGCTAGGGCATCATGGAAGGAGAAGCAGATCGCAGGCAGTCCCAGGAGGACATGCACAAGGGCTGGGTGAATTGCCACGGGATCTGTGAATCAGGCTTCCCTAATTCCGAAGGCCAGCTTGCTCCCCACCTGGAAATGCTGGAGGAGAAGGCTCATGAGAGACCGGCAGCCCTTCCCTGCACTCTCATCTTGGGCCAGGGACAACATCCCCTGCAGCACCAGGCTCTGGGTCCTGCAGTAAGAGGCTGACTCACCTGCAGGATGGAGAATTAACTCCTGGATGTTTCTGATGGGCAGGGAACAGCCCTTGGGAAACTCTGAGCAGGCTGCACCCTCATTTGTCACTGCAGGAGCAGTACAATTGCAGGGGGAAGACTGAGCCTGTGCCCTTGAAGGAGCTGCTGAAATCTGCCCTGAGCCTTGGCTAACGAACCCAGGAGGCACCCTGCAGCTCTGGTCCTTAGAGCTGCACCTCGGCTCCCAGTGCTCCAATCACCAGGGACCTCCTACTCCCAACGCAAGTGTGGAAGAAACAGAAGCCAGGACCTTGTGCCCAGGGCCCCTCAGTGCAGCAGCATATCACAGTAAGCAAAACCCTGCAGAGCTGCCATGACACCAGCTCACCTGCTAAGTCAGGATACTCAGCTGCAGCCCCATCAAAGCTATTGTGATCCATGACATTAGGGAAGCTGGACTTTTCATCTCTTCTGGCAATGCAAAGAAGGAAGGAGACATACTGCACACTGAAGGAATGGCTGAGGTCTGGCCGGGAGTGTAGGGTCACCCGTCTCCATCACCAGCCTCACGGGTTATCACGTATCCTTGCAGCCGTACCTCCTGCACTTGAGAGGAAGCAAGAGAGCCTCAGTTCCTCCTCTGATAATGCACAAGAATTTGTAGCTCTCATGGCTGCAGAGAAAAACCTAAAAACACAGTGTGACAGTGAACCGGCAGCCCAGAAATAATGGGAAACATGCAACCTCTGGCCATGCTAGAGCCTGGCCCATGAGAGTTGAGCTCCAGGCTGGCAATGCTGGGTCTGCAGCCCAACTGTGTCTGCACTGCCTCAGCTTCCCTGGCCACAGGACAACGGTGGATCCTCTGGAGCAGCCTAGGAAAGCCTGGAGCACGGGGTGAAGGGTGGCCAGAGCTACATGAGGAGGTTGGCCCCAGGGCCAGACAAGAGCAAGCAGCTCTCCAAACACAGCAGGGAAGCAGACTAGGTCAGGAGACAAGAATTCTTCAGGCTTTAAATGGATGGTCCAGGCCACCAGCCCTGATCTGGGCACAGAGGAGGGGGAGGGCTGGGCGTAGAGCTTCTCTTGGCTTCAGGGCGAGTGCCACAGCATCCCCAGGGCCCACAGCGGCTGCTCTGGAGTCCTCTGCAAGCCAGAGCTAACCAGGCACAACCAGCCTCTTCCAGAGCTCCAGGCTGGGGCTCTTAGCACATTTGCCTGTGCAGGGCCAGCCCGGGAGTGGGGGCTGAGCAAAGCACCGGCCGGTGGCTGCAAGGATGCAGGAGCCTTTTGCAGAAGGCAAGTGGCGCTGATTAGTCTCTTATTGACTCAGTGCCTGGCGTGCTTAGCGAGCAGCTCTGGCGTGTCCCTGCAGCAGCCGCTTCCTGTAAGCCACATAAAATGAGAGGGGGAGCGTGGAATTGCTGTAGCAGCAGCTGCTGTCTCCCCTAGGCCCGCCGCATGGAGAGGGAGCCTGGGCTGCACCTTGTGATGCACTGGCTCACCCTGTCCCTGCCTGGCTGGGCAGGCTGCTGCTGCTCTCAGCAAGAAGGCAGGAATGCAAAGAGCACCATGAGGCTGGGCTGCCTCCTGCCCCTTGGGTCCCACTACCCAGCTCCCTCTCGCATGACAGCAGCAATGTGGATGGGAATATTGATTACTGAGCAGCCCCACAATGCACCACTCCACAGTCACTGAACCAGAAAGTCACCTTAGCTGGGTTCAGCTGGAAACAGAGCATGAGTCCCACAATGGACCTGGTGAGCCCCAGGCCTCATTGCCTGGCACACTCCCAGCCCAGTGGCACAGGTGCACTCGAGGTGCTCCTAGCACATGCAGAAGATGGCTGTGTGAATGCGGGGAAGAGGGTCATGTCTGAGCGTGGACAGAAATAGACTGGTGGAGACTCAGCAGTAGCCAAGGTACAAAGTGCTGATGTCAGAACCATGAAACTCCAGATTTTTCTCTGTAGTGCTTGTCCTCGGCTCTTCCTTAACTGGCAAACAACCAGGGAGTGATGGATGACGTGGCGGCAGCAGGCTGTGCGCGCACGGCCTCTCCCGGGGCTGGCTCGTTATGCACACTCATCACATCGCCGCAGCTGCAGAGCCGGCTCCTGGTGCTGGGACGTGCTCCCAGAACTGCTGCAAGGAAAAGGCCCAAAGCCTCTTCTGGCTGTGATGGTGAGGGCAGGCATGGCCCCCTGGCTCAGGGCAGAAGTCAAGGCAAGCATGTCTCTGTGGACACCTTTGCAGCCACAACAACGGGGTGAAGGCAAAGCTGGGCTCTGGGGAAGGATGCTGCTCCCACTCACCAGCACTTGGTCAAGACCATAAATTCCCTGGAAAGCTTTGGATTTTCCATCTCCCTTTCAAGGGCTGTTGGCTCCTGCACTTCATCCCAGGGCCCCGGCACCATCGTGCCCGTTCTGCACGAGACAGCCTGTACCACTCACAACATTGCTGGCAGGAGCCTGAGTGACCTGGCATGACCTGAGGAGCCAAGCGTCTGGGCTCCTTCTATGGAGCTCAGCTCGGGCAAACCTGCCACCCTCCGCCAATGCTTCTCTCTCCCCCCTTCACCCCAACCTCTGGCTCACAGTTCTTCCTCTCCCAACCCCTCATCCTACCTGCTTACCTGAGTCCGTCCTGCCCTTAAAGGCCCTGCTTCCCAGCAAGGCAAGGCACCAGTCCCCTTCTCCCTGCACAGCCCACCTTTAGCTGCTCCAGCTCCGTTCTTGCTCGTGGAGTCCCATGACTCTGGGCTCTCCTGATCCTTGCCGCACGAATTCTGCCAGGGTGGGGATAGCTTGTTCACCTCCTCAGGACAAGCAGACAGCAGCATGTAATGAGTTTGATAGGAAGCCTGTTTAAAACACAGAAGGAAACACCTATTTCAAACTCAGCCTACCCATAGAACTTGCTACCAGCAGGTACCAGATGCTCGTAGGGCTCAAGGAAGGATGCACATTTAGAGGGAGGATGAGAACCCTTGGGAGGACATGCACAAATGCTGCTGTCATGATGCACATCTCTTACCTTACGGATGAGAGATTGCATGACCACAGACTGCAGCTCCTTCCAGCACCGCTAAGGCTGCCCACTGCAGAGACTGAACAAAACACTGATGACTGGGATGGCAGCTCCTGTACACGCATGCAACACTGCTCCAGGGTATTTTATGCATCTTCAAGGGCCTCTTCATATCTCTCGTCATGCTCAGCTCCCAGCTGCACTTCCAAAAACTCCCAAAATATTGATGACAATAGAGAATGGGAAAGAACCACCCCCCTAGCCCCATCATGTTCTTTGACTTGTGCAGAAACCATGAGATCAACTCTTGGCTCTTCACTGGCCCCAGTGACATCCCTCTTTGCCTCAGGTTCCCATTCCAGAAATGGGAACATCACAATCCTGCCTCAAGCTGAGGCAGCAGGGAGGGGGCACCTCAGTGCCCTTAGCAGATGTTTGCAAAGTGCTTCGTGCTTCCTCCTTGGGGAAGGGCTAGCAAAGGGGAAAGCCCTGCATTACTGCTGTTCTTGGAGCCCTTGGGGCTGGCAAGCTCACTAAAAAAACTCTCACACATCAGTCTGAAGCCAGAGATGGAGAAGCCCTGGTTGCTGGGTGACAGAGCTAGCAATCCTTACCAGACCCAAGGCTTCCCCATTTCAGGAGCCTGAGTGAGGAAAAAGTAATCCCGATGCCAACAAGCCAGGCATGGCAGAGAGAAGTGTCTCCAGATGAGAGCCATGTGTAAACATCATTGCCATTACGTGGGGTGGTTCCCAGCAAAGGTCTGTGCTACCTCCAGCCAATGCATGCAGGGGTGTGCACACTAAATTTGACAGCAGCTTGCACAGAAATATTCCCCCAGTAAGCACTGCCCACAAAGCCAAGCTCGACCCGATGAATGACTAATGTGGTCCTGGCACTACTGTCTGGCTTCTCTAATTGTTTTTCTATGAAATATCCCATTCATTTCCCTTCTGAGCCAGCTTTATTTATTACCACTTTTCAGCCCTGGATCACTCATGTGGACAAGAAGCAGGCATTTTGGTCCTGGCTGGCAACGTCCTTGCAGTTCCTGTTATTGCAAATCTTGCCCACCAGTGCTTACAATCAAGCCCAGGGGATTTTTGTTTTCTAATAACCCTTATGTAGAGGCAATGCCTGTGAGAACCATGGACCATGTCTACCCACCCCTATAATTACTGCATCTGCTAATGTTGTGATGGCAAACAGTTTTCCAGGAAATAAAGTTCTTACTACTATGCTTTCCAGCACTTAATGAATGAACTAAGTAACTACCATGTTCTGCACAATGCTGCATTAAATGCTTATTTCAATGCCCACATGCTGCTGTCAGATACAGATAGTCCGTGTAGACGGCTCACATCCTGGCACTACTGCACAGACAATTTTCAGTCCCCTTGGCTGATGCTTCACACACTTCTCCAACCACAGAGGGGCAAGGAAGTCACCTAAAAAAACCAAACACCATGAAGCAGCTGGTCCACGTGCCCAGGAATCAGTGCCTTTCTGGACATACCCCTGCTCACAGGGCTGATCATCACTGGACCTTTGGGCACCAACAAGACGTCAACCATAAGATGTCAATACTCCCTGTCTGTCCCCAGATGTGCTGACAAGGCTCCAGTGGAGCCACAGCTGGACTGGCCTCAAGCAAGGCCTCAGAACAGGCCCAGCAGGCAGGACATCCAAAGACAAATGACACTTGTTTTCCAGCCCCATTTTTCAAGCCTCACTATGCCTCACCTCATCCTACTGGGCACAGTGCTTGGCTCACAGTCAGGGCTGGGCGAAAAACACCCAAGCAGCAGAGGGATTACACAAGGAGTGGCTGTGGGGCCAGTGGTTTCTCGCTGGCACTTTCGTTTGCCTCTGGACTTGGTGTCCAGAGCTCCTTGCCCTGCTGTCACCCTTGCCCCAGTGCAGAAATTAGGTTCAGCCTAAGTCAGTTCTCACAGAAGTCTTAGGAAAACCAGGCTCCTGCAGCCTTCCTGTGATATCTTGTTGGCTCAGACTGTGCACCAGAAGCTTATCAAGAGATGGCACTGGCATGACTTCAGAGAACTGTTTTGCTCTGGGAATCCGCCCTCGCAGTGGCCCCATCTCTGGGAACTGCCTGACCAGCCACAGGTTCAGTCCACCCTGCCCTTGGAACTGGGGATGAAGTCCAACAGATCAAGTGCCATGACCAGTCCTGGCTGCACACTTGGTTCTTCCAGTTCTGTTGGGGAACAGCACGCTCACCAATCGTTCTTCTGGCTCACCAGTGGCTGGGGTTGGAGCCTCTGGCTTGGCTCCGTGATATGACACACCGTGCTCTCAGCTCTGCTCGTCCCAATCCCATCATCACACCCCAGCCCCTTCCTGCACTCCCCAATGGGGCAGGCTTTTCATTCCAGATAGGAAGCTCTGATCCTGTGAACTGGAGAATTTCTTCCGGGCTCCAGCACCTGGTCTGGCAGCAGGGGGCTTGGAGAAGCTACTGTTTGCAAGGGGCAGCTCTCTCCTTGCCAGTCCTTGCTATGCCATCTGTTGACAAGGACTAGTGAGGGGAAGGGTGGGAGAATATGGAGATGGGCTTGCCAGTAACCGTCAGTCACTCCCTATCCTGCCCTTCAAGGAAGCTGCACCCGGAGCATATGGATCAGTGAGAAATGTTATAGAGCAGGAACTTCTGGTGGACCTGGACTGGACCATTCAGTTGCTCGCTTCCAAGGTAGTTAAGAGGAGTGGCACAGAGGGGGCTGGAGGAAAAACCGAGGCAAACCTCCTGCTTTTTGCCGCACAAATGCACAAAATAGTTTAGGTGCACGTCCTCAAGACAAAGGGCTGCTTAGGAATAGTCCTGCTCATCCTCAAAATAAAACTTTACCACCGTTCCCTCCAAAACATTTCTGGGTTTTTTGCATTGTAATAGCATCAAGAGACTTGATTAGAAACTAGGATCCCATGGCCATGGGCAGAAGGTGAACAATCAACAAGAAAACAGCCACAGCCTTATGAAACGTGCAGTCCAACAGACAACAGGTGGATGTAGACAGGGGAACTCTTTAAAAAGAAAAAAACAAAACAAAAATGAGGCCTTTTTTTTTTTTTTTTTTTTGCTTCTCCTTGAAAAAAAAAACCTGCTAGAGAAAGGAAGAGGCAGCAGAAATCCAGTGCTGTGTCTGCAAGAGGCTGTGCAAAGGTTCGATTTGTAACCATGATGGACCCCACAGATTGGGGGAGCTGGACAGGCAGTGAAATGGCCAAGTCCTGCATCAGAGGCAAGAGGATTTTTATCTTCTCAGCGGTTTCAGACTGTCATTTTTAGCCTAAATTATCCTGCTGGGCATGCTGTGAAAATAAAAAATGCTGCAGGACACACCTTAGTCACCAAAGGCTTTGTCGGACTCCATCTAATTGCCAGTTGTGATGATGGCAGGACCTCAGCAGAGACCTCTTTCCCAAAGTTGGGAACCTAATTAGGTTGGTTTCATTCTTTGAGTCTTCCTGTAATTATTTTATTGATGAGACTTGAGCGCTGTCAGCCCCCTTTAAGATCATTCTTCCCTTTGATTAGCTTCTTTCAAAGCCACGCTACTTATCCCTTAGGTTGAAGTTCGTACACCACAGTGTACCTGTCTCCCATCTCCTTACGGAGAGCTGGAAATGATGGGTTTGCTCCATATACCAAAACAATTCAGAGCAAATCTACCAACCTCACACAGGGTCTCTGACCATCCCCACAGCACACGTTTTCAGTTTGGCAATCCAAAAGGTCTGCACAGCCAGCTGATCACTCCAGTGGAGCTCTATACTAACACGCTTTGCACCGTATTAGTATCTGATTTCAGCTCCGTGTCCCATGCACAATTCTGAAAAGCCTTTCTGTTTTGCTCCCTAACGGATTTGATAAATCAGTTGCATTTCAAGGCCTTTTAAGGAACGGCTGTTTTGGGAAAATGTCCAGCCCTCACTCCCAGTTTTCCCGGCTTCCAGGGCCCCCGAATGCACTTAATATCAATTTAACAAGGAGTACACTTAGATTAGAGTCCATCATAACAATATTCAGAACTACTTACAGACAGAAGACACCGCAACCTATTGGAGCAAATGCTACTTTTTAAACATTTCCTAAATTGCAGTTGCTGCTTATCAAATAATTCATTTTGGAAACATTTTCATAATCCCATTTTAAAGCTATCCACACACACAATGCTGAGTGCACCCAAAATTGCTACCCTCTATTACGTCAAATCTAGATGTGCTTTTCTCTTTTGGAATCAACTCAACTACCTTAAGACTGGGAGATGCTCAAGAAGCTTCATTTAAATTTACCTTTAACACTGATCCTGCTTACCCCTTTTGTAGCGTCTAATTAAATATTGCAGGGTCTCATAAGATAAGATGTAGACCTCTAAGTACCAATGTGTGTTGCAATAGCTGGGTGCAAGGAAAACACAAGGAAAGGATGTGGGACTGCTTTCTTCATTTGGTTTATGTTACAAACCCGTTACTTCAATATAATTGCACGCGTGATTTGCAATAATTTTTTTTTTTAAAGTGGCAGCAAATAAAAATGCTCTCAGGTACAGTCCTTTGTAAACTGCCATTCAACCCAAGCACATTTTAATGGTCAAATTATAAACTCTGTGAATTCACAGGCTACGTAGCATACAGAGGGAAAAGCCATAATTACTTAAATACAGTTAAACCAAGATATTCTTAAAAAGCAGACCCTTTTTTGTACCCAACTCAAAAGGGGAGAAAACAATTTGTTAAAGCACTTGACACGGGCTGGGGACAAAGTCTGAAATGTTTCCTTTAAGGCCTATTTTTTTTAGAACAATACCTATGACCACAAATAAAATTTTAGAATGGAATGGCTCTTTCAACCTTAAAAATCTAGCAATGCTACTGGGATGGGCATACATGGACAGACAGATGGACAGAAACGCACACAATCCTGACAGACCTTACCTGTAACATTGCTGGAGTACCTTGCACAAGCGATTACTGAAAGCTGCAGCGAGAACCCTTGTCTCAAACCTTACTGTATGGTTGAATAACCTAAAACTGCTCGAAGAAAATGAACAAATCATCCTGGAGTGTTCTATTAGATTAGTTTCCAACTGTATCTTTATTAACTCATCTCTTTAGGCCTGAAAAATACAACTGCCTGAAAGACAACAACTGCATTGAGTTTAAAGAGTAATGATCTGACCTCAGGGGGGAGTACAATGGCCTAATCTTACACAAGTCAGCAGGTACGTGTTCCTGTGCAGACACTGGAGAGTATACTTGAACATCTGTTTGAATAAAAACAAAAAAAAAAAGATATTTTACTCACCCTCGGGGCCCTCTTTATTCATTTTCCACAAATGCTTACACGAGATTTGTTTTTGTGGAAGATAAACACCTGTGAAAACGTCTGTGGACAGGTTTCCAGTAGAAATCTTTGGGTATCTATTTTACAATCCCAGATCTTCCTGTGCAGTTGGAATCCAGAATCATGCTATAGACCACCAGGCATATACTGCTCACAGCAAGTAGCAAATTGTCCATTAACAACTTGCCAGCAGAAATATCTTCACACTGAATGTCCCAACTCTGAATCAATTAATAAAAGTCTGCTTGTGAATAGTTAGGCAAAAACTAATCAGTTAAATAATCAGTTAAATTATTTGCTACATTTACCTGGATGAAATTTTCAATCTAATCTCAAAAGGTCACTGTAACTTGGCTTCCATCTAGTGTCTTAACAGCTCCATAGGACTGCTGAGTGCTCAGAGTGCTCCTTTCTATCTGGTAGCCAAACCTATTAATAGAGATAGTCATTTGTTTAAGGATCAATAGTCTTGGATTAATCTTTTTCTGCCTCGATGAACTTTTGTGGTCAGTGTACACTGCAGTGGTTTGCTGGCCAAAATCTCTAGTTTCCATATCTACTTTTTGTCAGTGTAAATCAAAGACAAATTAATGTGTGAATAATCCAATGTCTTGCCTAGACAACATCAATGTTACAACCATTTTCATATATTAGGCATAAGTAATTTATAGGATTAAAGACATGATTCCCAATGTGGGCTTTCTGTCAAGAGGGAACAAAAAACATTTATACATACACACACACGTATGTATATATAATTCTGTGTGTGTGCACACGTGCACATGTGTATAAATAAAGGTCAGATAAATATGTTTATGTGTGCGTATACATCATACACATATACACACAAATATTCATATTATATAATAATTATGATATAATTATATATTATAGCAGGTTGGCCACAGCTGTTTTCAAACTTGACTTACTTGTGAGCACTTTGTAGTAGAGACTCTGAGAGCAGGCATGATTTCCTTAAGCAGCCCACATGCTACAGAAAAAGCTAAAGCTATGGGCAGAGATTCTGCACCTAGTTTCCAGGACAGTGTTTCCCTAAGATACTGCACCTCTTCTGGATCAGCAGGCTTCACGAGGGACTCGCACTTGCTGGTCCCCGAGAGCAGGGACAGGATTCAGTTTTCAACGCCGAGGAGGAAGTAAAAACTCCACATGCACGACAGACATCCAAAATGGCTCAACATAATTTATTTTTTATGTTAAAATGTACAGAGTTCTTTTGAAAGTACTTGCTAGAAAGGGAAAAAAAAGTGATATTACATACAAGGAGAGGAAGGGAGACCAACCGGCCAGGAGCGCATGACATGGAGAGTTACAAAGGCATCTAGGCACCCCTTCCCCTTAGCTTACAAGTCACCATGAACAAAGTACAAAGAGGTTACAAAACAGGAAAAGCAAATATAAACAGACAGGAATAGACTTAGCTTCATTTGTACATGCGGCTTTTAGAGGCATCTGGAGCTCTATTCACACACTCTAGAGATCTCTTTAAAGAGAATTTTTATCTTTCTTAAAATAGTTTTTAATATTCTACAACAAAGATAAAAAATTTTAAAGATGGAATGAAATGAAAAAGCTCTTATTTTAAAAGGCATCAAAGTCACTAACAGTGAGTTTTTTTTTTAATTTCTTTTAGAAGATTACCCAAGTTATCTTGCTAAAAATACATTTTTTTTTTTTAAACAGAAGTGAAAAAATGGTAGGTACCAATATTACTGCGTTGGATAATTTCTTTTTATAATATAGAAAAGAACATTTTTTTTTCTACAATAGTTCTACAGTCACAAAGGCTTGTGGAAAAGGGAGCTGCCCGATTGATTAAAAAAAAAAAAAACCATACAAAAACCAAACCAAACATAACAGCAAACAAACTAAATTCACGGCCCTCATTTCAACAGCTTCTCCTCCTGTCTGGAACTCGACCTGTCCCGTCCCCCCCCACCCACCCGTAACCAGGAAGCAATGACACAGCTGAAGATCTAGGAAGGAGAGGGCAGCACTGTGTGCTTTCTACATGGATGATCTGGAACTGGAATAGTATATACAGAGAAATGGGGTCCTACACAGCCTCACACATGCTCAAAACTAAGAGAAACAAGAAGTGGAAGTCCTTAGAAGTCTGCCGTATACATCAGCAGTTACTGGAGGAAGGTCCATTTTAGTGCATCTGAAGAAACCCCAACTGTCATCTGGACTTTGACATTTTTTACAACTAATTAGTCCTATTTTTGCATCTGTATCTCTACAGAATATACAGCTAGAGAGAGCTTCCCAAGAAAGGGTCAATGATGCTGTCCCTTTCTTTTTTTTGCCTTCGATGACAAGCCAAAGGTGCAGCGTCCCTTACACTGTCCCAGAGCGGTGTAACAAGAAGAGAATGGAGCATGGGATGCAGACCAAGACGCCGCAATATCCCGCCGTCTTGGTCCCACCATGGTGCGATTGCCTTGCTCTCACTTCCTCCCTTAATGGAGGGGACCTGAATTGCCCTTCATTTCCCACACGCTGCCTTACAGGAAATGAGCTTCCTGGGAAATTCTCCAAGGATGGTGTGAAAGCAGGGACGTGCCTATTTCAACACCATGACTCCCCTCGAAGAAGAGCACATCTAGCATTTCCGCCCCGCGCCGCACGTGCCAGAAACGGAACAGTGGACAAGGACACCATAGGTTTCTTGTCAAGACGCTTAAAACATGCACTTCATCTTCCAAGATTACATAAGCAAAGGAACTTGGAGGCAGATCCCTGGAAACGGCTGCCCTTGAGCCCAGCCAGACTCAACAGCTCAGAACCAAGACCCTCAGCATTTCAAAGTACATACTAAAGCAGAGATTGGGATCTCAGCGCTATGACTGATTTGCAGGTTGTCAACACACAAGCCTGTAGCCATTCTCCTCCTGTTTCTGATGCACAGTACCTGGCCTCTTATCTTTTTAGCGACTGCCTTAGGGTGCACACAGCTCTCCTGTGATATGCTTATGCTACTTCAGACCAACAACGTGGGCGTGCGTCTGTGGGTTCTGGATGGGCACATATTAAAGTTACGTCGTACTTTCAGAATGAAACATATTCTTTTATTTTTTCAATTAACTCACCTACAAAGATATCCATGTGGAAAGAATTTATTGTTTACATATATGGTTTATATATTCCAAATTGTACGGAGGGGTGAGGGAGCCAGGGAGGTTAAAGCTGCGAAATGTTCCTGCCTCACTGAGATTAAAAGCTTCCGCTGTCCTCCACGTCCCCTTCCGAGTCTCCCTAAGTGCCTCCCGCTGGACTGAAGTAGGGGATGCTAGGTGGGGAGCAGAGGGAAGGGTTTCAAGACCCACTGAGGTGTCAGACATTTTACAGGACTGCAGCACGGGGAGCCGCGTGCAGTGGGGCGTGGGGCAGGGAGAGGAACATAGGTTCGAGAGTACAATTTAAAAAGACGATTTCACTGTTACACATGTTCTGTCCGTGTGGTCAGCAAAGTAAGGCTCTTTTTAAAAAATTATGAATAGATTTTTGTGCACGTTTCCCCCCCTAAAACCAGTTTTAAATGATTTCAGCTGTAAAATGTTTCAGGATTGTGAAGGAAACAAAACAAAACAAAACGGAAAAAAATAAACAACAAACGAACAAAAAGAATAAAAGACCAGGCTTCCTAAAAAATAAAATAAACCAAAGAAAAACCCTCTAAATCTACAGCAATATTTTAACTGGAAAAAGGTCCGTTTTCTCTGGTTCGTCAGTATAAAAGGTTCCTTTATTTATATATATTTAAGTTTTTAGGTTGCAAGTTCATCTCGCTCATCTTCTCATGTACGGTCCATTGAGTGACTGCTTGGGAACCCCAGCAGCATTCATGTAGCTGTGATGGGAGGGGCCAGTGTACATCATGTTTCCATGAGGGTTTGGCTGCATAGGCTGCTGGGTATAGGCCTGGCTCCCCATCATCCCCATCTGCATCTGCATAGGATACTGTGCTGTCTGGTTCATGTAGGCAGGGTTACTATGGTAACTGCTGTTCATCATGGGTTGTGTCATTCGGTAGCTGTTCATGGCATTCAGGTTCATATTCATGGAGTTGACATTGTACGGGGTGGTTGGCATCAAGTTAACCCCCATGTTCATACCCCGCTGAACAGCCAGTGCCCGGGGCCCAGCCTGCATGGCGACTGCTGGCGGGCTGCGCCCGTACAGCTGCTGCTGGTGTGCAGTTGCAGAGGGCAGTGGTGCTGATTTGGAGCGAATGGAAATGTGCCCCTTGACTGGCATCTGCCCCTGCAACCTCTGTGTGTGAGGGATACCAATGTTGGTAGCAGACATATTACACTGGAGCAAGGGTGACGTGAGGTTCATGGTGGGGGATGCCAGGTTTGGTGGGGGGGTCATGGTGGCTTGTGCTTGTGGCGTCCCAGCTAATGGGTGAGATGGAGCTAGCTGGGCCAATCCTGTGTTGGACAAAGAAACACTGGTTGCATAGGAAGTCACAGCAGGAGAATGGCTATAAGGCATGGCATGAGGGTCCATAATGGTATTTGTTAGCTGCTGCAACTTGGCTAAACTGAACGTGGCTGATGGCTGCGAGTAGCTCCCGGCCCCAAAATCCCCTGGAATCCTCTCGTAGATACTGATGTTGCCGGTGCTTCCCGACTCCGGGATTTCCATGATCATCGGTGCTGGGGTGAAGCTGTTATTCATGCTACACTGAGACAGTGGAGGCTGCTGCTGGGGGGGAGGCGGGGGCTGAGGCTGTTGTGACTGAGGCTGCTGCTGCGGCTGCTGGGTTGCTGGTTGCTGATTGCTCGGAGGCCTTTCCACCACGCAGCTCTGAGGCGACTTGATGTTGCAGTTGGCTGCAGGCTGGACAGTACTCTGCTGCATCATGCTGCAACTGTTGCCAATGTTTGCCATCTGCTGAGTGACAACACAACTGTTCTGAGTGAGGCTGCTGGAGGAAGAGAGTCCCCCATATGAGCAGCTGCTCTGGGAAGAGTTGTTTCCACAAATGCTACCTCCCATGGTGGAGTCGTAACTGCTGGGGTTCTCATAGTTCTCCGTGGTGCTCTCAATGCTGCCAAGGTCACTGAAGCCACTATCCACCACCTGCTGGGAGTGGTCCGATACAGAAGGCACATCCATCATGGGGCTGGTCTCCATGTTCTGCATAGAGGGTGCGGACAGGGATCCTTGTTCAGGGCTTATCTGGGTGTAACCACTCTCCAGGGCAGGCACGTTGGGGCTGCTGACAGAGCGCACAGACTGGCTTGGGTGGGACTGGACAGAAGATATTGGACTATTGTGCTCCGAGGCATGACAATCCTCCACCATGGAGATCTGAGGGTCCTCATCCGCCTGGGTATAGCTCTGCAGGGTCTGGCAAGCAGCTAGCGTTTCCTCGCAGTCCTGGTAGGCCACGTCATGCTCGTTGCTTTCTTCCTGCGTCAGGGACTGGACCGCTTGGACCGTTTCTAGGTCTAGCTCACTGTGAGGAATCTCTTCCTCTTCTTTTAGTTCAATTAACCCTTCTTTATTGTTTTGCTCTTCTTCGTGATCGTCCTCAGAGCCAGGGACGTGCTCTGAGCCTCCTGAGGTCTCATGAGAAGCCTGCTCTTCCTCAGAATCTGCCTCGGCCTCATTTTTGCCCTTTGCATCTTCCCTACCGCTTTGTAGGCTTGCTTCTAAAAAAGACTCCTGAACATCAGGCTCCTCTTTCACCCCTTCCCCGACAGGCTGTTCCTCCAATTCTTTCTTCTTCGCAGACTCCAGGTGAGCATCATCTTCATCATCGGCATCATGGTCTTCATTTTGATTTATCACCTCCGCAACGTCATCTTCTTCCTCGTGATCGTGCTCAGGCTCTTCTGCTTCTTGCTGCTCCTCCTCTGATTGCCTTTGCTCTTCTGATACCTGTGGCTTTTCCTCTACTTCTTCCTCTATCTCAGGCTCTTTGACTTCTGGTGCTGGACTGCTGCTGTCCACAGGAGAAACTGCTCTCACTTCACTGCTTGTTGTATCTTCCTCCTCTCCCTCTCCCACCTCTTCTGCTTCCATGTGCACGTCCTCCTCCTTCCTCTCCTCAGCTAGGGGCAGCTCTTCTTTTTGTTCAACAGGCTCTTCCTTCTCCTGCATCTTGGGTTTGCGCCCTGGCTTTGAATCAGTTACCACTGCATCAACTCCTTCTTCCTCAGCAGAGGCTGGCACCTTCTCCTGATTCAGTTTAAGCCCTGGTTTCCGACCAGGTCTTTTCTTCCAGTGGACTGGCTTGCGGCTTTTGCCTTTTGGCCATCCCTTCTTCTTTTTCATGGGGGTAGAAGTATCCGGCTCAAGGGGAGAATCTGTTGCTTCACATTTTCTCAGCAGAGAGACTGGCTTCAAGGTAGGAGTGCCTGAAAACAAAACAAAAAACACTGCTCAGCTATTTTCAGTTACTTTCACCATTTTCTCCCTTGCCCCTGCCTTCAAGGAAGTGCCTCTGCAGAGTCCTAGACTACCCACCCCATTTATTAATCTGTCTCTACAAACATTTTAAGAAAAGAGCAAACTCTTCACCTTCCCCTTGTGCAAAATGTGCACATTAACAGCATGTGATGTGAATCACATTTGCCAAGAACATCACTGTTTTCCAGGTCCCTCTAATTCAAAGTTTCAACTCCAAAAAAAATCAAATGACTGACAATGCTGGAAGAACTAGAACCACAAGTAATACCATAGTTTGAGCAGAAAAAAGTTCCACTTAGGTCAGTGTCTTGGCACCTACAAAGATAGGATGCAGGTAGGTTTATACTTATTTCTGAATCTTGCAGGTCTGCTGAAGAAAAAAATTGTTCTCCTTCCAGTCACTGCTGAAATTTAGTAACATCAAACAATTATAAAGATACTTTAATGGGGCAGTTAGTAACTACTCGACATCTGAGTAAATAGTAAAAGGAAGCCAAATCTGCCCCCTCATCTGGATTTTTTGATGGGTCACTTCTCACATTTCAGTTCTCTTTCAAATTCCTTAACAGCTTCCTAGATTATAAAGCATAAAAGGACCCCTGTGAGAATTGATTCTGACCTCTTTAATAACCACAGAACTTCTTTGAATTAACTCCTGCTTGAACAAGAGGACAGCAATTAGAAAAACCTCTAAGCATCCCTCAAAAATTCCCAATAATGGAATCCACCACAAGCCCTGGTCAACTGTTTCAGTGGTCAATTTCCCTCATCATTTTTTCCTTTTCAGGGTAATTGTTTCCACTGTGTCTGAAGGTCCAGCAGTCCTTATTCCTAGATGTCTTGCTTCAACACTCGGCTGTATGTGTAACATGCAAATTGTTCGCTGCACCCCGTTTACCCAGGAGTCCAGCTTATTCTGCATAACTGACCTGTCCCGTTCATTATGTATCTCTTACCCACAATTTCTGGGTCCCCTGCAAACCTTATCAATAATGATCGCTTAGGCCGTGGATAAAAATGTGAAAGGGCAATGGCTCAGGACCAATCCCTCGGGGACTGCTCCAGAAAACAAAACTGGCTAGAGGCTTTCCTGTTTACAATTACGTGCTGACAGTTATGAGCTTGCCAGGTTCATTCTGCTTCATCCTACTTGTTCAATCAAGATGTTGTCTAGTAATAAACTAAATCCTTAAAAGGATGTGTGTGTATTACTGGAGCATCATTACTTTTATCAACCCAGCTTGTAGACTCATCAAAACAGAAAGACAGCCAGTGGGCTAACAAGATCTGTTTTTCACAAACCCGTGTTTTGTTTTGTAGCAAACGCCGGTTTTAATTTTTTATTCATTAAATCCCCTATTGCCCATTTCATTATTCAATCAGGATCCATTTCAGGCTGACAGACCTATAATTACAAGGCTCATGCCATTGACCCTTTTGAAATACTGACACAACATTAGCTTCCTCCCAGCCCTTTGGAATCTCTCCAGTGTTCCAAGACTTATTAAAAGTCAACATTATGGTCCAGAGAGCTCTTTGTCCAGTTCTTTCGAAACTCTTGGATGCTAGTTATCCAGACCTGCTGATGGAAAAAAGTAAAAGTTTAGCAGTTACTGTTTAATATCCTCCTAAGTTGCTGCCGGAGTGGAAAGTATTTCATCATTGTCCCTGGACATGGGTACCTCATTTGACTTCCTCACATGCAGAACAGGAATGTTTATATTTCTGCATTTCCTACAGTTGTTTTTATCCTACAAGTTCCCTGCCATGCTATGCAATACGCCACCCAATTCTTACCAGCTGTTCTTACACTAGCCACCCAGTTACAAAGGCAATTGTGTCATCCATTTGACTGAGCAGGGCTGGAGGATGTGGTCTCAGTAGCTCACAAACATTTCTCATGGGCATGGTCATAGGGAACTTGGCAGAAACCCTGGCCTGTTACGGACTAACACTTCAAGACAGTGACGGTGATTGACATCCTGAGGAGTTGGCCCAGGCCCTTTAGGCTCCAGTCCTACTAGCAGTAAGACATTCAAACTTTATAGGCCAAACTATGACATTCCTACTAAATCACTAGTCCCATCTTCACATGTAGATGAGAAAACTGTAAATTCACTAAGAAGTATAAATGGATGTGCAAAAGTCTATCTACAGGGACATTTAGGACTGGCCTTAAGGTCACCCTCAGCCAGGCTGACTCACATAACTCTTTATCTATACTCTACCTAGCTACTGACCCTGGTTAACCAAAACCCACTCAACCTGCACTGAGACCAAATTTCAGAAAAAAATGTGATGTTTTTGAGAAGTTATAAATATTTGCCAATTTTTTTTTTCTCAGCTTAAAGGCAAAATCTGGAGAATTTGAACTAATGCTTGAAAAATCCACAAGTCAGGTCTTAGCAGGAAGCTTTTTTTGGCAAGTGACAAATCCCGGCAAAACGTAGGGCTTTTTGAGAAATGCCCATAGCCAAGCGATTGTGAAGAAAACCTTCCAGATGTGACCTGACTGTGAATGAATATGGCACTATTTTCCTGAATATGAAGCCTGGAGCTGTCTGTGCCCTTGTGGCTGCTCGGGGCTTTCCAAAACTGTGGCAGATTAAAAGCTAATCGGAGTCTGCTGAAGCTCAGAGTAGTGAAGCTGACAGATCAGGGCAACTTCAGTGAGTAGCTGCTACTCAGGAAATCTACCCACAACCACAAAAAAAAGTTAGTCACTGGGAATGTAAGACAGAACATTTGGGCGGGAGGAGGGCAAAGAGGAGAAGAGAAGCAGAAACAGACTTCTTGCAGAAATCTTCAAACTGAGAATCCCACAGTACTGAATTATTTCACCAAAAGGGCCAGTAATGAATTTGTAGGCGATGACCTCTGAATGGTTATGATGCACTAACGTATTTTTTTCTTAAAACCCATAGCTCTTTTACATTATATAGGCAACAGTACACCCATCAAAAGGTGTGAGAAGGAAACTATGTCTCTGTAATTCCAGGTGCAAAACCACCTGAAGAGTGTGCTCAATTTTGGGGCACAATTACCTAAGAGATAAGGAATAAAGTGAGAGTGAGTGCATGTGCGCTGGGGTCAGGAAGAACTGAATTAGGAATGATTAAGAGAACGAAATATGGGTAGATTGGATAAGGCAACAACTACAAAGACAAGAATGATTCAATCTGGTAAACAGGCATAATTTAGAAAAACAATATGAAAAAAAAACGTAGATTAAATATCAGGAAACACCTCGCAGCAAGAAAAGCATTATGCTACATAGTCATGGAAGTGTTATTGCTTTAGATGGACTGACACCTGTAGCAGAAGGCAGAGATGGGGAAGAACTCTATTGTTTGGGATGCTCTCTGCTAATGCATGTCACAAGCCCTACTGGGTGTACAACTTGGTTGAGCCTTTCCCCCCCCACCCCCCCTTAACTATTGCATGTCCTGGTTCCTCAGTTAGACAACACATGACCTTACTGTTGCATTAGCATTTTTTTGAGTGTTTGATCTTAAATGAGGATTAGTGCCACAGGGATTCAATAAGGACTGGTGCTATATAAATAGCAAAGATAGCTATCATCGTATCACTGCTCCTTCAGCATTTAAGTACCGTTAGAGGGAACTCTCCTCCGCTAATCAGAGGCCAATTGAATGGTATGAATAATTTAGGTAGTTCCGATAAGAATTATTCAAGGTGGAATGAGAACATCATACATCTGTTTCTGCTGCTCCTTTATTTTTATTTGGCTGTTTGCCGCATCCAATGCAGGCAATCAAAAAGCTCCCATGAGGAATGTGATATACTGGGCAATAACAGAACCTCCAGCCACTGCAAGACAGGTGAATGCAGTGAAACACTTCAATGAGAAATATTCATTGTATAGTTTAACAGCACACTAAGAGCCCTAGTTCCGATCCAGTGTCTTTTTGCTGCCTGTATTAAAGGCCTAGGATCAGAGAACTCAGGAGGGGGAGGACAGAGAACGAGTGAGTACCTGCATTAGAACAAAGGTTCACAAAACAGATTCTTACCTAGTCCTCCTCTTTCATTTTGCCACTGCCCATGGAGGCTGCTCAAAACTGTGTCTGTGGTTTGCTTTGCTTCCATTTTTTCCAAGTGACCTCTCTGTGTAACCAGGCACAGAAATCTACTTCACTAAGGAAATGAAGAACTAAAATCTGAAGGTGCCATCCTATCTTTTCACATGCTAATAGGATGTTTAAATATAAAAATAATGTTTTCCATACATGTGCTGCACATTTGAGGATGGCATAACCAAGAATGTGTGTCCTACCCTGTAGTTTAGCTGGAAATTATATGGCAAAGTAGACAATCAGTTCCCTCATGAGGGATACAGTCTATCAATTAGTGATACCTTCATCTAACTCCAGGTGCAAATTCATAACATGTTTACAAAACATACCGTTAGTGTCATCAGAATCCTCTTCATCTTTGGACTTCCTCTTTGAGGAGGGTCGGCGCCTGAGGGTATCTGGTGGGGGTAAGTGACGAAAATACCCCCTCGGGAATAGTTCGCTTTCATCCTCTTCCTCTTCCTCCTCTTCCTCAATCTCAAAGGTAGGCTCTAATCGGGGCATTGGCCTCTCGGAGTCCGAGTCCTCAAAAGGCTCATCCAACACCTCTGTGGTCTCGGAGATCGTTTCAGTGACAACACTGCTGTTGTGGTGCTTGCGCTTACGTACTCGCCTCTTGCGATGGAGAATTGGTTTCTGAAAAAAAGTATTTGCGTAAAAGCAATAAAATTAAGCAACGAACAACAGAAAAACAGGTACGGGAATTTTACAGTATGGATGGGACCAGAAGCCTCCCCTCTGACATATAGACTCTGGTCTAAATTATATGGGTGTAAACACAGAGTAAAGGCACTGGCTTCCATGAAGTTTTCTAGTTTTCCATCAGTGTAACAGAGCAGAATCTGTTTATAAGAATGATGGCCTGCAAGTACTCAGTGAACTACCGTGTAAGTGTTTGAAGACCAAAGGCCTGTAGCTACTAATGACATTTCAGCCTAGCTCCACTAACATGGTCTATTGAGTGCTATTACTATGAAAAGAATTGGCAAGAAGATGGCACCAGCCCAGGGAGAGCAAATGCAGCCCGCAGCCAGGGCCAGAGGGATCTAAAGACCCTGTAGCACGCACCTTTCGTTTTAATGTTGGCTTGGTAAGAACAGGTGGAGAGTTGGACCGAGGACTCACAGGATCATCCTCCTCCTCTTCGCTACTCTCACTAAAGCACCTCAGAAGAGTCCTATCACCATCACTGTAGCGGCGGGGCAATCTGTCACACTCTTCCACAAATCGGCACTTCAGTGGCCCAGTGCTTTTCTTTAACTGTCTTCTCAACATCTCCATGCCTTCACTGTATCGCCGCCCAGGCACTAAGGACTTGTCACTTTTCCCATACTGTCCCTGCGGGGCTGCAGCCTTATCTTCATCTTCCCCATAACGCCCCCGGAGGGCTGGGGATTTCTCCTCACATTCACCGCATCGTCCCTGTGAAGCTGCCGACTTCTCCTCGCATTCGCTGCAACGGCCTCGTGATGCAGCCGACTTCTCCTCACATTCGCTGCACCGCCCACTGGGAGCTGCA
This sequence comes from Caiman crocodilus, assembly GCA_030014935.1. Classification (NCBI taxonomy): domain Eukaryota; kingdom Metazoa; phylum Chordata; order Crocodylia; family Alligatoridae; genus Caiman; species Caiman crocodilus. The sequence continues at coordinate 4,429,461 of JAGPOW010001890.1, read as the reverse complement.
GACAGCTCCTCTAGGAACAGTTTCTGTTCCTTATCGCAAAAAGTTTCCTGAAGCTTTTTGCCCTTCCGGCTCCATCGGCCTCTTCGTGATGGCTGGCTGTTTGCAGGAAGACTATCCAAGGGAAGAACTTGCTTGTTTGGCCGTACTGAACTGGCTGGAGCAACAATGTCTGGCTTTTTTTCATTCTCTGGAGGAGAATAAGGTTCTTGCTCTTTCTTCTCCCAGGAGACAGATTTCACCATCTATGTTTGAATAAAAACATACAATTCAGATTTTCTATTTAAAACCTACCCCGAATTCTACTCCATAAAAGCTGTTGACCAAAGCAAAGGGCCCAGTTTGGAACTAAGTGACTGAGGAAAGGTGACAGAAGCTTCTGCAAACTGGAGAAAGACAGACAGGGGGGAATGCCACAGAGCTGCAAAAGGACTCCCAACTCCCCACAGGTTGAAAAAGTATCCCCACCTGCTCCCTGACAATCAAGCTCAGCTAATAGCGGCCAAGAACATACTGATACCTATTAGAACGAGAAGAAAACTATGTTATGCCTGACCCCTGTACCTGTTTGTGCTCACAGGGAACCGACAGCTTTTTTGCAGCTATTGCATGTGGCTTTAAAGAAGCAGAAATAATTTTCTGTCGCTGTGCAATATCCAGGGAATTTAGCTTATAATGCAAAAGTGATGCACAGTCCTTCTGTCAGCCAGAGCAAAGCATTTCATTTAGGTCACCTGTCTGGTCAATGACAGATGCAAAAGTGGCTTGTTTAAAGATACAGCTTGTCCTGCGGCTTTCAGCTGTTCTGCAGACAGGTCCACTGGGACAGAAACGTAGTGGTTCTGGTGATCCTCAAGGTTGATGTTTGCACACTGTAACATTTGCTTTAAGTATGAATGTGAACAGTTGATTCTCAGCCACAGTGCCACGAGATCCTTTCAAAACTTGTTGTGGGGTGCCACACAATATTAGCACTATTAAGTGTGCAAAAGCTTATGCACAATTCAGAAGATGAACCTAGAGGTTTCAAACAGGAACCAAAACCCACTCTGACCTACTGTGGTCCAAGTTCTTTGCATTCAAAAAAAATGCTCTATTTCCATAGTAAAAAACTAGTCAAAACTAAGAACTGGCATTTTTTCTAAGGGACACCTTAAGTCTAAAATGGTTGAGAACCACTGCCCTAATGTTTTTAATTTTCCTTAAAAAAATACCAAGTTTCCATTTTTAAGAATTCCTTCCTGCACACAACCTTGGGCCAAGGAAACGCAAAATGGACTGAAACATTTCCTTTGATTTTAAAAGAACAATGCTGTTCAGTGATGGACAGGAATCTCTTCAGAGTGCGCTATCAAATAGTGTAAGGTTGGGGGTCCACTTCTCTCCACACTCTGTGCCATGTGACTCCCACTAGTCTGGCTTCTGACCTGGAACTGGGCAGGTAAATAATTTAATCCATGCCACCTTCTACAATTCAGGATGATGCTAAAACCTCCCACTCACACATTTAGATTGGAAACAAAACACTGCGACTGTTTTGAGGAGAATTAAATGGCATACTATGGCTTACATAAAAGCAATAGATTCACTCTTACACTGGCCTCTAGATCTCTTTCCTTCTGCTGCTGCTGCTCTTCATTTTCTCCTTCCTCAGTCTCTTCCTCTTCATCCTCAGAGACAACAGAGTTGGAGACAATGACAGGTGTCCAGCGCAAACATTCTGGATCTACATCTATAGATCGGACATGAGTCTTGAGCTTTGCCATATGTTCTTGGATAAGTTTCTCCCGACGAACAATCACAAATCTGGGAAGAGAGAAGACTCTTCAGACCACAAACAGTGAGGTACACTGCAGACACAGACATGAGAAATTAATGCAAAGCAAGGTCTGACAGAAGGATCCACACCTTTGATCAGTGCCATTGTGTTTAGCTTCAGAAAGCAATGGCAATGAAAGGTACAGATTGTCAAGAAGACGTTCTACTACCTGTGACATCCTAAAACTGGCAGGAAGAATATCTCCAGCCTTCAGAGACAAAGTGCTGTGGTCTCTCCCTTCCTGGGCAAAGACACAAGTGACACTGCTGCTATAGACTAGTCTGGAAGGTCAGGATTAGGGCAGTGTTTGCTGTTAGAACAGGGTGCTAAGAAAAGAATGCAGGATTGGGGATATAATGGGTAAAGATGCATCTCAGAAAAACAGGAGACACTCTCTGATTATCTGTGGACCAAGGCAAAAGCTTTCTTTACTTGGAGCTGGTCTCCCTGGAGAGTAGCCGTGGAGACATTTGAGCAGGAAGGCATGGGCACAGTCCTCCCAGCAGTGCTATTCAAGAGGATCTGGGTCCTCGTCTGGGAAGCAGTTGGGCCACTATACTCACTGGTCACTACGGAAGTCAAGCATTCGTAGGTGGTGCAAGGTGGACGTGATGTCTTGAGGGCAGATTCCAGTCAGTTTGCTTAACTTCTTGATGCTTAATTGCTTGTCACGGTGATGATAAAGGCACTCCAGTATTACACTTTTCCAATAAGCCATGTATGAGAGACGGCCCAGATCAGACAGTGGCTTTTCTGGTGACCCTGCTTGACCTTCGCGCTTTGAAAGCAGATAGCCTAAGAAAACACAGAGTAACTTGTCACGAGGACATCATGATGCAGCTACCAACTTTTCCACCCTAGCCCAAGTCAAGGTCATAAAGGAGCTTCTATGGTGGCATTCTTCCCACACAGGGTTGAAATTATTTGAAAGACGGATAACCTGCATTCCAAGAGATGCTGAATAACTAGCAAAGTTAACTTTTACTGTCCTAGAACGCATTCAGAAATTGGTAGGTCACATCCTACTTATGCTACCATTCATGTGCTGGTGCCACTAGATGGCACCAAGGGCAGCTATCCATGTGCCCAGCGCTTGCTCCGATGTGTTCCAATTAGAACACTCCAGCAGCTTTGGCATCACATGCATTCAGGGTCCCCGCGTTTCAAAATGGCAGCAGGGGTGCTTTAGTTAAAACTTGTCGGAAGAGCTTTAGTTAAAGCATCCCTGCCACTATTTTGAAGCACAGGATGCTGAATACATGACACGCTGAGGGCGTTTTAATTACAGCAGCTCCCGAACGCTTCCCCCTCTTTCCCCGCCCACCCCGGAGCACGTGTAAAGATGCCCCAAGTGCCTAACTAGAAAAAGTAAAGAGAGTGAAAGCAGACTGGGGCAGACCTGTGGGTACTGAGTATGAAGAACAGATACCAGAATTTTCAAACCTAACTAAACTGGAGGTGAGAGCACACCAAAAATGCTACCATGAGATATGCAAGGATGGGAATTTATATAGAGCATAAGGAGGTGACCAGTTAAACGATTAATTGTTTAACCGATAATCCCAACAATAACTGGTTCTAGCCAACCGGTTATTGTTTAGCAGGGGTGCAGTCTGAAAGGGAAGGGTAGCCACAGCAGGAACAGGAAAGTGGCAGGCCAGGCAGGAGGGAGGGAGGAAGGAGGGGAGGATTAGTACCTATGCTAGGCTCCATGGGACCTTGGTGCAGCCACTTGCAGCTTCCTTGCCACAACAGCCTGGGGCCAGGCAGGCCCCTGCTGCCTGCCACAGAGCCTGGGCTGCTCAAGGCAGGCAGTGGGGTACTGTAAGCAGCTGCCCCAGGATCCGCAGAGTTTAGCAAAGCGGGCAATTATTTGGGCCTGAGGACCACATAGGAAGTTTTGGTGAGCTGTCCCAAACCCAGTCAGCACCCCCACCCCACAAAAACTCCCTAAATGGCTCTCCTCCATACTGGGCTGGGTGGCTGGGATGGCACCGTGGGCTGGTTGGGAGCAGCATCCAGGAACGGGATGGGCAGGCAGGACCAGGATCTTGGGGCAGTGACAACACAGGCTGAAGGCAGAGCTCTCTGCTCCCTGCATGCTCCCATAATGGGTGGTGGTTCTGCTGGCAGGAACATGTGGGCAGTGGATTGCAGTTCTATCCTGGGTCTCAGCCATGAGCTGTCAATGCCCCCAGATCCTGGCTGCAGCCGCCACACTTCTGGAAGCAGCTCCCCACCTGCCCAGGTCCTGGCTGGTCTCCCTGGAGACCCCCGAGATTGCTGGGCAGTGACAGCACGAGGCCATAGTCCAGGGTTCAGGGCACAGCAGCGATTTGCTCCTGGCATGCCACTGCCCATGGAATCAGTGCCCGTTGTAGAGATATGTAGGCAGTGGACTGTGGGTCTGCCCTGACGCCCAGCCCCACAATCCCAGTCCTAGGCTTGCCCACCCATACCCCTCCCAGATGTTACTCTCTATCAACCCATGGCCCCATCCTAGCCGCTTGGCAGGACACCCTGCCCACGTGGGCCCCGCCTCGGCGGTAGAAGGCAGATGCGCCAGGGTGCTTGGGCAGCTGGTGTGGGTCTGGTGGTTGCTGCTGGGAAGTAGAGTCTGGCTGCCCCAGCACTCCAGCCCTGCTGTGTGCCCAGGAACAGTGGGACCAGCCCCTGGGCCAGGACTGGCCAAGAGACCGGCCACAGCTGGGACAAAATCCTTTGGCAGCTAGATCCGGTGGGCTGTATTTTGCCCACCCCTGTATTAAGTACTAGTTCCACCATCGCCTCTCACCTGTCCTGGAGCTGCTGTAATGATTAATCATTTAACTGGTGTAATTACAAGAGGTTAAACTGACATTTTAATGAATCGGTACTTACATCCCTAACAGAGCATCAACTACTCTTTGGCAACTGCCCATGTGCATACTGTTACCCCAAGGCAAATAAAAGTGTAAGCTACATGGTCAACTTTCACAGACCCCAGGGTAAAAGCATGCATGTGGGTAGATACCACTGAGTAGCTGAGGTACTATAAAACCTCTCCCTTCATTTACCTCATGATAACTTGCTCATGTGCCCATGCCCTGGCATTTATATACCAGCATGCCTCTCTCTGCGGACACTAGCTCCAGAATTAGCATGTTCACAGGGGAGGTGATACAGGTAAAACAAGAATAGTATCTGTTACACTGAGATAGCTCCGCAGGTAAGCTGCCCTTTGCAGGCATGCCCCTGATGGGCATCCAGGTACTGACCAATATGCAGGGTGCATTCCCATTTGAATTCGCAACTGTTGCTCAGGAGAAAGCTTGAGTTGATGGCAAATGCAAACACAACTGCAAAACTGGCAGAAGCTTGCAATCTATGTGCAGGTGTTTTTATGACCAAATCAAAAGCTCAAACAAACTACTAGCAGCACCTGCTTTACAAATGATTTGACACTTAATTTGGCAGTTGGCAGCTTCCATAGGTAGTTTTACTTTTTTCAGAAAAAAACAACTGTATGAGCAGGGCAAGCTTCTGCCAGGTCTGTGCTGGTGCAACTTCACAGTTTTTAGCATGAGGCATGTATGGGACTCAGAGGGAGAATAATGAATTTGCTTCCCATCAGAATGGAGGACAGCTCTCAAGTTTGGAGGGCTTCACGTGCTCCAGAATCTGCTTGTACCAAGAACCATTTAGCACAGGAAAATTACTAGAAGCCTGTATGTTTCCCCCCGGATTCCGTCCTTTCTTAAAAACATACGGAGATGAACCAATATGAAAAGGTGAAAAAATGAGAAAACAATCCTTACTGAAGTCAATGAGGAACCTGCCATAGCCCTTACGCTGGTACTGGGGGAGAATCATTATACAGGAAACATTGTACTTCTGTTGGCAATGCTTCTCCTGTTAGAGGAAAGAGAAACAGACTTTCAAAACAATGGACTGCTTAGACAGAAAAGGGGCCACTGCATAAGAGCTAGTAATTAACCCTGAACTAAAGACCAAAAATGAAAGCCATGCTCACAGCTCCTTGGGGACTTCAATGCGCATCAGCAAAGGAAAGTCTCCAATGACAGAAGGTGGAACAGTATCAAATCATTGTCATGGCCATTAAACCCACCACCTTAAGTGAACGAAAAGAATGAGAGAGGCACCTGCTACTTTCTTCCTCTTAGAAACAAAACAAGAGATACAAATCTCAGTCTCAGTCTTCACTAATCTTTCAAAAGTGCACAAATGGAGGTGCTGAGCAGGCTGGACAAGATTTTTTATTTGCCAGCTACTGGTGCAAATTTCAAGTGATTCAATATTCACAGTACTAGGACATGCACCCAAAATCCAGTCTAATGTGTGCTGGACACGGGAAGAAAAAGCATGGATTACTCATCAGAGGTTTTTGCTGCGTTTATTTTTTGCCATGGCTGCTCTGATGGCTGGATGCAAGTAAAACAACTACTGCTGGAGAAAAAGAGACTCAGAGTCTTTAAAACAGGGCTGTTTGAAAGTCAAGGTCTTTTAAGCATCACTAAGATTTCTGCATTCCCAGCATGAAAATTAAAAGGTTTGAAATGAGATGCAACTTGCAGATCAAGCAAAGATTGTATCTGGTTAGGAAGCGCTCAGATAGCTCTGTTCTGGCAACAATAATGTTTACTTCATAAACGGTTCTACCTATCACTACCAAGGGAATAGGAAGTCATCTAAAACTTCTCCCTTTGAGCTGCTAACTGCAGCACAAGTTCCTTTGAGGATAGGCTCTCTTCAACAATATTAAAAGGTAACTTAGCTTTATTAGCTGCAGCAGGCCTCTGAATTTCTCTTATCTAGAGTCTTTGGCAAGAAATATACCCCTTCTTTGCAACTGAGAGACTTTTTTTTTTTTTGACAACACTATCCCAGATGGGCACAGACAAGGCACAGCATCATGTCTGAATGTAAGTTTATTCCACACTAAAATACATACCTTGGAGAAGTAGCCAACAAGGTGGCAGCCCTTGACATCATTCTGTGTCAGCACATAGAAGAGAAATGGTTCCACATCATAATAAAGCGTCTTATGGTCCAAGAAAAGCTTTGCCAGCAAGCACAAGTTCTGGCAGTAAATGGTACTGACATTGCCATCAACCTTACAGAAATGGACAAAAAATGACATCACTATCATTACCACAATAATCTGATTCTTTTGGTATCTCACATTGGTCTACCCCTCAAACACTAAAGAAAAGGCTACCAGATCAAAAGATTAAAACAGACGGGTTATAACGAGAGACTGCATTCTGTTCTACTAGTCAGCCAGAAGCAGAAACTACAACTTATTTTCTGAAGAGTAACACGTGTTTAGGAAGAACATGTTTTTAATACAGATTAGTTTAATAATCTACTCCCAGCCTCAGCACTATTAACAGAGAGCTATTGTTCAGTTCTTCACTCTTTAAAGATTGAAATCATTCTGGATATGTGAATGACCAAGTTACGCATCCAAATGGTTCAAAAGCAGGAGCATCACCCCTTGAAGTCCCTTGAATAGCTACGAGCCACTGTTCTAACTTACCTCAAAAACTGAAATATTATTCTTTCTGTAGATTTCATTGGCTGGAGGATGAAACCAGCCACATTTTTTCATGTGCTGCTGGAGGATAGTTCTGCTTTTCATATACTTTAAACAGAATTCGCAAAGATACAACTTAGGCAGCCTGTAAGCAAAGGTAAAAGATCATCAGAATCTACATGTGCATTGTGACTTTTTTCATAACAGCCAAAGTATGAAACTTTCCAGTGCTGTTAAAAATGTTTAAAGGAAAGGATATCATGGTGAAAGCAGCCTTAATAAATAGTCAACTTCCAGGCATGTAGGCATATAGATTTTATTAACAGCACACCATTTGCTTATACTGCCATGAATATACATTTCTACATCTATTCAGTGCCCTAAATAATGAACTCTGCTGAACTATGAAATGATACTTCAAGGGAAGGGCATGAATCAATTAAAATACTTGTGAAATCTTACAAGGAGAAATTTTGTACTAGGGAGTGATAAGATATGTTAGATGAAGGTTTCCTACATTTTCCCCATCTTTGATCTCTTAAAGCCTTGCCTGCTCAAGCCATTCACTCCAGTGTGGTGGGTGATGATGAGTCTAGCTTTTATTTAATTTGTTACATAGTCCAGTTGTGGTGCAAATGATACATTTAATCAATCTAGTGCATGTGATAATTAAGAGTTTCATTTTTAAAGCAGCCCAACTTGTCCCGTGAGCTAGTGGGAGAGATTTTTCTGTGGTTTTTTTGCTTTGAGGCTCTGTCTGAAGTTAGTTCACATTCTAACTGACGTCCTATTCAACGCTGGGGGTGCTTGTGGCTTAGACAGCCTACAAGGTTATCGCCATGTAGAAAATAACATCAAAGCAGCCAAACACAAATTTCTCTTTCTTACATGGCAGCTGCAGGTGATGAAGAAAAGACTCGGCGTATTAATATTTGATAAAAATGAGGCAATAAACGGATTAAAAAACAGCATTTGAAAACTACTGTAATTTAGGTACGATTCATATAGCACAAGTGCAACAAAACTCTTCTCAGCAACTTTGTCTGCTTACCACTTTTTACATCTCCTTCAAGAATAAGTACTGCCATTTCAAGCCTGAATTCAGATTTTATAACAAAGACCACATCCGCTCAGTCTGTACTGCTCATTAATATCATGATGTACGCTAAAATTAAAAAGCGGGTAAGACCACAAAGCCAAGCTCTTCAGTCAGCTAGAATAGCATGCTACTAATCACTCAGCTCATGGGCTCTCTCATTTTGTAACCCAAAAATCTCACTTTCTGCCCACTCGTAGCACCCGCACCTTCTGAACACTTTTTGAATATTTGTAGTATACAAGTATTGTTACAAAGCTTATGAATCCTGAGGCTAAGGAGACCCCAAGGCACTCGTTCCCTTATTTATCATAAAGGGAATTTGGAATGTCTAGGGGTGCTTTGGGCACTAAATTCAAGTTGAATAAGTCCAGGATTTCTACACCTACCAGAGTATAACAATCCCATGAATGGTAACCTGGAATGAAGAGGAGGGTTTGCACAACATACCTTGAGTATTCCTGTGGATATGGGGAGGAGTACCAGGTTTGGATTTCATACTTCCCGAACTCGATGACAGAGGGGCAGCGGACTTGTGGATCAGGGGGACCCGTCACCCCTACTTTCTGTGCAAGAAAAATATGTGTGTGAGTTTCCAAATCCCAAACTTTATCAAAGTCAGGATTCCTGGCTGAGAGAAACAGGTATCTACCTAGCCTGCTTTCCTTTCTTCGAATTTAGAGAGATAGGTAGGGAGATGCAGACACCTCCTTTTAATGCCACCACCAATATCTCACTTTTTGTGCAGGGCAACCAGTTTATAAAAGAGAGAGCTAGTAAACTTCTTCAGGTCAATCAAGGCAGCAGCTCCAGACACTCGCAGAACAATCGCTCTCATCTTCTTTAAATCTATATGCGTTTACATGCCTATGACCTTAGTGTATTAGCAGAGCAACAGGTAAACTGTGCTCTCAGCTTCAGGAGATACAGCATTTATCTAGTCAATGAAACAGTGAGTACCACAGAAGGGACATGCACTGTGATAGCATAAAAACCTTGCAAAGAATCCTCATCACTGGTTTCAAGGTTACAGGATCATTGTCAATGGATTCGAGGAATTTTAAAACCAGCACTGCTAGTCCCACGAGAAACAAGTTTGGAAAACAGGGTTCCAAGCTCCAGCAAAAGCTTCTATATGTAGTGACCTTGGAGATTAGTTGACTGCGGTATTTTAACACAGTTCCCAGAACACATGTGCAGACCTTTCAAGAATAAACATGGAGTTTTATTTAAATCACATTCACCCATTGTTTTGTACTAGCACAGGCACAAGGCTACAGAAAAAGCAACTCTTCTCCTGGCAGACAAGGTTCCTTGGGTGAATTTGATATCTTTTATTAGACCAACCCAAATAGTTGGAGAATAGTTATAAAGCAAGCTTTTGAGTTCAAAAACCCTTCCTCAGGCTAAGGAAGTTTCAGCAGTTGGCGTGTGCTCTTTCTGGATGGAATGAAAAGGTCTAATAAAAGATATCAAATGCACCCAAGGAACCTTGTCTGCCTATGTCCTTAGACCAACACAGCTACAACCTACACCCCTGCAACTCTTCTCCTGGAGCTTTCTAGAGAAGTATCTCTTAACATTTAAAGGCAGTACAAATAAAATCCATACCAGGAATTAACAGTAATCTCCTGGTTTGACTCCTATTTCTCATAAGGCTACCTCAGACTAACTCTCCCAAATTGTCTTGGTGACTTTGGGCAGGTTCCCTAGCTTATATCTTATATTTCAATACTTGGTCCTTTTCCTCTTCCAAACTCCTACCGCCATATATCCTTGTCCAAATTTGCTGGCAAACATATTCCAAGCCTCACGTCTTGGGCAATATGGGAACTACACACCCTGCTTTATTTTTATTTACTTATTTATTTTACAATCTTACTGTCCAAGACCACTCTCCAATGGAAAGCTTTAGCATGCACAGTTAACATCAAATATTTCCCATTTACTTTCCGCTGTCACATGACTGAGCTTGGAGTGTGGGGCTATTAGTAACTGAGACCACTTCTCACTTAGGTGGTCTGGTACTGGGGTGAAGAGTGCCAGCAAGGTGCCTACAAATAGCTGTATCCCAACTATGAAAATGGAACAGCTAGAAACATCCTGATCCATGGGTTATGGCTTGACGTGGTGATATCCCAGATCCAGAGATTTCTATTTCATATAATGGGTGCAGGAAGAGGAAGGCTTAGAGTCTCTCTTGTCAGCATCCTGGACACACATTTTAACAGCAAATATCAAGATACAGGAGCCTCCTGCCTCAAAGGTTTATCCAAGAGCAAATAGATCCCTCTGTACCGGGAGCATGTTGCTCATACCACCTTCCATTCTTACCCAAGATGACAAAACAGAAGGAAAAGCTTGTCAGAGGCTGACCAAAGAACTTAAAATGTTATAACTGAGTCACTGTATGTGATCCCAAGTACAACTACTTGGAAAAATGGCTCTTTGCTGAAGCTCACTGATTGATTCCCTAGGCCCTTCTCTCCTTTAGCAGGAGCCCTGGGGATTTGTATCGGGTTCCCTAATGGGAAGGGAGCAAGATAAAGAAGCCAGTTTATCTTAGTTTGAACTGTAGAATAGCTTTTAACAAAAGACAAAATACCCACTCGAGCTGGATTAAAACCATCTTTGATGCTAAAAGCTTATGCCAGGATTAGGACCACATGATGAAATCAAAGCACAATCACCTGACACTTCAGAATAGATGAGCACAATGTGAGAATTTCACCTGTTGCCAGAAGCCATATTACCATGAAACTGCTTTATGAAAGGAACAGAAAGCTCCTTATGTCTTTGCAATCCACACTGAAGCATCTCTTGCACCAAAACTCTGAAAGGAATCGCTAGCCTCACCCAGGACAACCAAACCGCTTGCCTTGTCTTCACAGCTTGCAGGAACGCCACCATGCTGGTGACCTGCACAGGCACCCCTCCTTCCCCCCTCAGCAAAATTCAAAGAGAAAGAATAAAGAGTAATATGCACCTGTGGCAATGCCTTCTGTGTCTGCGCCCTTCTCTCCGTGATCAGCCTCTCCTCCAAATGAATGCCCAATGAAAAAGTAGAGACCCAGCTCCAGTACAGCTGCTTGCACATCACAGTGGCCAGGAAAAAACCGTGGCAAAGAGACTTGCTGAACAACTCCTAAGCTGGCTGTGGTCTGCCCCTACACTATTTTGTTCTCACGCACTTGCATATTCAGTTGCTTCCCCTCTGCTCACTCGAAGCCTTCACTACTTTCCTCTGCTTGTGCATTTCCGTTTGCTCAGGTGCAGCCTTTAGCTCAGCACTACAGTACACATGTAGTTTGCAGCAGCTGCATCTCAACCCTGCTTTAACCCAATCCCTGCCAAAGTCAACCAGACACTTCAGTTTAAAAGCGCACATTTGTCTTCACTAGGTTATTTCAACTGATTAACTCTAGAATACATATTATCAAAAGGTGTTTCCTGTTCATACCACTTCTGGTCAGAAATGTATGCTTATTAGTTACATTTCTGTCCAGTTTCTTGTAAGCGAAAAATCTAGAATTAAGCTTATCTAAGCCAACGTTCTCTGCAAAGGCTAGTCGCTGCAGCATTTTATTAGAGGTGGTTTTGTTACTTTAATTATTCATGTGACAAGGTAAATAATAAGAAATCCTTTATAGCATGGTTATGTATATACCCGATTTGGAAGGGTTAATAGTTCGTTTTGCATTTGTCTGGTTTATCACATGCTGCAGTTTAGTTCAGTTTTATCACAATTCATTATTCATTAACCCTCTTTGTATACAGTGCCTATATTTAGGCTGGTTTCAGTCCAATTACTATGGTACAACAAAGATAAACAAATACAAGTCAAAACACCTGGAGAAAGAGGAACAAGCTACCCAAGGATAGTTATCTTAAGGATAGAAAGAAGCACTGGTCAAAAGACAGATACCTGAACTATGCTCAGAAGAAACAGGTTATTCACTCTGTTCACCAGTACTTTTGTGCTCAGGCCTTGTGATCTGCCAGATCACTGCACTTTGAGCCACCTCAACATACAGCTATGTAAAAACACAGATGAACAGATGACATCCATCCATCCAAAACATCCTACAATCTTTTGCTTCAGCCCTCCGCTTCCCCAGTGTAACCCACAGTGACAGTTTGCTGCTCTTATCTGATCTTTGCCTAAAACAGTGTAAGCTTCTTCTGGTGGGATCTGTTCTTTCAGTTTATCTGTAAGCTGCTGCGAACACCAAGTGATGCTAAGACAGTAATAATCGTTTCTTTACAGTTACCTGCTGACACGCTGAATAGACAGACAGGTAGAACAGAACTAACCCTGCAGGAGACCTTATTCAAGTCAGGTGGGCAGGGCAAGACCCAGAGAACATGTGGTTGGGTTTTCTGTTGCCAAAGGCACCCATTTCAAAAACTTCCCATGCTCTGAAGATAAGGATATGCAAAAAATGCCCCCCAAAAGTTAATGAATTCTCTAACAAGGGTAGAGCAGATTTAGAGTATGAAACAGCCATTACTTATTCCTGATGTTGTTTGTGGACTCCCTTGCACATTCAGACTGACCGCAAATACCTAAAAATGTCATGATTAAGTCCAATATCTCAAGTAGATCCTAACTCAGCATCTAAGGATCTCCCCTTTCCAGGAGCATAAAGTTTCACTTTCCAGTACAACACGATTCTGAAATAAAACATTTTTTTCTTTAAAAAAAGCTGCCATTAACTACTATCATGACAGTTGTGGCCTTTGAACCAATATCAGATTGTTGTGTTGTGTCGGGTTTTCTGCATTGGAAAATCCGAGCAATTCCCACATTTAGACAAAGGAAAGCTTTCTCTTGTAGGCTGCTGTTATATGTGTTAGTGGGCAGAGGGCACGTTAGGTGGTCAAAGTGCAAGACACGCAATAGTATAATGCATGATTTTAGTGCACAAACCTCTGCTTTCCATGAATATTTGCAGTTGGTAATGCGAATCAGCAACCGGTTTTAGTCTTCCTGAATCAGCTACCCACTGCTATCAATTTTCTCAGTCAATGGGGACAGGGGCCATTAGTTGCTAACAGACTGATGCACCAGTAGGAGTCCTTTTTATCCATGTTTCCACGTACTGCACAGGCTTAAACTTTCCCAGACTCTGAGAAACTGACTTTACCTGCAGTGCTTGCTCCTGAATGTCTCGGAACAACTCCATATCTTTCTCAGTCAGGACTTCCTGGCTCCCAAAAAACCGATCCTCATTTTCCTGTTTTCCATCCCAGCTATCCTGATTGTCTGTAAATGAGAAAGAAAGTCCTTTGCAAATTGATCCTTAGCAAAGCACAAGTGTTCTTTCCTCCGTTAAAAAGAAATTGTCATCTACTTTGAATCAATTTGCCACTAAGATGGTGGGAAACTTTTGTCTGGACTTGCAAAGGAAGAGACTGTTCTGGACTGGTGGCCCAGAATGAACTAATACAAATACTCTGGCTCTGGTTGGTCTCTGAAGCTTTACACACTGCTGTGATGATATGCACACCACAAAGACTTAAAAAAAAGTCATTGCATATAGCTTATTGCTGTTTTTCTGAGCAACAGAAGTCCCAGTCACCTAAACCTGGATTCTCTCTACCTCACTCAATACAGACTAGGATATTCATGCACCAACCACTAGAAGCAATCCCTGCCCTTATGAAGGATCCGAGCGTGAAAAGTAAGGCTCGCACTCTGCAGAGAACACCTTTTTCCTACTACTTTCCACAAGAGAAACCCCCTTGACTCCATGGAGCCAACACATTCTTCCTGCAGCGTGCAAGTGTACTTTTCTGCAGCATATCAGCATTTCACATCTAGCTGAAGGCTTGCTTGAGAATGGTGAATATGACTGTCCTGTGTTCCATCCTACAAACATTAACTTGCCATTTATCCAACTACAGTCAACTTGCCTAATGTTCATAACACCTTAAGAGTAGTTATTTCCTGCGTGGTATTGCCAAACATTACACATCACTTGAATATAGTAGTTTAAGCAGGTGGTCAGTGGCTGACAGTGTCATTGGTTTCTGGTGCTTTAGAAACAAAAACCTTACTGGAGGCATAATACAGGTAATCATCCAGCGAGACTGAAAAGAAGGTGCAGGCTCACAAACTCTGCAAAGATGGACTGCACCCTCTAGCTGGAAAAGAGCCAGCCTGAAACCTTAACCAAGTTAATGGTCTCCAGAGTGCCATCTAGTGGCATGCAGGAAAGAGCCAGGACAAAGCAGGCCCTGTCATGCTTCAGAGCACTCCAACCCCCTCTGAGCATGGCCTATGAACACGGGTGTCAAATCGTTCAGCCTTGATGTGGTCATTTTTAGTTGCTTGCCCCCTCTCCTTGTCTCTGCCTCGCTATTCAAAAGGATCCAAGAAGCGAATCCCTCCCTGCATGAACTTCAACCCACAATTCCTCCCAATGAACACGACACCCCAAGTTACTCACTCCCTCCAAACAATACTAGACATTTTCTTTGGATTAAACGAGGATACTTTTACTGGCAAGGGAACCACTCTTTTTTACCTGTGGGCCATTCTGAAGTGCTAGATTTCCTGCTGCCTTTTTTCCTGATCCTATATTGCTGAGAATAGTCCACCACTTCCCCTCGAGCTTTCCGTCCATCAGGGGAAGGTGTGAAGAATTTGGTAAGGCCATCAATGAGCCCTTTGGTTTTCTTGTTTAATTTCAAGGTGGTGCTTCCATCTCGGCAGAAGTCCAGGCCATCCGTCTGTTCCAGATACCCTCCTTCTGCTGCTGACTGGCTGGAGAGTGTGATCTTGCGTTTCCGACCCCGACCTGGGCCAGTTCGAACTTTACTGAAGGGACCTTTTGATCTGAAAATCACAAGGGAGAAAGGGGTGGTCAGCAAGGTTGGTGAGAAAGAGAGATTTATGTGAGTTTTAATTGGTTTGGTATCTATCTAGCATGCCAACCACACAGAGCCTAGACAACAACTGCAGCATAAGAAAGGAGGTGGGCTCAGTCCTACATACTCCACAGCAGACTGGGCCTAAGCTCCACTTCAAAATTACAGGACTATCCCTGCTCGCTGGAAATGTCACGGCCAATACATTTAAATACAACAAATGAAACATGGAACTCGGGTACATGGCCAAGAGGCAGAACTGGATGGTCACTTTACTGTTAAATCCAATGAATGAATACTCAAATTCCCAGCAAACCAGTGTCAAACGATTAGGACTGACAGGTAAGGGCTGTGGAGCGTGCATATTTAACTGACTGTGTGTGCTGCAATGATCTCGATGAGATAATTCAGACTACCAATATCAGCATTGTCATCCTTTAGAATCAGATTTAAAAAACCCATTGTGATGATTAGGGCAATTTGCACTTTGCAGAGATATTGCTCCGAGCTGTTTGCTGATTTGGAAAGACGAACAGAATCAACTGATGCTTTCCTTTTCAGAAGTTTTACTTTGCAAATCACAAACAAACATGACTCTTAAAAGCAAGTCTGGAGTCTGTGTACAACTTGAGGCATGGACTAGATTTTGCAACACTCTGAAGCCAAAACGTGAAATACATGGAACAGTGGTGACAATGTAGGAACAGCCAGCCTTCCTTCTACCCACACAGATGATATATCAATCTTATTTAATCCTAGGTGTTGAAAAGCTCCCTGCTACAGGAAGGTAAAGACGCAGATCCTTCCTCCGCTGGCTCCAACAGTAGAATCCCTTGAAGATCCTCAAAAGATGTTTACAATATTCCTTCGCTGTTTCAGTATGGGGGGATCAATCTTTTTTTAACTCACACTAGTACTGCTTCAGGACTTCAGAGTTGAGAAAGCACAGTAAGAGAGGCTTGCTACAAACTGGCAAAGTCAGTCCAAGGCATGGTCTTTACTGCCACGTTACTTAATTACAGTAAAAGGACACAATATAGGGACAAAGCAGCACTATACAGGCACCCTCACTGGATACAGTACTCCTGAGGAAACCAATCCAGCAAAGAAAAGCATGAAACTGTGTGTTGTGCAGAGATGTTTTTCTTCAGGAAATCATCCCACAGAGAACAGAGAATATACTGATCTCCTGAAGGAGTCCCAGGTAGCTTACACTTTGGGCATTTTTACATGTGTTTTGGGCCATGGCACGGGGCACTTTAATTAGCAAGTTGCACTAATTAAAAGTGCCATGTCATGTGTGTCGGCATTCCTGTACTGAAAAAAACAGCGGTAGAGCGCTTTAAACTAAAGCTCATCAAATGTGTTTTATTTCAAAGTGCCCTGCCACTAGTTTCTCGGCATGGCGACACTGATACACACAATGCGGAAGGCTGCTGGAGCGCAATTTCCATGCTCCAGCAGACTCTATTAAATCAAGTCTGCATGGAAGCGCTGGATTTTCAGCACGTTGGAGCAGGCTCCCCGCATGTCTAAAGGAGCCCTTTCTTTTCCTCTTTCAAATGACTTACGCTGCATTCTGGTTCTTTAACCTATTTTTGGGACGTCCTATTGGATTGGCATAGCGCCGTTTTATCTGTGCTGCTTTCTTGTGTAGAAGTTTTCTTCCTTTCTTCCGTGGCCGACATATCTGACATATCCACATACCTGAAAGACACAAGTCCCATCAGAAAATGGAAAAAAAGGACAGATCAAAAAGAAAGGCACCTTCCACAAGTATGATAAACAGGCTGACAGGCTACTACTGTAGCCAACTACTGTAATATGTTAAGAAGGGCACTTACTTGTCCAAGCACTCTAAATGCAAAGCCTGCTTTGCTGGCAGGCTCTCCTGCCAGACAGGCTCTTTCAGCAAGTTTTTAAATGTATGCTTTTACACGTATGCTTAAGTGTGTCACTGTACCCAACAATAGATTATTAGAAGAGAAGAATAATGCACAAAGATAACCCATTTAACGAATTCCTACTTTGCTTAAGGACAGTGCCTCCAAAGTAGATGGAGACATCTCCACACAACTCAAGAAAACTCTGGCATACTCCTTGCCATAGCCAGTTCTTATCCCAAAAGGCACATAAATTTAGCTTCCATTTCAGAGGTGCTACTAGCTGCTCAAATAGAAATATCTGCCATTACTTCATGGACCACCGTCCAGTCTCCTCTTTCTCTACAAACCTACTCCTTCAACTGCAAAAAAGTCAATTCTGCTAAACTAGAACCATCAGCCCCATTCCCTCAGACCTCTGAAAAGGTTTGGAAGCCCTTCTTAATACACTCTGATCCTTCATACTGGAAGCAAGAGAGGAAAAAAACATTGGTCCATAAAATGTGTGTGCTCTTCCCAACATACAAAGCAGGCTTAAGGCTTCTAAAACCTGGAAAATGGTGATGCACTGAACAAATGTGGGGAAAGACAACATGAATTTCCTGTAGGCATTTTCTATTCACTCATTTCCTCCAGCATCCCTTTTAATTCCCTCTGATCAGACAGACTCCTCACCTTTCGGCATCCTGGTGAGAGGTGGGTCACAGCACTCCATGTGAAAGCCCCTGTCACATGAGTCACAAAACAGCATGTTATCCTGTGGAAGACAGACAGCTCTGGTAAACCTCACATTGCAAGACTGCAGCAGGCTCCGTTCTCACTTAGTCACTGGGCCCAGAAAAGCCACGTCAACTTCCCAAACGAACATACAATAGTACTGGTCCCACTCTATATGCCATTAAGTCCTACTATATAGGCCCAAATAAGTCAAGCAGAAGCTGCAACTACTTGGTCAGCCCAGATTTAGCAGACCATGTTTCACAGAACTGAGGCCCAGCCCAGGCACTTCATTATTTGATGTACTCACTGCATTTTTGCCCTGATCTCGACAGGAGCTGCACGTTTTGCATTCAATGCACTGCCATCGCAAGGCTTTCACTCGAACTGTCAGCTCTGGAGAGAATTTCAAACAGGACGGATGACCTGTTGAAGAAGGACAAAACAACCCCAAGTGAAACCATTCCTGCTGAAGTCAGTACTCATGGATGCATATGGAAGAAGAGGAGATATAATCAGACACTTCTCACATGTAGGTTCTCCGTCACCCAGGTGCTCCTCGTATTTCATAAGTCTTGCCAGTACTTGGAGCTCTTGCTCATACTTATTTACAGCACAGAAATGGAGATAAAATCTGGCAGCCACTGTCCCTTTTGAACATTTATGGACAGCACTGAAGACATTTGGGGGCAATGTTTAATGCTGTCCCATGGAAACAGGCAAGCTGAGCTGTTTATATTAAATTTTGAACAAGAACAGGCGAGTCTGGTGCAAGATTTCTATTGAAAATCAGTGTTTCTGACAGCACTTTCTGCAGTCATGTGGAAGTGCATGAAGTTACAGAGACACACATAAAAGGTTTTGCATTGCTATATATTACTTGCGCTGAAGCGGCACCTAAGGTCTCCAGTCATGGATCATAGTTCCATTGTAAGCTATCTGCGAACATATAATGAAGACTATTCCTAAGAGATCAATGGGCATGGTGAAAACAGTGCAAGCCATTTTGTTCAGTGGGAGAACTGATCCAAGACTACGGGTTGCATGAGGTGAAGGCAAGCAAGGCGATGCACGGCCATCAGGACAGCCAAGTCATCTCCTTGGAAGCTGAAGTGGGTGAGTGCCAGAGGTAGAAATGAGAAGGAGTAGAAGAGAGAGAGGTTTTGACTTCTTAAACCTTTATTATACAAATATTAGAAACAAATGGTGAAAGTGTAAAGGTATATGGCCCTCCCAGGGGCCAAGCATGAAACATTTGTCAGAGACAAAAAACATCATGACTTCAGAATTGAAACTCCCTCCCTCATGCTCCTTATGGAGTTAAACATGTAGGACCTGCTGTTCCCAGAGATGAGAAGAAACCTGGATCCAGGAGCTGAAATCAGAGAGGAAGTAGGGAGATGAAGCAGGGTGGGGTAGGTGACAGCAGTAGGGAACAAGGAGATGCAGCAAGACCCATACTCAAGAGGTAGATGGAAATAAATAACAAGACAAACACAACATTCAAGTAGTGAGCAATGCATTAATAAATATCAAAGAAATGGGATTCACTTATGACAGTATATAAATTAGGCAAAACAAAGTAAACTCTCAGTGCAGTGAGTGACAAAGGCTAATCATAACGTTATTAATTAGTGAGCTTCTCAGCGTGACATCAGCAGCAAGACCAGAAGAACATGACTGTACAAGTCTATTCCTCTACTGGGCTGAGGCTTTTCAGCCTGGCTTTATCTTCCTCAGCTCAGGTAGGAGGAGGACCAGGCTGGGAGCATAGACAATGATAATAAATATCATAGAAGAGCCAGGGTTTGTTCCCATCCCATTTCATTTCTCCTAAAGCCTCTGAGACCTTGCTTCAGATTTCTACGCCTATGACTGATTAGAGATGCCATATATTATTATATTAAGAGCCACGCATTAGAAGGCAGTTTCGAAAGCATGTCAGGCTCTCCATTTGAGATCCATCAACTCATGAATCCATAAGAGGAGCCAGATTCAGCAGAATCAGGGACTGCCAACATAGTGCAAAGTGGCTCTCAGACTCCATCAGTTACTATCATTCACAGCTGTCGAGTCAATCTTGGGTGGTTCCCAGTTCTGTCCCCCAGCAGCTTCCTCACAGAGGTGTCTCTGCAAACCCTGGGCCAGTGTGGTCAAGGCAGCTCCTTCAGCAAAGCCTGTCAGCACATGCCAACCTTCTTTTCAGAACTGCAGCAAAGGATGATAAAACTGGTCGTGCGGCAACTTGCTTTTGAAGATGTTCACTGAGGGCCGACAGAACTATGTGTCTACCAAATTAACCTCAACCTGCCTGCCCCACAAGCTGAAGATGCAGAAGGATCAAGCCACCAAATCAACTGGTCCCCAAAACAGAGAGTGCCCAGGGGATATTCCACTAGACATCACACCTTCTTCCCAGCTACACACTTGTTCCCAAGAGAACTGTAAATGTTCACCTACCGCTGTTGCCACAGTCAGCACAAGAGATGAGCTCCTCGGGTTTCTTCTCCCGGTTTTGTTCTTTCGTACCAAGGCAGAAACTGCAGATTGGGATTGGTTCAGCAACCGGCTGAGGGGAAAAAGCAAAGAGTAATTCATCCATCAATCCACCCGTTACCTTCTGTCCACATATGCAAACCAAAGAACAGATTACACAGCATGCAAGGGAAAAGTTGCACCTGTGCCTTTAAGAATTAATTTAAAACTAACGTCTAATTTCTAATGAAAACCAAAAGAAACAGTAAAGTACCCCAAAATTGAAAAATGTGAAAACGCTAAACCTTCAGGGTTCTTGTAAGCATAAAGTCTCCAGAACAGCCTAGCTCAGGGGTTGGCAACATTTTTGAGCAGAGTGCCAAAAAACACCTGCAACCTCAAATAGTAAGATGGTGTGCCAGGGGTGGATGGCAAAAGAGCCAAAACAGGCCCAATCCTTGTTGTGGCAGTGCAGCCCCAACCCCTTCCCTGCTGTGTACCCTGAAGCATGCGTGCCAAGCCAAATGCCTTTGCATGCCATGTTCTGGCACCTGTGCCAGGGGCTGCCTAGCCCGGCATAGCTTATTGCTATTTGCACAGCAGTAATATAACTGGTTGTCTTTCCTGTCCACCACAGCAGGCTTCAGTTCACAACACACACTACACATGGACTGAGTTGTATTCTTTGAAGTGTCCGCCAGATGGAGCCACTCCAGACAAGTACAGAAGACATTTCTTATGCTGCATCTTAGGGACAGAAACAAATCTGGACAGCAGGACACAGAGTAACTGCTTCAAACCTGGTTTTCCTCCACCCCCACTGCCCCCTTCCAAGCTCATGTACAAAGCCAACCTCTCAAGTTAACTCAGGAAAGATTTCTAAAAAAGCCCAGTGAAAAAAATTCTCATGGGCAGATTGAGCCAGGAGATTTCCTTCCCTTTCCTCCATTCAGGTAAGGCGCAGTAAGCTAGGCACTGATCTATCCACCCTTGGACACGACAGTACCGAAGGGGAAAAACAACCTGTGCACGGAACCATTTTCCTCATTTGGGACTGGGAGAGGAGAATGACACTAGGCACACACAAATCTCTTTTCTTCATTCCTGCCTAGGCACAGGATGCCAGTCATTGCATATCCTGTTATCCTAGATAGTCTGAAACCTCACAAACAGTAAGGGATTTCTTGATCAGAAAGGAGCGAGGCACATAATGGAAGAAAAAAGCCCCACACACTGCAGAAACAATGGTTGGCAACAGGCACCCGACTGGACATGGCATTGAATAATGAGACTCTAGTCGTCAGTGTTTTACTGACCAGATGGTATCCGTGTCTCCACGCATAAAACTGATAGTTACATTCCTACATAGTCGATATTACAGATTTTTGATTCATGCACAATGAGGAGCTGAAGTGCTGTTAATGCTCTTGGGTTTAATTTTTGAGTTAAATCCTATTTTGCAGAAGCAACACAGATAGAAAACAGATCAAGAAGGACATCCAAATTGTGAAACGTGATTTTTTTTATTAGGATAGCAAGTTTCAAAGGTGGCAGGAAAACACCAGCTCAAAAAGCAGAACTTAAGCAACTTAAGAGCACACATGGATTTGTTCTGACCATAAAACTCCTTTGTTACAATAAAGAAGAGACAAAAGTACTGATCTAAAAAGTGCAACAGCTTATTCTGCAACAAACCCAAGTCTTACTCTCTCACATATCTCAACAAAACTACATTGGTTTCTGTCTAGTGAAGTGTCATTTCTATAGGACTAAGATGATAAAAGAATGATTTCACATGCCTCAAAATATGCCTGAAGGATTTCCAATCTTCTCTTCAAAGACAGGAACATTCAAGTCTTACTAAGCTGTCACGGGGAAATATGAACTGCTAATGAATCTTATATGGAAAAAGGTCACTACTCTGTACAACGTCAAAAGAAAGTGGAGGTGCACTTAAATAGCCAGCAGACTCCCCACTCACCGTAGCACCAGGAAACGTACCTACGCAACAGAGCAGTATCCAGCCAGTACCAGATAAAGACACAAGGAACCGGAGATGAGCACTGCCTATGGTTCTGAGGATTCTAATATGTATTATGCTAATATTTAAGAATTATGCCAAAGTAGTTTGAAAGAGCTGTATTTAATGAAACATAAAGCACCAAGAGAGTACAAAGTGATTTACAGACAAGAGAGGCAATTATATCCCTGATGCTTCCACTGTCAAGCAGCGATTCCCCAACCACTGGTCACGATCTGAAGTGATATTGGCAGCATTTACAAGTGGGATCACAGGCCCCACAAAAATTACATTGCAGCACTCTGGCTTCCACTGGAGGCGAGATTACCCATGGCTGTTTCAAAGAGACCACATAAAGGCAAGGGAATTAAGTGACAAGCATAAATGTGTGGCATTCCATGTCATATCCCTCTCTGCGGTCAGCTCCATGAGCATGAACCCCACAGCATGTACAATAACCCAATAACATCCAATTAGCCTGTGCATATGCAGAGGTCCAGGCCTGCAAACCTAATTACAGAACTAGATTTATGCCCATTCTCTCTTGCACTCTAAAGCGCCACACACAGAAGACTTGATTCGTGGTCCTGAGGATGTTATAGAAGTGGTCACAGACCATCTTAGATAAAATGACCACAAGCCGATTCAATTTGAACTCAATTGCTAACCAAGGTTTTTGATTTCAAAGGAAAAGTTTGAAAAAAAAATCAGGATAAGTAGTTTGTGAACTAAACTAGACTGACAGTTCAGTGGCTTTCTTTAAAAAGAAAACTGACTTTTTATACAAGGGCAATGAGGCAGCTGTCATTGTCTGGGCTTTGGCAAAATACTCTGCAACAAGGGAAGTGTCAGTTAAGTTGAAGACAACAGGGTTTGTAAAAGGAAAGGTAAGGAACTGGCTAAGGGACAGACAAGTTTATGCTAAATGTAGGTTCCTTGGAGAGTGCCAAGGACTGGATTTTGGACTGGTCTGTCATGTTTTCACTAATGACTCTGGCACAAACTGTAGGAGCACGCTAATGAAATTTACTGACAACACTGAGCTTGGAGCATTGTCAGTGCAGGAAGACTGAGGCATCGTGCAGGAAGATCTGGATGACCTTGAGGGCTGGAGAAATACCAGCACTACACAGTGCAAGGCCACGCACCTAAGGGCTACAAAAATGTCTTCTCCAAGCTGATGATGCATCAGTTGGAAACTGTCAAGGAAGAGAAAATTCAGGCTTTAATCAGGTGATCACAGGATGACCGTCAGGCAGTAGTGGGATGCAGCTTTGAAAAATTCAGATGCAATCTTGGGATGTTTTCTGAGTAGAGAGGAGGAAGTACTAATGGCAGTGTACAAGGAATTGGTAAGAAATTGTCTCATTCTGGTCACCTGTGTTCAGAGAACGGCTGTTACGGTGTTCAAGGAAATGACAGAGCCTATCCTGCAAAAGCCTGAAAGAACCTGGCCTGTGTGGCCTAACAAAGGCCAAAAAGGGATAAGCTCTGAGATAAGCTTTTTTCTTTTTAAAAAAAGAAAAGAAAACTTGTTTCTGACTACCCAAAGTTTTCAATGCATCATACTAACTAGTGTAGCTACGTTTCAGAAACTGAGAGGATGACTGCATGTGGCACCTGGAGTAACCAGGGGCAAAGAAGAAAGGTGTAGTTCAGAGGCCAAGTGTCTAATCCAGAAAAGGTTGGATGGTGCAAGGCATGTTGCAGTGAGTGTATTTCATTAAACTGGAACAGCGAATTCATGTTATTGGAATGGATAACTGACTTACACATTATAGTTTCCCCCAAATAATCATTTCTTCTCTGCAGCTTGGAGAGGAGGGAGTAGCTCTCTCTTCACTGAAAATGAGTTTACTCAGCACACTTGTCCTCAACCAACAGCCAATGCTGGATAATTGGATAAGCCAATTTGGCCACCCTGTTATGTTACTTATCAAAGCAACCAACTAGCTGGAAAAAAAAGAGAGTGCTAGCACTTCCTTAACACAGCAGCAGACTATTTCATACATCCTACATCTGCAGGAAGTTGATGTGCAGTTACCTTATTCCAAAAGAATTTTTAAAAAGTCACAGCACTATTGAAAACCTGGACTCATCTTTCTTTATCTGTGTGCTTCTCTTGCTATGATCCAGCTCCTTCTCCTTGACTACCGTCCTCTAAGTTAAGGGTCTACGAAATCAGCACTCTTTGGAAGACGGCAGGATGGATTGCTTGTACACAGCAAGAGGTAAGCCCAATCAACTCCAATTGTTGTTATTAATATTTAACATTATACAACAGTTTGAATGTTAGAGGGGTTACAGCGAGTCTCGATTAAGAGGGTGAGCAGCCTGTGTCGAAGACAGCGTTATAGTAAGGATGGAGAGTTCTCGCTGCTGGTGTGTTTGTTCAGCAAAGAAAATCCTGGCAAGTGAAGAATACGTGCACACAATGAGAGATCCGGGAAAACAAGACTGGAAGCAGCCAACTCCGCTTCATGCTGGAGATTGTTGGCAGACATTCAACTCCTTCTGCTGTTTTTCTCGCAAGCACATCTATCTATGTAATGTCACCAGATCCAGAGAGGGGAGGGAGCCAGAGTGAAAGAGAGCGACAGTGTTTTACAGGCTGCCAGCCCCTCAGCACATGCTGTTACTATACAAAGGATGTCTAGAAAGCCAACGTGCTGTAAGATTCAAAGACTGCACCCCCCTCCTGAAGACAACTGCAGAGAAGAGAACTGCCTCTGGAAGGGAGAAAAGCCTTTAATTAAAGACTTGAATTTCAGCCAGTGACTCAGTTCGGCAACTCCCAGAATTCATGGAGGAAAAAAAAAATATCAATTCCTCTAAACCTACAGGAAAAAAAGCCTCCTGAGCTACATCCATGTACCACATTGGCAGTGCAGGTCACTGTCAGCTATTTGAATGTGCTGCATTTCCTGCAGACATTTTACTGATACAAGATGCTTATCAGATAAACAATCTTGCTTCTGTCCCTTTATTGCACGTATGCCCACATGCGCAGGAGGGTTCAGAACACATAATCCTGTTTTGGAAAAGGACCAACATAGTTCTGCAACTAGGAAGCAGAAGGAAATACTCAAACCTTACAGATACAGATTTGGAATCACGTTGTGTCAATGTATATGTAGGGCTCTGCGTCACCCCATCAGAAAATGTGCAAGTCACTACTCTAAATCTAGGATCTACCCTTTAAGAGAATGGTAGCAGGAAAGCCACAGCTAGAGAGTCTATTAATCTACCAGAAAACGTTTCTGCGGACTGAACCATAACCCCATGCGTTCTGATTCACAATGCTGGATGTCATTGAGGAGGTACGTGCTGCTTAAAGTGACCTCCAGAAACTGCCCCAGATGCCTGCAACTGTAGGAAGGTGAAAACTGGAACCAGCAGCAATCAACATCACATGAAGAATATTTGGCATGGAAGGCAACACGGTACAGTGTACAGAGCACTGCAGCAGGCAGTTAAGAGACCTGGATCCTATTCCCAGTTCTGCCAGCAACCTGCTGTGGCACACTGGGAAAGTCGCTTCAGTTCTGAATTTCCAGTTTCCTCATCTGTACAACAGAACTAATGACATTTACTGTAGTTTGAGAACCACAGTGCAAAAAAGCCTTACAGTGAGCGGCTCGGTATAATCTGGAAATACTATTTCACAAGATTTGTTTGTGGCAGAACTGGGTGCCGTTTATAATCTGCAGAATCAGCCACCCTCTCTCCTCTTAATGAATGCCAAGTCACCATGCTTGATACTCTGCAGACACAACTGTCAAGAGGCAATACATGCCAGCGTGGACTGAACACACCAAAATGTTTTAAGATACATATTTGTGGCCAAGGCAAGAGTCTTAACAGATTTCTAAAGGGTTCCTGAAGGAAGGCTCCATTTTACTACCACATTTGTTTTAATACCTGCCTTTTAATGGGCTTTTTTCCTTAGAGTCTCATCTGATTGTTAACAGATCAGTGGCCAGAAGCAGACTGGTATTGTTTCACCCAGAGATAGGGGTGCAGAAGCCCAAAATATGAGCTTACTCTAAGAGGAGAATAAAAGAAATAACAATTTAAGGACACTATACAAACAGACAGCGTGTCCTTATTTAGCCTACAGACAGCAAGTCTGGTCACTACGTTGAAAATGTCTGCTTTAGCCCCTGTCTAGGGGAAAAAGAGCAGATGCTGCAATGAAGAAAACATCTGAATGGAAGCACATACTAGTGTGCCCAAGATGAGGGAGGCAGTTTAGCAGCACAACACATCTACCCAAACTCAACGCAGTGGTTATGGTGACTGAATGAAGAACCTGTGGGAACCAATTTGAGGCTGAAATAGCAAATAAACAAAAAAATGGAAACATTTTCTAATGGGAAGAAAAAACTTTTAGACATGTCTTTGAACAAGGGCAAATAAGTAATTGCTTTTTTGTTTTCTAGTAAGGCATCTTATGGTTTCGTGCCAAGAGAATAGTCATCGTTTTGGGGGCCATTATTGAGCTGGAATAATAATGGCCCTTTCTCTGAAAAGAGAGACAGCACCGTGGTGAGATCTGAACCTGAACATCCAGTAGCACAGGAACATCTGATGTGGTGCAAAGGCCTACATAAATATACGTTCTTTGTCAGACAGCTAAGTAGCTATACAACATTTCAATGAATTTGAATTCACCGCATCTTTATTTGAGGGCATTTGAGGACATAAATTTAAAATTTGGAATTGCTATTTCTCCACTTAGTCAACCCAACCACACAAGTGAAACTGCAATGCAGCCCTGTTTCTTCATTAAGAACTCTACTAACCAATGTAATTAGGGAAACAAACAAAAAAACTCAAAACAAAACAAAACAAAAAAAATCAGCACAACTCTCCTCTACAAGCCACTAGAGACAGATTTCTAATGATCTTTCACAGCAAGAGTTAGCAAACTCCCATGTTTTTGATCCACTGTCCTTATTAATATGTTCTTAATCCAGAGTCAAATGCAGCACAAAGTCATCAGTGCTGCTCTTTCACCACCCCCTGTACAGACTGCACAAGAACAGATCATTCCTACATCATAAGTCTCTTGAAGACCTTAACAGTAAGTCTGGACAAGGTTCAGACATACAGATTGTTTGTCTCTTCCAACAAACACGTTTCCTGCAGAGAGATGGAGCACATACAGATACCTTGCAAGCCTAAAGGTAGGTGAAGAAATTGTGCTGACTATGAGACAAGCTACAGTAATTACTATATCTTCACTGACAGGTGATTAAGAGAATATACAATACTGTAACATGTTCAGATATCAAAGACAGATTTTCTGTTTCCGATACACAGTCTAGCAACAACTCTGGTAACACTTTATCCCTTCTGTGCATCTCTTAATTGTTACTGTTTCCGGAAACCTATTCAGTAAAATTTTAGAAGTAACCTTCCCTTTCTTTTCTTCACATACTCCTCCAGGGAGTTCACTACAAGCCTAAGCAAGTTAGGACACGAAGGCTTCATCCATAGGTCCTCAATACTAAACACTCAGAGATAAGTATTGAAGACTAGGAAACCAAATGCCTAGGAGTGCCGAATATCCTTTAAAGGCGTTTAAAAAAAAACCCAGTGCAAAACACGAAGATCCCACTCTACGAGTCTTACATTACACCCATTTTAAAGATGAGTAAACAGACGGAACTGCGGATTAACTTGCCCAAAGTTGCAATGCATCAGTGACAGAACCAAGAACAGCACGTCAGAAAACATGAGACCGAGTCTAGACTCCCAAGTAACCCATCTCGTTGCATACAGTTATATAGTGAGATACATAATTATGTCCCATTCTTTTGGTATGGTGAAGTGAAAAAGTTTAGAAAGCTAAGCAAGCCTAGATGATTGAGTGCTGTTTGTGCCAGTATGTTATGTATACTTCTACACCATCTAGAAACATAAAAAAAAAGAAATAGTCTACAGGATCACCTGTATAAGGATGGTACTGGTGTCTTAAAAGATGGGTGGATCTTACGATAACAAGGCAAGTGCTGAATCCTCACCACTCCTACATCTTACCCTACGAGAGAAGCAATATGGGATTCACATATTCTGAAAGATCTTTAGGGAGATGAGGAGTTCTGCTGTAGTATCCAGGTCCAAAAAATAAAAGTTAAGAATACTCTGCACAGAATAGAGTAGTTATAGGTAGTGTCTACCTCCCTAGGTCAAACTTAATTCATGACCCTTTAGAGGAGAAAAGAGCAATAATATACACCCTCCCACCTCCTCTGTACAGAGAACAGAGGTCAAAGGAATTGACAATCTTCTGTCACACATACGATACATATGGCCAGATTTTCTACTGCCCGCACTAGAGTATTTTTAATAATTCAGACCCCATCTTTTGGGTAATAGACTAATATTTCATTCAAAATTTACACTATCCTTAATCATCTCCTTTCTACCACATCTGTGACATGCAAAGTGTACAAGTGGAAAAATCAAAGTTGTGGGCTGATGGTAGCTCTGCTGGGGAGGGAGGGCAGGAGAGAGGGAATAACCTGCTGTCTCTCTCATTATGTAACCAAAAAGCCAGAACTACGCTATTGTGTACTTAGTGTGCTCCAGAATCCACTCTCCTAGTCTGTTCATATTCTATACCTCTGTATGATAAATAAGGTTCCTTTATTAATTGCACTTCAGGGATGTGTCAGTCCACATCGGCCAAGAGCCACTTGGACAGAAAACACTCACAGCAGGGTGCTAGCCAACACACTGGGCCAATCTCATTCAATTTACGGCTGGTATCCTGCACCCAACTTCAAACAACTGACAGTACACGGGGAAAAACATGGTTCTTAAAACACACCATCATTGTTGTAAATACGTTAATCACAACCGCACTCCTGCCACTTCCGATGGACTCACCTGCCTCTTGTTCCCCTGCCCCCTGCCAAAACACACCCTGGTATTCCAGACCATGTCACTCCTTTGTCTAAGACTACCCCCCACCTCTAAAAGACCATGCTGCCTTCCCAGCGTCTCGTCTCCTGTCACCATCATGGAAACCCAAGAACGAATGCCATTTCTGCCCCATTTAATACTGCTGCATTATTAGGTACTGCTTCACCTGTTCACTAATGAAGCGAATCAAGTTCAGAGTAATTTTCTGGCACTTGGGTTTCCCGAGTTACACACTGTGCAGATGGAGGCCATCTGTTAGGAGCCATGACTTTCCTGTCAAAGGAGAACAGTCTTCCCCCTCCAAGGAACCAGCTGGAACAGAGTGAATCCTAATCCTGCTCCAGCTGGGAGCTAACGCCAGCACAAGGCTGAACTCTCTTTGAATCTAATTACACCACTGTGGTTGCTGCAGATCCTTTGTGCACCCCACAGATCCTAT
Source organism: Caiman crocodilus (assembly GCA_030014935.1). Taxonomy (NCBI): domain Eukaryota; kingdom Metazoa; phylum Chordata; order Crocodylia; family Alligatoridae; genus Caiman; species Caiman crocodilus. Next base: position 4,399,673 of record JAGPOW010001890.1, on the reverse strand, counting down.
CGCAACCCAAAACACACCAAACAACTTCACTTGCTAGCAATGAACTTGCTCTTGGAAACAAGGCATAGAACTAACAGGCATTCACTTAACATATTCTTTAGTATAGCCACAGAAGCATTAGTTATCATATGGATAAAGGCCCTCCAACTGTCCACAATGCCGTCTTTGACAAGTGAATGCTCTCACTGGATAAATGAAATTTGGCTTTGTCTCTGAACACAGTTTGGCAGCTAAGGCATGTCTGCAAGACCTGCGGTAGGACATGAGAGCTGCAAAGGCAAGCCATGAAGGCTGGTGTGCATGCGCATGTCTGTCCAGTTCAAATAACTATTTATATCTGTAGCACAATAAGATTGTCACCTGCTTACTTCCTAATTTTGTGCAGCTGTATCTGATCTATTCTATTCCTTACGGCAACTGGATCATTACTGAATTGCATAAATATTTCTCCCATCACACTAGTTAGGGAAAAAAAAACCTCCTCCTTTTTGGAGCCAGCAATATTTGCTGTAGAGCTCTATACCGTGAGATGTCCTGAAGGACAGAGTTTAAATATTTATAGATTAATGCAGGACTTTCTGCTTTTAGATGACACAAAAAGCAGACCCAAGGAAAATAGAAAATGGGACCAATGAATGCAAGAAGTATTGGCTCTTCCAGCTGCTCTTTAAAATTGTTCCAGTCATGCTCTCAGAACATTTCAGACAATGCTGCAAGTGCCCAGCCTCACTAGCTACTGCAGCCTTCTTTTTAGTTAGCTGAAATCTCTCTACATCCTTTACCATAAAAAGAGTTCTGCAGACCCAAAGCCCCTGGAGGAGAAAAGGGTTCACCACCTGCAACATCCAGCCTCTCCCACTGCACATCTTTACAGCTTGTGGCAATAGGTCACTGGGAAAGAACTCTTCCCTCTACTCAGCAGCGCTACACACCATAACAAACCAGTTTACCCCATGTCAAATCTGGTCAGCTTTTTAGGGAGACAGCTTCCAGTTCCTTCACTATTCCCGGAGAATCCTAAACTTTAGTAAAACATGTCTCGATTCTTGTAGCATAGCCCTGTGGATCAACTCACCTGTCTACAAAACAGGAACAACACCCTGATGCTGGATCAAGTAAAAGATGAAAAGTACAGCCTTGTGCAATAGAATATTTTGCCCTTAACTCAAGAAATTTCACATTATGCAATATGACTATTATATGGCAAAAATGATGGACATGTTGCACATAAAAAGCAATCTGATTCCCAGTGTTTATTAAATGTGTAGGTTATTACATTCATTTATGACTAATAAGTATTAAAGTATGGATGGTCTGCCATGTGGCAAACTTACAGATACTCTAATAATCATAACTTGTATTTATCTTTTTTAGACTTGTGCAATCTTAACACCACAATAATGAAGTCATGCACTGTTCCAGGACTATTTGCAGCGTGCTGAGCTTTTGTCTTCCCCTAATCTTTATTCACTGCTAACTAAGGTCTTGTCTGAACTAAAATCTACGATTGTGGCTTCCCTCGTGTTCGACTTCCATCTGTACTCTCTGGTCCCTCCCTCATGGGTGGCAATTTACAGATCTTGCCAAACAGCCATGGTGGAGGATGCATTTTAGGTATAGTAGTGTTAGGTGTCTGGCAGATGTCTCAACATCTTGGAGTTACATACAGAGTACTTCTGTCCACGGCTCCTAGCAAAGTGCAGTGTCAAAAAAGTCAGCAGATAGCAAGCAGTAGTCATAGCATGCTAATTAAAGTAATAATTTCAGTATTACAATTACTACGTTATCAGTCTGTTGCGTACTGTTACGGTTTCATTTTATACATAAGTTGAAAATCCTCAGAGCGAGAAGGTTTTTACTGAAGTGTTCACACCACGCCAGGACAGTAAGTCTGGGACTGCTAGGCAACAAAGCTGTACAAATAAGGATTGTTATTGTGGCAGAGGGATCAGTTGCAGAAGTGCCTTAAATCAGGACCTCTCCAGCTAACTGAGTGGCTCTACCAGTTCAAGTAGTTCAGTTCAGTTGTGTGGCAAGAAAAGAATTGGGAATCACAAAGACGCTTGCTTTGAAATGTCAGCAGTCAGGACAGACTCTTGAAACACCGCAACACTCTCTCCAAACCACTGCGAACGTCTCCAAAAGCTAACATCCACCTGTAAAGGGAGTTAAATATGGCAGGTACCACATACTTCACACACGATCTTGCTTAAATATGAAACATTATGCTTTTCACACTTCAAAGACACATATATTAATTACAGATCCCATCAAAGCAGCAGTCCTACAAAAAGTGACACTTTTACCACCAGATAATTGAGAGCAACTTTTCCTATAGCTGAGAGAACAAATCCTGTTGTTAGTATACAGATGTACAGGGATGTAGCAGGTAGTACGGAGAGAAAATCAGGTCGCAACAAACACAGCTATGTCAACCAAGAACCAAGTATCCAAGAAAGTTTCAGCCAGATGCTCTCCAAATTCCTTTCCCCATACTTACTGCTGAAGCCCTTCCAGGCCTGGCCACACCCTAATAAGCTGAAAGTAAATTCTTGTTTCTGTTTCTAGTACTGAAGATAGAACAAGTTTTTACATTTTGGATGACTAGGAAGACATATGTACGGTCTGTCAACTCAATCTATGCACTGCAAAGTGCTCAAAAAAGGAACGTGACTGAGAACCACATCAACTCGGCTAATAATTGGGAGGGAATTTGAGAGAACAAATCTATTCCTCTAACAACTGTCAGTGTTGAACAAACGTTTCAGAAAACAAACATGATAAAAACCCCTAAGGATCTATTTTCTGAGCAGAATGAAACACATACCCATTAGCCATTTGTAAAAGCTTTAAAAATATTTTAACCAGAGTGCTAACAATCAAACTGTAATCACAAAAATCGCATGCTTCTAGAGCCACCACCTCATAGGATAACTCAGTCCCTGAAGTGGGAAGGGCACTGAATCCACCTGGTGGATCACCAAGCGAGTGTCCTCTGCTCTACTCCCTCCACCTTGGGCTACTTGGCTCACTCAATGCAAGAGGTTTGAAATCTGCACTTCCTCGGCTCCATTGAACACGGGAAGGGAGGATTCCAGCCTCATCTAGACTTTGCACACCATTCTCACTAAATCGCTCAGAGAATTGCTCTTCTCCCCACCACAAATAAAAGGAAGGCCCTCCTGATTCAAGATACTGCAATTTCCATTTCTTATTTTGCCCTCATCCTTTCCCCTCCTCTCACCAAAGCAACTAATGATGATAGAGCTCTAGTGTAGCCAGCCACCTGCCATACCGACAAACTGAGCCAAAACCAGGGCCCAGAACTCAGTGCTAGATGCCATACTGGAAGTAAAACAAGCCCTGAGTTTTAGAGAAAAGGCCCAGTCGAAGTACAAAGAAGCAAAGACAGAGGCACCCATGCCTTCCAACAACTGCAAAAGGAAAGAGGATAGGCAAAGCACTTCAGAACTAAAAATAACTCTAGCTCCCTATTCACTAACCATCACCACATAAAGGTATCCCCAACTCTTAAGGCTGAATTGTGTCCACTGACAAAATCTCAGTGATATTTCTGGATCTACACAGACTTCACAGAGAAGGGCTTTTCAACTGCTTTAATCTGGGAACCCAAGTCGTCGTCTCTGTCCAAAGAACGAATGCCGTAACGTGGTAAAGAGTTAGTATTTTCAGTTTTGCAAAAAAGAAAAGCAACTTTTTCTTTTTTCTTAAGCTACTGAGACTCTGTTTTTACTTCTTTAACTACTGATAGAAACTAGTTTATAGAAAATAGTCTACAAGATGTTTTCAAACCAACTACAGATGTATTCTAGAACATGAGAACTTGGAAGTGAAACTGAACTGTGAACAGCAGAAACAGTTTCTAGTGCCTTTGTCCAGGATAAAGAAAGCAAGGTATGTATTTTTTTTTTTTTTTTTTAAATATTTTGCTTTTGGCCTTAGGTTTTAAAATTTCCTTTTTGTGTTATAAGAAATGTAAAGATGTCTGGACAAAGTTTTTACAACAGTGCCAACACTGGTACTCAAAAAAAAAAAAAAAAGTCAAATGCTTGTCAGAGGTGTTGAGTACACACAGTCCCCACTGACCTCAGTGGAACCTACTGCTGCTCAGCACATCTGAAAACCCGATGATGTTTCTTACATGACCACGTGTCCAGGTTGTAGCCAGACTGGTCTAGAGGCAAAAGGAATCAAAACTTGTGGAAGAGGTGATATTTTTTTTTTTTATTAGACCAACAAGATATCTGCAAACAAATTATTTTATTTATCTGCAAGCTTTCGGGCACGCTCACCCTTCATCAGGCGTAGTAGGACTGAGCAAAGATTGTAAAAGTTCTTCTAGGCAAAAATGAAAATTCATGACCAAGTATAAATTTAGGATCTTAAGTCTGGTTGCCCATATCTGACAAATCTACAACAGCTCTGTAACAGCTTTTTTCACAATGCACACTTAAGAGAAAGCAGCAAAACAGAAAGGAAGACAACACCTTTTACAGCTAGCTACGCTAGATTGACTTTTTTTTCCAAGTTCATGTGTTGTGAAGAGTTTTTAGAGTTATATTTTTGTCACGGCACCAAAACATTCTGATGCAATGGTACCCTAGATGAAGAGTTCCTATGATTTCACCAGGACAAAACAAGTGGGTAACTCAAGCAAATGATCTTTGCAAACAAAACAGTCTGAAACTCAGCGCAGTTCCTAGCCCTATACAGGTCTTCACATCTCACAAATCCCAGCAGATTCTAATGAGCAGTACACCTGTTGGTAGTTTCTTCAGCAAACCCATAACCTGACCTAGATATGGAGACTGAACTTCCTCACCCTTAGAGATTGACCTACCACATCAAATCAAAGGAATGTCTGCCTGGAAAACCCCATACCCTGCACTTGTTCTGTAGATAAAGTAACTCAAGCATCCAGTGCTAGCAATCAATATCTTTAGGGTACACCAGCTTCATTAAAACAAAAATACTAAAGCAAAGGAACCAAAGCATCTGTCAGACACTAAAATTGAGATAAACTACATTTAAAGCAGGATTGCTACTACAGCATTTGTTGTCCTTGCAATTATATCAGTTCGTAAGTTGATCACCCTGCCTTTGCTGCACACTGCAGGTACATCCCCTCCCAGTGATCCTAGCTCCGTGTGGCTTTATGTCACGAGATGTTACAGAACCTCAAATCGCTGGAGACTTTTCAAGAATAGGTTGGATAAATGACTGTCAGAAAGAGTTCATGTATAGCTGACCTTGCCTTGGAGCAGGGGGATAAACTAAGTCAGTGGTTTTCAACCTGTGGTCTGCAGGCCCCCGGGGGTCCACAGACTATGTCTAAGGGGTCTGGGAAAGATGATTCTGATCAATCAATAGTATCCACA
>JAGPOW010001890.1:4359974-4391257 GCA_030014935.1 Caiman crocodilus | reverse complement strand
CCGCGGCCCCCCCCCGCCGCCACTCACCGGGGCCTGCGCGCGGCGGGCGGCGGGCGGCGGCGGCCGGACGGCGGCGAAGCCCTAAACTGACACGGCGGCCATCTTGGGTCCGGAGCGCGGCGGCGGGGGGGGGCGGCGGCGGGCGGGAACAGCGCGCGGCGGGCGTGGCCGCGCCGCCTAGAACAGCTGGGCCGGGGACAGGGCCAGGGACAGGGCCGGGGACACGGCGGGCTCCGTCCCAGCGCCGGGCTGGTGTCACCGCTGCAGTGCCTTTACCCCCGGGCTGGCTCTCTTTGTGCCCGGACACATCCTTGCATCGGGAGCAGGTGGCAGCCGCGGGAGGACACGGCCGGCCCCGGCTGCCTGGTGTTGCACCGACCGGCCCCAAAAGAGCCACGCAGACGCTTCTTGGCGAGTGACACCCTTCGCCGGTCCCGCATTGGGGACCGCGCCGGTTTGGGAGCCTGGACTCGGGGAGGTCCTGCATCGACCCCGGCTTGCGGCGCGGTGTCTCGCGCGTCGGATGGGCGCGCTCACGCGTGGCATTTTTAAGCGGTCACCCAGCATAGAGATGGGAGCTTTTACGAGACCGCCGAGATTTTCACCAAAAAAAACCCCCACCCAAAAAAGTTGTTTCGTTGCAAGCTGTCGGGCTTGGGGCTGAAACTTTGTTGGTACTGAGAAATCCTTGTTTCACCAGTTTCGAACCATTCGCTCTAGATAACGTTTGACTTTTCGCGAGGCGTCGGAGAAAAGGTTATCCAAGTTCTCCAGGATCCTCGAGATTGGCAGGCACGCTCTTCTGTCGACTGCGGGTCCTCTTCTGTCTTCAGAGGATCTTCTCTGAGTAGGTGTACGGTTTGTGTCCGATCCCTAATTATGCCTTGCGTCCAGTTCTGAACTCGTGAAATAGCGTACCGTGTTCTGGGCGAGACGTTTCTTAGTGTGCAACTCCTCGGAGAGCAAGGGGAGCAATACTGATAGCTCTTAGTTTCGTGCATGGTGGAGAAAATCTAGCTCTTGGAGACCATAAGGAGCCCCCCAAACAGGGTTTCGGTGGAGGTGGCGTAGTATAGCGGTCACGATGCATGTTTTGGAGATGCTTTCTAACTCAAACCTCTTTGCTGAGTGTATGCATTTAAAACTGTTTTATTGCTAATCCACTACGAACTGAGATCTTGCCAAATTGTAAATCCCTTTCTACTGGAAAGACTCCAGACCTACATACAAACTGGGGACAGTGCGTCAGGAAGATCCTCGTGGGTGACTGCGTCCATACAGAGCCTCACTGAAGACTCCCGGCTTCTGTGAGAGCAAAGAAAGCTCCTTCGTGGGAGTACCTGGAGTGACCTGAGCCTGGGGCTGAAACTTTGTTGCTACCAAGCAATTCTTGTTTCACTGGATTCACACCGTTTGCTCTAGATAACGTTTGATCTGCTTGTTCAGCGTTGCTTGGGCTGCGTGTGACAGCTCTGAAAGCTTTTCTTGTTTCAGATCTGGCTGTTGGTTTTGATTACACGTGCAAGGTACAGTCCTGTGCAAACAGGCTATGGCCAGTAGCCACACAATTTCACCAGGAACTTCCCGGATGAATGTTGTGCCCAGTTTTGGTTTGGATCATCTTTGCACAAACTTTCTAATCTCTTTGGAGACGGGGAATTGGTAAAGTACTCTTGTAGACTTACTTTTTTTATGCTCCCCATCCCGTCCCTGTAGTTTCTTGCCTTAGACTGAGGTGAGGAAGCAGAATGAACAGGAAGGAAAGTGCTGGAGTAAACTGTTAATTGGGACAGAGGAGAATCCTGGTTGCTCAGTCTCTGCCTAGAGAAAAATGCAGATGGCAGCTTTACATCAGCATCTAAAGATCCCTGTAGCAATTGTTTCTGTCTCTGTTCCTAAAGGTTTCAGAGTTTCAGTGTCCCTATTACGTTCATCATTTCCCCCCTTCCTGCTTGGGTCCCTATGCTCCTGAATTATAGCTGTGGTGCTGAGTGCATGGGAGGTAATAAAGAGCTGAAGTTCATTTCCAGGAGCTAATGATGGTAAAATAAAGTAAAACTGAGAATTGCTTATGTAAGTGTGACACTAAGTTAAGACTTCCTCCTCAGCTGCTGGACTTTTTTGTCTGTTTTAAAAGTCATATTAGGATTGTTTAACCAGCAATAAATTATGATGCAAAGAAGAACACGTTGCATTTGAAAGCTTATTTAAGTCTATTCCGCCTGTGCAACTAGGTCAGTCAAAGGTGTCACCTGCAAAAATCCTTCCCTCTTCCCTATTTCCTGGACCATCATGCTACGTCACTCAGTGCTAGCAAATTGTAAACTGTTCAAGGTTATATCGTTTAGAAATTAGGATTTTTTTCAGAAATCCAATACTGTCTGTTTGCCTTTCTTTCCTTTCCATTTTCAAAGCACAATCTGACAGTTACACCAGCAGGATCATTGCATATGGTATGCTGCAGATGGCAAAAAGTTGTTTTATCCATCAAGATAATGCACAGTTTGGCAACACCGTTTTGTGAAATGACTAACTCCTTGGCTGTGGTTGTATCCAACTTTCACTGGAGACCCATGTACCTTCTAACTGAGTGCTGGCTCCTTACTGACCTCCAATTCCCTTGGGTCTTGCTATATTTACCAGCAAGATTGATTTTTGCTTTAGAAATATCTTTCGCTGGATTCTTCTCCTTTTAGTTTCCAATTCGGGTTTATATAAACTCCAGCAATCCTGGGCAGAGCTTTTTATTTACTTTCAAAATGAAATATGATCCCCACGCTGACAGCCCAGAAGCAGCCAGACAGCATTTCTGCAGCAGTAAATAGTTGGGTATTTCTGCACATTACTTTCTGCAGATACTAGCAGGAGATTGGGACATTCTTGAAAGGTTTATAGTTCAAAGTAGATCCCAACAGATTCACGTCTGTCAAGGGCCAGAACCACTCAAAGGATTTGAAGGTATCTTGCATTGTATCACTAAGACTTCTTTCCTCCATAATTCCCTGCAAGCTTGAAATGTGAAACCTGTTCCCTTGCCAAAAAAATGGTTTTTCATACATGTTAACTTGAAAGTGTAGTCAGAAGCTTATATTAATATTTTTTGCAGGCAAAAGAAAACCCTTTTGAGGTATTTGGTTTTTTTTCTTGTTTTAAAAAAGATACATGAACGGGGCAAAGTAGTCATGATTTTGCTGAGTATGAGCAAAAGAAGGAAATGGCACTTTTTAAAAACAATTTATGGTTCAGCTGAACCTGGATGCTGTTTAGAGGTACAAAGAAAACAGGTCTACACCCAAAGGGATTCCCTTTGTTGAATTTCATAAGCTCGATGTGAAAAATGGAGAGGCTAGAACTTCTCAAAGAAAGATGCAAGAAATGCAGGGATTGTGTTAGGCCACTTGAACATACACCCTCTGGTTCCCATTATTGTAGGATGCAACTGCCTCCTCATCTCTGAGGTGACAGATAGATTATTACTGGCAGTGCTTCTAGGCATTAGATGGAAAGGCACCTGAATTTCAAAGACCTAGCATAACAAAAATATTCTGGATTGGGTCCACAAAAGGCCAGTATATAGCTAGGATTCAATGACAGGTGGATTCAGCCCTAAATTACCTCCGCTGGCAGGACGCTGACTAAAAAAAGGATCTGGAGAGCAATTAATACAGAGCCAAGAATGCTATCAGGCCTCACAGTTTAGAGCCAAGATGTTGGCGACCTTTATACAGCTTTTGTGTAATTGGGTAGATTTCTAGCTTTGCCAATTTAACAAAGTCCAATTTTCTCACATAGAGCAGAAATAAATATAAATTATCTCTTCAGCTTGGCTTTCTCACACTTTTTCACACTTAAAGCATACATACAGTCCTAAAAACAGATTACAAACTAATCGAGCTATTTCTCCAACTAGCTGAGAAGGGAGAAATAGTAGCAATAATCTCTTACCTTTAGGGGCAAATATTGAGAAGGAAGCTATAAGGGAATTTGCAACACACCTTTTGTAGACCATCCTATGAGCTTCCCTTCATAAATCCACTGGATACAAAAAATCATGGACTAAATATAGACATTGGATTAACACCCTGCCTGACATCTGACACCCCAGATAACCTACCTCCAGCTGACCAGCTGCATTCCTCCACACATTTCCCTCCCTTTCTCCGGACCATCTCTACCCATTGTCTTCCTAATTTCCACTCATTTGCATTTTCACAGACCTGCTTGTTGTAAATTTGCTTCTTTTCTACACACACCAGCAGAGTCTCCCTATGCCTGATATAGGGTGTTTGTGCCCAAAAGCTTGCAAAGAACTTTTCCCCCCCAACTTTTGAGTTGGTCTAATAAAAGGTATCACATCTAACCAAATAACCAAGATAGCTGTAAGGCACTTGGATGAAAAGGCATTTTTTCTCATCTAAGGAGGAACGTGAATTGCGCTGGGTTGGGTTAGCTGGTTGTTCTGTTTTTTTGTTGCTATTTGTGTTTTGCACCCTGTGTTAACTAACAATTGGTAACATCCTGGTGTGGTCAAGGCAGTTTCAGTTTTGACATGATACCAGGTGAAAACAGCAAACATCATGAGGAAATGGACTGTTTGCTTTGAACTACAAACGTGCATGAAATCTGCAATGATCTTCCCATTACAGGATGTTATCCTTTCCTTTCAGGATCACAAGCTCAGATAGGCTAGGGTGTATCCACAACTGGTTTAGCTGTTGCAAAGTGCTCTGTGTGCACTTGCAGTCTGTACTTTGGATTCAGGTGCAAGGGCAAATGAGTATTTTAACCCCCTGGAGTACAACCTCTTAGTTCAAGACTTTTTATCCTTTTTTATTTTTGATAAGGGGAAAATAAATACCCAAAGCAGCTCTCTGAGTGTCGTCAGAGAGAGCGCAGAGTTAGGATTTATCACTCGCTTTGTACTGAGTCCACAAAGAACAGATGGTGTGGTTGTTGCCATACTGCTGGAAGAGTTTAAGAACAGCCCCTGTGTCAATAGAGCTTCAGCACGCTAAGAGTAGCTCGTCACTGCCCAGAAGCTATTTGTCCACGTCTCATCTCATGTCACTTAATTTTCATCTGCAGCTAATCATTCCTGGCCTTATTTAAGGATTATTTATCTGAACTACAATTAATAGTGCACAGAAGCACTCTGCAGTAGTTCAGGACAAGGAACAGAAGGGATTCTTGTAATCCCCAAGGACTGCTAGGGACTTTGGGAGGCATATACCTTTATGCTTTTTCATGTTATTATGTTTTAATTAAATCTACACTATTTATTGAAAACTACTCTGAAACACTGGCAGAAAGTGCTATGGAGATCAATATTCCTGTGTAATTTGGTAGCATTGATTAGCTTTTAATGAATTTTCAAAGTCAGAGAGGACATTCTGCATAGCTGCCACTGTGACATGCCAGGTCATTTTGAAATACATGTTGCTCTGTAAACCTTAAATGGGAGATGAGAAGAGTAGAACACATGCAATCTTTTATACAAATCTATTTTGCCAAAAGAAAAAGGGGGGTGGGGTGTAGAAGAATCAGTGCATCCTTCTGGTTAGGATTGAGCCTTCCCAGGGTTCTGGATAAATGGAAAGAGCACTGAACTGTTTTGGTCTGTATGGGTAGAACAAATATGTATGCAATTGTCTAACATGAGAAGCAGGCAAGGTTATTGGACATGCAGGCAAATACATCATCCAAACCCTCTATCCAAATCTCAGTGGAGCCCTCTGCTGGTATGGGTTGGTCTGAAAACATTTGCTCTGTGCGCCTTGTATCTGAAAGAGGAAAGTAAATTGCCCCATTTTGGCTTACAAGAAACCAGAGAAACTATTGCCTTTGGTGCAACATTACGATGGGATGCAGTGGCATGCTTAATGTCTTAATTTACATCACAGTTATTCCAGCTATAAAGCATATTACACTCTTTGCAAGAGTTCCAAATTCATTTTATGGAGGGAGCAAGTGATGTTAGTCATTTGGCTGTTTTGCATGCAATTAACTGATTTGTGCAACACCTAGTAGTAGGTGTGCAAGTTAAGTTCCCAGTAAAGTACCTTGGTCATTTAAATATGGCTTTTGAAGGAGAATGCAGCAGTTGTACCACAAGGTGATGACCAAGAAGAGTTTGCATCTCTTTGGCTGTTGTTCTAGGCTGTGTGCAAATTCAAGAAAACAGCTGTGCAACAGTTATACATGGATAAATATTTTTTAAACCTTTTTAGCGAGAGTTAGAAAATAGGCTTCTTTCAATGAAAGCTCATGTCCTGCGACATCTCAATCTGTTGTGCAGGCTGCCAAAGCAAAACAGACCGCATTTGATCATGGGCCAGGCTTGAATCTTCTATTTTAGAGCTTTTCCCAAGTACCTAAACTACTCAAAGTTTTGAAATGCCAGGTAAGTGAAATGTGGGCACATGCTGTCTTAGCAGTTTTAAAAACAGATGCTTACTAGCAAGGAAGAAACTGGTTCCAAATAGCAGCTACTGAGCATTTTAGGGCTTTTTTATGTCAGCCAGTTTAAAGGGCCAGATAAAAAACAAACCACGCACACAAAAACACACTATCTTGCTGACTGGGGACAGCCTTTCAATAACAAAGCTGTTTGCACAGAGAAGAGAGGACGGTAGGAGAGGTTTCTTTGCACATCGGTGTTGTCTATCATCTGTCTGTATAGGCATAGTTTTTACATTTGGGACGGTTACTGAGAGTCTAAACTTCTGCAATACAGGAAAAGCACAGACATTTCCTTATATCCTTTGTCATTTGTTATGCCTTGTGGTTTAAGCTGGTGTTCCAGGATAAGTCCTGGTGGCCAGGTCTGCTGTTGGGGTTTAAAGAGGCCAGTTGCAGGGGGTAACAAGGCCCTACAGGCAGCCTCAATACCACAGCAATGGTTGGGATTGCTTCTGCCCTGCTCTTGACGTGACTCCCCTACCTCTGCACAGATATGCTCAAGGCTTACAGTCACAGCCTCACCGCTAACATGGTAGCCACACCGGGGCAAGAGCCCTGCATGAAATACCCTACTATGCCTCGAAACACAAAGGAGCCATAACTGGGCGGAGGCAGTTAGTCCCCCCCGCAGGCTACCCCGTGGTGGTCTGGGGCAGGACCTAGAGCACTAGCGGGCGGAACTAGGCGCGACGGAGCGGCGTTTCCGGGGGTACTTCCGGCGGGCGTTGCGCCCGCGGGCGTCCCACCAATGGGGGCGCGCGGCCCGCGGGGAACCAATCAGGCGCGGGCTGGGCGTGCGCTCCCTGCCGGCGGCGCGCGGGTGGGCTGGGCCCGCAGTGCGGCCGCGAAGCAGCCATGATCCACAGCCTGTTCCTCATCAACGCGGCGGGCGATATCTTCCTGGAGAAGCACTGGAAGAGCGCGGTGAGCCGCTCCGTCTGCGACTACTTCTTCGAGGCGCAGGAGCGCGCGTCCGAGGCGGAGAACGTGCCGCCCGTCATCCCCACGCCGCACCACTACCTGCTCAGCGTCTACCGCCACCGCATCTTCTTCGTGGCCGTCATCCAGAGCGAGGTGCCGCCGCTCTTCGTCATCGAGTTCCTGCACCGCGTCGTCGACACCTTCCAGGTGAGCCCCGGGCTGCTCGGCGCCTCGCGGGCCTGGCCTGGCCTCGGGAAGCGTTGGGGCAGAGGGTGACAACGGGAACTGACGTCTCTTCCCCTTTTATTCGCGTCCTGCGACCGGCATTCCCCCCCCCCGCCCTGCCTATCTGACCCGGCAGAGCTGTACCGATGGCTGGAGTAGCAGGGTACAGGAGCGGTGCGTGTTTGTAAGGGTTTACAGCATCTTCCGGCGCCCTGTCCTCATCACGCTTTAGGGGGAAAAAAGGGAGCTGCCTACACATTTTTTAAATTAAATGATCTGGTTGGACTCCTATTTGCAAAAAGGGTTTTAAACCCTTTGCGCCTGGCTCAGATAACGGGCCAGATTGCGCGGATTTTCTTGTGGTAGATTCACAGAATGAGACTAAACTCGTGTTTTTCCTCTTTGTAGTCCCGCAGCCCTGGCGCTGCTGAATGTAACAGCGAGCAGTGTTAGTGGGATCCTCAGGCAATTTGGGAAGATTGAAATGGTCATGCTTCACCCTGTGATCAGGATGTGCTGTGCCCTGTGACTGGTCACAGACAGGGAGAAAACAGGAGCGGTCAGTCTGAGCTCTGTGTCATGTGATGGGGCAGTCCAGCCTGGTGTTTGAGCTGCCTCCCTGCTGAGGAGGAGGGGGTGGGAGTCCAAATGCAACAGATAGGGGATGAGGCTGGAGGGTGTGGTGCTGCGACGCTGCAAACAGCAGGTCTGGCAGCATGTTAATGACGTGGTCACTCATGCTCTGTGCCTCTGGAGCTTGACCCCTCCACTGTGGGGGTCCTCTCATGCCCTGCTGGGCTCTGTTAAACTTTTGGGGCCTAATTTCTTTGGGTAGGGTGGGAAGGAGCAACAGTCTCTCGTGCCTGCTCACCAGCCAGCACAGCTTCCTGCAGTATAAGGAGTCTCTCTTGGAGAGCACCATCCAAATGACCCATCTGATGAGATTGTTTAGGCTCTTGGGCTCAGCCTCATCTTGTACCTGTGCACCGGATACAGGAATGCTATTATGTATTTGTGGGAAATGAGGAAACGGTGGAGGAATTGCAGTTAATTTATATCAGTTGTAGCCTGTTAAAGGACTGAGTGACTGAAACAGGTCTTGGGTTGGGAATTCTCCATTATTCATGATGCAGGTGTCTCTTTTACCCACTTCTCACATGTCATCTTTGGGTTTTCTGTCCTCTGTACAGAGATGATTGCTGCTTGGGCTTTTTAGCAGTGTCTGAGAGACCAGACTTCTCTTCTTGGGGCTCAGGCCAAGGACTCGGAAAATTTTTCCTGGCTTTGAGGCCCTTGAAAGTGTCATGCATGTGCTGGAAGAGATGTTGGGGGGAGCATGCGAGGGAGCACTTCAGCTGTGTCAGTTGGTGAATGTGTTTCTGTGGCAAAGCCCAGGCGGAGGGGAGCAGCATAATCTCTTCTCACCCTGCAGTTTGCCAGCTCTGCTCTATCCTCCCCCACCTTAAACAGCCATTGCACAAATAGTATGTGGCTTTCTTTAAAACCAGAAGTCAATTGTGCTGCTCTGTGTGCTTTGCAGTGTAGCAAAGCAAAGTGGAATGGCAGTCAGGCGAGAAGATGGTGCTCTTCAGCCAGACCACAAAGGTAGGGCTTGGGGCACAGGTTGCAACTTTCTGCACCCATTCTGATCTTCGCTGCGTGAGTAACACGTGGCTGTAATCAAATGTACATTGACTTTTTCCTTCCAGGAGCACAAAATCTGCAGCAGCTGAAGAGAGCATTGTGTGCATAGATGTTTAATAGCTGACACTCTAGACAATTGTATTATTGACTGATGTCGCCTCCCCAGGGAGGGGAAGAGTGAAGCCATGGTTATGGACAGGGAAACCATGGTACGTTGCGGTGCAGGGGACCTGCCTGAGCCTGTGCAGCAAGTAAGTGGCAAAGTTGGAAATGAAGCCATGGGTTTGTCTCCCAGTCTGTGCCTGGACCCCAGGCTGCTCAGGCTGGTGCAGTGGAGTCCAGGAGCTAGTGAGATGGACAGAAGACGCCCATTAGGAGGCCCAGTTAATGGGACTTGCGCTTCTCCATCTACTAGGTTTGCTCAATGGGGAGCTGCTGCTTTGTCTGTTTCTACAGGATTATTTTGGCGTCTGCTCAGAGATGGTGATCAAAGACAATGTGGTGGTGGTTTACGAAGTCCTGGAGGAGATGCTGGACAATGGATTCCCTCTGGCTACCGAGTCCAACATACTGAAGGAGCTGATAAAGCCCCCCACCATTCTGCGAACAGTTGTCAACACCATCACAGGTATGCAGCAGCGGGGAGTGGGCAAGGTGGAGAGATCGTACGATGATGTGTCTGCTAAAGTGAGTCTGGGTGTTAGGTAGTAGGAGGGGTTGGTATCCAGATCACAACCGACTAATGTCTAGCATGGCAGAGCCTGTCTGGGGGTCCCCCTTTGCCCCTTAGTCCTGGGGCAGCCCAGGGTCCAGAACTACCCCTCCTTTTATACTAAAAGGTATCTGCACATGATACTCTTGCTGACAGTGTAGCTTAGTGAGAACCAGGATGTGGCTGTTTGGTCACGGCTGGCTTTCGGTGTTGATCGTCCCTCCTGCTTTCATGCGAGTGGTAGACGATGGGTTGCAGAAGAGAAGGCATGGAGGGACTCCATACCAGGATTTGGCTGGAGTGACTGCTTTTGCACGAGGGGCTGGAAGTCT
This sequence comes from Caiman crocodilus, assembly GCA_030014935.1. Taxonomy (NCBI): domain Eukaryota; kingdom Metazoa; phylum Chordata; order Crocodylia; family Alligatoridae; genus Caiman; species Caiman crocodilus. The sequence continues at coordinate 4,380,964 of JAGPOW010001890.1, read as the reverse complement.
TCAGGAACAGACTGATGTTCTGTTAGAATGAGGTTGCAATGGTTTTCTTGTTCTGACCTCCTCTGTCTTTCTAGGAAGCACCAATGTGGGAGACCAGCTCCCTACAGGCCAGCTCTCAGTGGTGCCGTGGCGCCGAACTGGGGTGAAGTATACCAACAACGAGGCATATTTTGATGTGATTGAGGAGATAGATGCCATCATCGACAAGTCGGGTACAGTGCTGCTTGCATTGAAGGCTGAGGCTGTCTGTAGGAGTAGTCAGCTGGAGATGCTCTGTCTTTCCCTTAGAGGGGTGTTGGAGGTTGTTTTCCAATCCTCATTTAGAGCTGTTGTTTAAATCTTAAATTTTTGCAAAACACCAGGGCTCCATTTTGTTTCTCTGCCTCAAGTGCTTATGCATCAACTCTAAACCTGGAAATAGTAGTTAAGTGCAAACCTTGTTTGTTCAAGTTATTCCTTTGTCACTACATTTTTCTGGAGTCTGGGTTACAGCTGAGGACTGGGGCCTTCAGCTGTCTGTATGGGTAGGAATCCCTGCCAGTGGTTTTCAAGTCTCTGGTACTTCTCTAGATGATGCTCAAGGTGTGTATGCAAGTGTGCCAAGCAGACTGCAGGCTCCAGTATTACATGGAGGGGATGGTTCTTACTCTACTTGTTCATGTCACTTCCTAGCCTTTCCTTCCTGTCCTTGGTGACTGTCATTCAGCTCTAAAGTCATTTCCCATGACCTGCTTTTTTTTGCTGCCCTTTTTAGGTTCCACAATTACTGCCGAAATTCAAGGGGTGATTGATGCTTGTGTCAAGCTGACAGGGATGCCGGACCTCACTCTCTCCTTCATGGTAAAGCTTAAGGAAGGGGCATTATGATCTCTTATTATTGTTTAAAGGGAGTACAGGCTTCTTTAAACAGCCTCCACTAGGCATCAGGAGATGCCTTTGGCTGAGGGGGTTCTGGACTTGCTGCGATAGATTCTATCAGGGCAGGCTTCAGCTGCTGTCTGGCAAAAGGAGGAAGGAACTGATGGTGAAAGCTCTTTGTTAAATAGTTGTGCAGTTAATTGTGAGGGTTGCATTTCCAAATAGGTTGCTAGAAGTAGCCCATAGTTTTATGGTCTCATCATGCACCATGAGACGGGTGTCTTATGGTGACCACCTGTTCATCAGGGCAGCTGTATGACCTAACCCAGTGCATGGCTTTGCTGGGCTATGATCTGATATAACAACTGTCAGATAAGTGAAAATATTTTACGGTTAAAGGCAGCTGAGCATGGGCAGCTCCAGAATAGAGGAATGTACTGTGTGCCTTGCAGCAGGTGCTTTGTGTGGCACAGAAGGGAATGCAGCAAAGGGACGAGGGCAGGTTCTTCATCGCAAGCCATAGTAGTGCCTTAGGCTCTTGTCTCTCGTTCCAGAACCCCCGATTGCTGGATGATGTCAGCTTCCATCCTTGCGTTCGTTTCAAACGCTGGGAGTCGGAACGGATTCTATCTTTCATCCCACCTGATGGGAATTTCCGTCTGCTCTCCTACCATGTCAGTGCTCAGAAGTGAGTGGGGAATCCAGGGCTGAGGACTGTTTCCTTCTCTCGTGCCTGGAGATGAAAGAAACGACAAGAGGGTGGGGGTTTGCTGCTTGCCATTCTTGAGCGAGGACCAAAGTAGCTTTTGCTAATATCTAAGTATACTCTTTGCTTGCTGGGACAGTAATCCTGTCATTTCACTCCTGCAAGCCAGTTCTGTTCGCAGCTTAATGTCAGGAACACGGTGTACGGCAATAACAAATTGGGAAACGGCAGGTCAGCAAACAGCTTCAGTTTCTCATCCCCCGAGACAACTAGCTTCAGGGAAAGCAAGAGCTGAGTGACCCAGTGATATAATAGGGCAAGTAACCTTTGCATGCTTTACCTCGTTTGGGCTTCTCCACGAACAGCTGGTTTGCCATCAGCAGCCTTAGCCTTAGGCCCTAAAGCTGTGTCATGGACTTTGTCAAGTGAGGAGCTGTCAAGAGAAGAGCTCTCTTGCTGTCTGCAGCTAGATGGAAGGGAACAGAAACATGATGTCAAATTGCAAGCAGTTCAAGGCAGTGCTGCTGCTACCTAGCTTGGGTCAGCTTGCCAGTGTGGTCAGACTGAAGGATGCTGTATTTCTTTCCCTTGAAAGCTTCCGAAAAGAAAGCACTCCTTTTCTTTTTTGCACAGCATGACTGTCCTTCAGGGCCTGCAAGGGTCCAGGAGGGTGAAGTGCAGATGAAGGTGTGGCTTGCAACTGCAGTGATGTGTCCTTTGTTTCAGCTTGGTGGCCATTCCTATTTATGTTAAACACAACATCAGTTTCCGTGACAGTAGTTCGCTGGGACGCTTCGAGATCACTGTAGGACCCAAACAGACAATGGGGAAGACTGTAGAAGGGGTGATGGTCACTAGCCAGATGCCAAAAGGTGTCTTAAACATGAGTCTCACTCCCTCTCAGGGAACGCACACTTTCGACCCAGTGACAAAGGTGAGAGGAAAGAGGAATGTGGAATTTTAACCTAGGCTGGAGCTGAAGTTGCATGGCTCAGCCTGCTGCTTTGCTGCATAAAATGCTCCCTCTGAGCTTTGGCCTGTAATCTGGGGAGAGCACCTGATCAGTGCAGAGTGGGGATTCCATGCTTGTTTTTCTGCCCTGAGCATCGCTCTCAACAGAGCCTTCCCCGGCTGGATGGTGTCATCTTCCTCCCCAGCCAGTTCTTACTCAGCACTGCTCATTTGGGTTTCTGCAATCTAATGCCTAACTTTTGATTACTCTTGGGTGATGGTGAGAACAGAAATAGTGAGGAGGGTAATGCTGCCTGTTTGATGCCAAGCTGTGCAGTCCAGTGGTGCAAGGGTGTTGACTCCTGTTTACAGGGCTGAGGGTTTTGGATTGATTGGCTCATGATCTTGAGTGTGCTTCAAACTAGACCTGCCTCAAAACAGGGAGAAGCATTGTCTCCCATGGTAGACGTTCAGCCTATACCCCAGGAAGATCTGTATTACTTTTAGGCACCTGTGTTGGAAAAGCAAGGACTCCTAAACACGCACAGCAAGAATGTCTGCGGCCAGTGGCCTATTGGCACGAAAGAGGCAGGAAGCAGTGGGTTCCAAGCGTGCAGGCCTCAGGCAGCCTTTCACCTTTATGTACTCCTGAGGTGGCCTGAGTTGTATCAGTGGCTCATAGTCTAGAGTTGGGGAGCAGGTCCAGTGGCTCTCATGGGAAAGACCAAATACTGGGATGGAGTTGGCAAACCCCTTTGCCCAAGGCAGCATTTACACCATCCGTACATGAGTTAATCTCTTGCAGATTGTTGTGATGTTCTTCTGTCTTACTGCTGCCTTTCTGTTCTTGGAAGCTGCTGTCATGGGATGTAGGGAAAATAAACCCCCAGAAGCTGCCGAGTTTGAAGGGGACCATGAGCCTCCAAGCAGGGGCCTCCAAGCCTGATGAAAATCCCACTATCAATCTGCAGTTTAAAATTCAGCAGCTGGCTATCTCTGGTAGGTGCTGCCGGTGAAGGAGCACAGACTGTCCTGGGCTGGGCAAGCTTGTGTTTGACACCCAGCCTGATGCTTCTACAGGCATCGGGGCCATTTTAGTGCCATGGCTGAGTTCCTCTGCTCAGATGTTGTCTCTGCTTGGGCTTCATGTTGGTGAATCTAGTTATGCACCTCTCTGCTGGCTGCTGTCTAGTACCCCCCTCAGCTCTGCTGCTTCTACAGCTCTGTCACACAGCAACCCAGGTGGGGTGGGAAGGCAGGAGCCCTGCCCCACTCCCAGAATCTCACTGTCTCCTTCTTTGTTTTAGGGCTGAAGGTGAATCGCCTGGATATGTATGGGGAGAAGTACATTTTTTTTTTTTTCCTTTTCACTCCTTCCCCCATGTCCACAGCTGTTGGCTTCTTCCTTTACCCATTGTCACCCCTGCTGGGCCCATGTCTTAGGCTTGGGTTCCTCTGGAACGCTAATGCTGATGTGGTCAGGGAGGTGGCCATGTAGAGGGGAAAGGGGCCAATCAGGTGGCATCTGTCATAGCAGAGTCCTGAATTCTCAGATGGGGCAGAGGACAAATGAAATGTCAGGTCCATGGGATTGGTACTTCAGATAAGTAGGATCCACTCCTGGCACCTCACCTTGCTTCCCAATGGAACCACTGGTGCCAGCTCCCCTCCTACCCCACTGCGCACACACCACAGAGTTTTTGCTCAGCTGGCTGGTGTCTTTCCACAGGAGGCACAAGACTTGATTTGAAAGAACTGAGTTCCCAGTTCAGTGGTTTGACATTCTGTCCTCTCCCTGACCAGGCATTCCTGTTCAGTACTGGATCGAGTGCCAAGCTTAGGGGAGCAGTAGTGGGTCAGGGATGTTCTCTGTGGAGGAGCAAAGGGAGCTGGAGAGAGGAGGTGCAAGGGGAGGACACAAAGGCCTTGGGGAGGTGGCTGAAATAACAGTGCTTGGCATGTGCAGCTCTTCTCCTGAGCTCCTGAGGATGGATGGGAAACCTCCTGATGCCTCAGAATTGTGCCCTTCCAAGAGCTCTTTGGGGCAGGGGTCACCCTAAGGCCTGGTAGATTGATGTTTCTGGATGTGCATGTTGCTTCTTCTCTGTTTAGTATTTGGGAGAGGGAATTGTTCCTGGTTCCCTGCTGGCGGGTGGGGTACAGTTGTGTACATAACCTTTATTTAAACATCTGTATAAAGTGCTGTCGAACGGGAATCCTCACCGCAGCAAGCAGAGGCTGAGCAATGCCTTGGCAGTGACTTCTGTGTCTGACTGCTTGTCTGTTGATAGCGATGAGGCGCTGCTGTCCTGCTGCTTACTGAGGTGGATGTAGGTAGTCCTGTGCTTCTGGCTGTCTAACCTCATTCCACTCTGTCTTGCTCTACTGCGGCTGGATTCTAGCCCGTGTGGTGTGGTGTATTTGCCTCTGGGGTCACCTGTCCTGTGAGATGCTATGCTGTGCTAGGCTGTGAGATGCTGTCTGTGGCATTTGATGTGGCAGCAGGATTTACCTGGTGAGCTCCTGCTCATGTGACTCTGGTCCCTGTGAAGCTGCTCTGGCTCTGGGCTCCAGTGCACATATGAGCTGGAGGGCTGTAGGATAGCAAGCGTCTTGCTCTGTGCTGTGTGTGTGTGGTGCCTCATTTTGGAATGATACATTCCTATGCAACTAATGTGAATGCTGCTGCAGGGTGGCCTCAAAACTGAGCATGCTCACTACAAATGTACGGGTTCGATCTGAGCATCAATAAAGTTGTTTTACCTGTGACCTGCGTTTGGAGTGGTCTCTTTGGGGTTTGAAGGGCTGCAATGTCTGTGTGTGGTAGAGTCCACATCCCACCATGCTGAGTCTTGACTGGCAGGTGATTCAGTGAAAGTTGCTCAGTGACAGTGCTCTGAAGTCCTAACTAATTGAGGTGCTGGGTTGGCTGGAAAGAAGCAGCCAGCTGGGAGCTGTCTGGAGATGGTAACCGAGGCTCCCTTAGGGCTCTTCAACAAGTTTCCGCCTTGTCTCTGCAGCTGGACCTTCGCAGTCCAGATTATCCTTGGAGGAGTAATGTGTAGACCACAGAGTTGGAAACGCTTGTAATGACAAGCTGTCTGTGACATGCCAGTTTGCACTCTCTGATTCAATCACTGAGCTTTTTTCTGGAGTATTTTGCACAAAAAATTCAGATCTGGGGCAAGTGCAGTTCTGTTGTATTTCTTCCTGTGCCCAGGAGATGGTGCCCTCAGATGATAAAGAATCTTTGGGTTTTTTCACGAGACACACGATTGTGCTGGTTGCGGCTGCATATGCCTGTGTCCATGTTGTTCATCTGGCTGCTGGCCTATGAATGCCAAGAGAGGGCAGGCTGAGCCACCCTTGGAGATAGCTTTGAACACGAAATGGCACTGTCTCTCATCTGGAACCAATACCTGGAAAAAGCAATGAAAGTGCTCTAAAGGATGCTAACCTTGTTTGTGAATGTCCTATGCTTTGTTAGCATGATTTGAGGGATTCTCATATTGTGGGAATGAGGGTAACTTGTTCTGAGGTTTGTGTGAAGGGGTTGCTGTCTTTGGAGCCTGCTTACAGATTGTTGGCTGGACAGACGTGGGCAGCTTTAGCAAGTTGCTTACTATCTGCAAAATGGGGACATGCTTCTGTTGTCCCACCCTTTGTCTTCCTTCTTCAGTTAGGTCATAAGCTGTTCTGGTGGAACTAATTCCTACTGTGCAGAGGTACGGTATCTAGCACAGAGACCCTGACGAGCATCTGGGGGCTGCATACCTGCAAATAATGAATCCTTTCATTGAGTTACCAATGCATGGTGCTGGGATCCAGGCTCTGCTGCTTCCTGTCCAGGGATGCTCTCCACTGACTGACTGATTTGAACAGGGCCACATCACTTCAGTGTTTAGATCGGAGCCCAAAGCTGCAGTCAGTTGGTGGTGCCGGTGCTGCAGGGTGATCCAAGCTCCATTGCCTGGGATGTGGGTGACTGGAGAACAGTCACTTTGACACGGTGGTGTCTGAACAGCTGCTGCAATGTCTGTGAAGGTGCATTGAGGTTCTTGCCTGCTGGCATGTTTTGTTCCATATTGCTAGGCCTGCTCCCACGGAAGATTAGGCTTTTCTTCCAGACCCCGGCCAGTCCTGTGGACAGAAGACGCTTCTCTGTCTTCATGTTGTGCATGTTAAAGCCTCTCTCCAATGAAAGTGCTTGCTGGTTTGTAGAACACTGCTCCCCTACTTTGCTGTGGGTGCAGGCTGAGTCCCACCTTGAACAGACTGGAGCTCTTCGGACAGCCTTGCTGCCTCCAGAGCCTGCTCCCCTGCTGAATCAGCAACCTCCCTGCAGTTTGTGGCTGATCTCCCTGCAGTTTGTGGCTTCTACGAGGTGACTCATAGAGGGGCTCCAGTCTTCTAAAGTGGCATCCTCAAACCTGGCACCTAGGCTGCTTTCTCAAATTAAACAGAGTCCTCTGCTCACAGCCAAGCAGCCCTAGAGGGATAGGGCCTACGTTCCTGTCTCCCTCTGTTCTGAAGCTGTTATGGTTTGTTTTTTTCAAACAGCATTGTACAGTTACCCACGGGAGGCTCTCAGCTGTGTTTTTTCTTGGGATACACAAAATAAAATGTCTGACTCAGGCTCACGTGGTCACTACAAGCTTGGCAGTATTTCCCCCTGTCGGCCCCTTTAGATTCTGGTTAATGAACTGCCTGCAGATACCAAAAAGCTCCTTGTCTCCAGGAATAGTTATACAGAGAGCTAACTCAAGGGGAGCAAAGGCCACACACAATGCATCGTTTTCCTCCTTCCTTTGCCTCCTGCAGCTGGTGTGACTGAAAGCCTCTGTGGAGGATAACTGCAGCATGGACACAGTAGCCAGGCCCCATGCTGCAGAGAGGCAGCTCATCTACGGAGCCATAATAAGTGAGTCCTTAGAGGCACAGACCACTTGGCTCATGCTAGGGTGCCCTTTGCTCTAGGGCAATCCTGTTGGGTTTGGTGGGATTGTTTGGAGGTATTGGGTGATCCTTTGTGGCAGCTGTTGCAGCTCAATGTGGGTGAGGTGGGCAGGCTCTTAATAGCACTCAGGGTTACTGGTCTTCCCCATCACTGAGTAGCACCGCACACATGTACACACACAACACGACAGATTGAGCCTACCAATAAGATGAGCTTTAGACGAATCACGAGGTGCCTGACACATGATATGGGTAATAGTGGTGCTAGGCTACTCTCTGGGTTTTGGGACCTCCTGGCTTAGTTGCTGTTTGGTGGCAGTTTGGAGGGAAAGGGCAGGGTGCAAAGATGGAGCTTAGCTGAAAAGACTCAGAGAAAGAGTCCTGAGCGTGCAGGGTTGCAGGGACCATTCTGAGCATGGCAGGAGACATGGGAAAGGAAAAGAGGTTCCTGGAGAGTCTCAGGCAGAAGGGACAGTGAACAGGGGGCTAACTAGTTCAAGGAAGCTCCTGCTTCCATCACCTGCTCAAAGTGTAGGCCTGGGTTTTGCTGCAAAACTACCAAGAACTGAGAAAGCCCCGTGGCGCATTGCTGTAGGAACGAGCAGCCCATGCCTGTGGCTGTGCTGTTCACGTTGGAGCCAGGCTCTGGCTGTTTGAGTAATCAAAGTGAAATGGGGATCAGAAGGGCTTAATCCCAGCTGGGATCCTTTCCCTGCTGACAGTGGCAGGTCAATGAAAAGTAGCTCTGTCCTGTATATATCAGTGACACTGAAACCTGGCAGTGAGAGCCCCACTGATCTGTGCATTCATATCACCTTTAATGTTTCTGGGGACAAGCCTGGGCTTGCCAGCCCCTCGTGCATTGGTGGGAATCCACAATCAAGCATACATACTTGCACACGTGCATGCACATAGGGAGTATAGGAATGTTTCAATATATACAGAAGTACAAAAATAATCTTTCACAAATCTATAGAAAATACATGTGTCTGGACATAGGGCCCTTTGGGGAAGTGAATGGTATCGCAGTCTGTGCCTCTAGAGCTCCTGGGCAGAAGCAACACATTCCTGGCAGGGCCCACTGTGGGTAAAGCAACTCCCTCTGTGGCAGGCTCTTGCTGGGCCCTGTACACTACCAAGGCCTGGGGATGGGTGCAAAGAGGAAAATTCTTGTTTGGTTGCAGGCTTGGTGTATGATCACACTCTGCTTCTCAATGTGAGATCATAAACGTCACCTAACACACACTGGACCCAGAATGATGACTCCTTTGCACCCTGCCTGCCCAGCTCGTTGTATCCTTGAGCACACCCTGGGGAGGTGGAGCAAGGGCCAAACAGCCTCACAAGAGTGTGGTGGTGGGTGTGAGGTGCAGCCCATGCATCATGGTAGGGAAAGGAGGGTCAGACAGATGATGTGGGCACATGCTGCAGACAACATATGCACTGGTGCTTCTCTGCACACACACACTGCTGCACAGTGCAAGTGCTGCTTCCTACTCTGAAGGAAGGAGATGGTTGCTCCCAGGAGCCAGACCTGTCCCCTCTGCCTTGGTGCTCTACCATTCCCAGTGCAGCATCACCTCCCTGGGGCTGCAGGGCCTCCTGCCAGATACTGGGGTCTGCTGCAGGGTTTTGTGCGTCTTGTATTGTGCCTTGGTGCAAAGTAACAGGGATACCCTAAACTCCCAATAGCCCCAAATGAGGAAAGAGAAAGTACCTAGTAAGAGTTTCTCACACCCTGTGCTGCTGTGCGCCTGCCTCTTGGGCAGGCATGGGCCTCTAGACGGCAGCTTCTGGTGATGCCCTAAGCACTTGGGGGGTGGGGGCACAACCAGAGGGTTCAAATAGTCCACCATCTCCCTTTGGAGTTCATGTTGTCCTGGATCCAGCCAAGGTAACGAGTGACGTTGGTATAAACACCTGGCATATCTTTTTTTCCACAGCCAATTCCCCAGCTTATGATGCCAATCAGATGCATGCGATCATCCTTCATGCAGACCAGAGGCCCTCCAGAGTCACCCTGCAGGGAGAAAGCGGGTTAGTAAGAAGCACCTTTGCTGTTTCTCTTTGACTGATGTAAGGCTACAGGGATTGTGACGCTGTCTTGTAGTAAGTGTCCTGTGTGGGTCCATCCTATTTCCTGTGCACTGCCAAGGCGAGGGGTCATGTGGGGCCTTGTCTTCAGAGGGTCCCAGCTTCAAGTGCAACCAGTGACAGTCCTTTCAAAACCAAGCTGTGGTGTGCCAGGCAGGCTCTGTGGGCCCCTCTGCGACCACGAGGGAAAGGGTGAGACGCTAAAGGACTTTCTCAGGCTGTGCACAACAGCACTTCCAGAATCCTCATTGCTCTTCCAACCCGATAGGATAAGAGTGCAATTTAATAGCGAGAACAAGGTTTTTCAGGAGCTGTGAAAGCTGGTGAGGCTGTTTGGACCTAAATCTACTTCCATCTCAACTACCCACAGCTGTTCTTTCCTTTCTTCACACCTACTTGCTATTGGACACCCCTCGTGAGGCCCTCACTGTATTCTCCTCTGACAGAATTGTGGGAAACCCTGCACCAGGTGGAGTTTCCTGGCCAGTTATCAGTGATGTTTCTACTGTTTGGATTTCAATACCCATTGTCCTAGGTTTGTTTGGGCAAGTGTGACCTTTCTTCACAGGCCACTGGGAAGCTCCTGGCTTTGAGGAGAATCTGATGAAGGGTTGCTTTGTCCCGGCTTCCCTGCATCATCTCTGTGTTGTTAACTGGACACTTCATGGAGGATTTGGAAGAAAAAGACAGGGCTCTGGCAGGCTTACCTGGCAGGCATCATCAAGTTGCCTGGTGTCTCCTGCACACAGCATGTTCTTGGTGATCGTCCGGTTGTCAAGGCGCTGCGATGTGCACTGGCTGGCTGGGAACAGGCGGACGTGACCTTCCTTCAGGCGCTCGGAGTAGAAGGGAGAATCTGTAAGAGAAATGGAAGCATGTGTGAGCTTTGTGACTCACCTCTGCTTCTCTGGATAGTTCCAGGGGAGTGGGGGACTGGGAGGCTGTGAATGGAGATGCAGAACGGTCACTTTTCCTATTCCCCTGCTTGCCATTACTATTCTTGAAACCCCTGGGGTTCCTGTGGCATCAGCTGTCAATTTTGGGTCTCTTTGGGAGTAGACACTGCTCCTCTCGGCTGACACTGTTGTCCCAAATTGCTTCCACTAACAGGCTTCCTGGACCTTTATGGAAGCTGGAAATAGAACCTCTCATGGGCTTCACAGGAATAGATTCATAGATTGTAGAGTCAGAAGGAACCCCAGTGGATCATCACGTCTGACCCCCTGCCCCTGACAGGAAAGAGGACTGAGGTCAGATGACCCCAGCCAGGTAACTGTCAAGCCTCTTGAAGACCTCCAAGTTAGGTGATAGTATTACCTCTCATAGAAGCCCATTCCAGATTCTAGCCACCCTTCTTGCAAAAAAAAATTCTTCCTAATGTCTAACATTATTATATCAACAATCCAAACTTGTTTTTGATAGAAAAATTGAATTGTATAAAGCTGGGACGGGGTTGCTGGGGACAAATCATGAACTGTTTGACAGGGGTTATGGCTTCCTGGGTTTAGGCTTGCTCTAACAGAAACCAGATGCCCTCTGTGTACACACAGCCTCAGTGGTACAGAATGGTGTGTAACAGGATTGGAATGTGCGTTCATGTATGTTATGGCTACGCTGAATGCAGAAAGGGCAGAACTTTTCTTTTGAGGTGGCTGGGATCTGGCCCAGTTGGAGCTGGACTTGCAGGAGGGTTGGAAGAATCATTGTTTTTAATCCATCGAGTAATTTTCAATTGTAAACTCTCCACTGCAAATAGCTCCACCTGAACATGTTCCGAGTTCTACGGGAAGCTGATCCTCAGTGGTGCTTAATCCTGTTTGTTTTACAAGCACAATGGTGTATTAAGTTTCCAAGTATGTTATGAGAGTAGCTTGAAAAGGCTCCCCATAGTTGGTATGAAGCCTCCATTGTGCTGGGTTTTGCACAAATAAACAGTCAGACAGTTCCTGCCTCAAACACCTTGCACTTTAAAGACCAGATGAAAAAGGTGGGTGTATCAAGAGACAGGAAGGAGTGAGGAGGAGGAAAGTAGTGGGAAGCACTTGTTTTTATATAGGCCGACTCAAATGTACATCTAGTAGGAGAAGGCTTCTTAGCTGCATTTAGATACAGTCATTATAAAACCCTCCAGCTGAGCTTTTAGCTGGCATAGATATATCTGCTGTTGCTGGTCTGCTCTTTGCTAGGCATTGCTCACGTATCGGACCTTTCAGGAATGTACTGGTTCTGTGCACTGTGCTCTGCAGCACCCCTGTGCAGAAGACTTCATTCCCTCACAGAGACTGTGCAAGGGAGCCCTCGATGTAGAAGAGAATTTGGAGTCAAGGCTGTTGCCTTCTGCCCAACTGCTCCCTGATGCCAGGGTCTTACTCTTCCCTGTGCATTAAGGTTTCAGATGAGAGAGTGTAGAGGGAAAGGAGTGGGGAGTACAGGGCAAGCTTGGCAGAACTGGGCCATGCAAGTTGTAATGCTGATTTATAGCCTATTGACCCTGGGGCTGTCGTGACCTCCCTATGCTGATGTCTGAGAACCCCATGGAGCAGTACCCTGCACAAGGAGCACCCTCTGCTTACGTGACTCATGCTTCCCATAGCCGGAGATCTCGCACTCTGTCCAGTCAGGCAGCTGCAGCCCTGGCTCCGGGAGACAGGCTGTGCGGACGGTATCTGTTTCAGTAGTACACTTGGCCGACTCGGATGTCAGCTGCAGCAGAGCTGGAGGGGGAGAAAATGTGTGAGAGAGAAGGAGCCGGGGCTGACAGTGCTGTTTGGCCTGAGGGACAGGAGAAGTTCTCACCAATGTCATTGTCATAGGTCTCTGGGTCAAATTGGTTGTGCACAATGTATTTCGTCACCTGGAATTGCTGTTCATTCTTCCCAGGGATCTCTCGATAAGTCCTGCCCAGAATGACCTTCAGCTGATAAGCCTGATACCTGAAGAGGGACAGAGCTTTAGTCGCCCTTCTCTGAAAAAGGTGATCCTTCCCTTGAAGGTGCTGCTGCCTCCTTTCCCTGTAGTCTTATTGCAGCTTAATTACCCGGGGAGTCTGGACTTACTTCCAGAGACATCTCCTCTCCTTCACTTATAACACTGCAAGCCCCCGCAGGAGCAGAGGTGGGCCTGGGCTTGCATTGACCCCGTCAGGCAGTGGTGGAGATTACAGTCTCCAGTTGAGTGAGCCCAGACCATAGTTGCTCCAGGTGCCAGTGTGGCACTGTTCTTGTGGAACGACCAAGACTCTTTGTGGCAAGCAAGGGGTCTGCTGAGAAGGGACCTGGTCAACCTGTGCTCCCCCCGAAGCAGTTTGTGGGCTGCATGGTCCCCCTCTAGTGATAGTTGAGGGAAGCTGCATGGGGAGCAAAAGGTTTTGCAGGGCACATGCACTCCCTCTGCTTGGGCTAGCTGCCACCCAAATACCATGTCTCCTAAAGGGGCAGTCAGGGCTTGCTGCATCCTCCTGGTCCCTGTTCTAGCTCTTGGAGAGGAGGCGCAGGCTGGGTCCTTCACTCACCTTTCCTGGAAACAGTGGGCAGCTGACAAGACCCAGCAGGAGCTGATCAAGATCCCACCACACAGGAAATGCTCCCCAGGGACTCTCTGACGCTTGACAAAGATGGCTGCTTGCCATGGGTGTGAAGCAATGTCTGCATAGAAGCCCATCATGATCCGGAACTGGGGCACGCTGCGCTGCCGCTGTCCACAGGTGGCTGGAGGTGACAGATACAGATGTAGGCTTTCTCCTTTGTCCTGTGCCTTCCTGTCTCCTGTGCTGAAAAGCCTCTAAAGGCTTGGCATGTGCTGAGCCAGCCCTGGACATGAGGCTGTCAATGCCCTAATCTGACACTGTTCCTGAAAACTGTTCACAGGGCAACAGGAAAAACACAGCAAGGAAGCTGTGGCTGTCCCACCAGCTCTGCTGCCTGCCTTTCTGTTTGAGAAGCTCCTGTGTTGCTGGTGTTGTCCCATTCCAGCTCTTAACTCGCTGGAGGAGCTGGAGTGGAACCAGTGTAAGCAAGAGCAGGGGCCACTCTCAGGGAGAGGGAGATAGGGTGGGGGAGCACAGGGGCCCTTACAGCAGGCAGGCACGTCGCAGTATTCCCACGTGAGCCGGTTTCCCATCTGCACATGGCACCAGGGCTTGGTGTCGTTGTCCGGGTTCCTGGAACAGAGAAGGGGCATAGTCCAGCTTCTTAGACCTGCAAAGACTTTGGGGTGAACAGGACAGCTAACAAAGTGTGATGGCTCTCTGCAAGCTGTCCATGTCCTGGTGTACCCCTAGCATGATGGCTCTCAGAGAGCTCTCTGTGTTCTGGTGTTGCCTGGGGATGGGGGGGAAAGCACTGGTGTTTCCTCTATGTGTGTAGAGCACAGCAATAGACAGGCTGCATGTACATGCCTCTGCCTCCTTGCCAGGCAGGGCCCTCCCATGGAGCCTGTGCAGCACCTCTGCCTTAATTCAGGGGCAAGGTCTGAGCCTTGACACAGGACAGGGAGGCGAGGGAGGTTCCTGCTATCCGTGTGATCCCCCTTCCTACCCACCGGCAGAAATTGTGGCTCCCAAGGCCCAGCTCCTGGGCGTTGCTCTTCTGCGCTGTGTAGACCTTGCCGACCAAGGCTCTGGAGTCCCAATGCAGGCAGGTGGCCCCAGAGCGGGTGGTGCTGTGGCTGCCCCGATACTTTATGCCCTGTCCAGAAGAGCACTCATCCTTCCCACCTGCAACAGGAAGCCAACTGTTCCTTAGTAACATCCCACGGATACTTGCTGCAGCACCTTCCTCCCAGGCCAGACACCCCTCCCAAGAGCCCACAGCTGCATCAGGCAGGCTGTTGACTTCTGCACCTTTGCAGCCATAGTGAGGGCCTCAGTTCTTCAGTGTGAATGTACAGGGATCCTTAAATTCACCCCATGGTGTGCAGATCCCATGGCTTGCATTGCACGTACCTTTTGAGCAGGAAGGTGTGCTGCAGTACTCCCAAGTGTACTTTCTCCCTTTGTAGATGTAGCACCAGGGCTTGTCATCCTTGTCTGGGTTTCTGAGAGAGAATAGACACAATGCATATAGCTTCATAACTGTGCCTGGCCCCTACCTGACTTGCTGCTGAGTTCAGTGATTTTGAGTGAGGAGTACATAGGAGTCAGGACATGACAGAGGGCAACAGGGGTGGCATGTTGTGTACAGAGCAACTTGTGTGCTGGGAGTAGTAGGGCTTGGATAGGCAGTTAGGAGCAAAGTAGCTCTGCTGGAGAGGGAGTTTGGGCAGAGGAAGGGCTGAAGCAGGTGATGTGGGCTGCTTGGAGAAGAGTGAGATTTCCCCCAGGGGATCTGCGTCATGCTTGCTGGCCCCCTCCCACCCATGGCACATTGCATTATGGTGGCTGTAGCTTATGCAGACAGGCCCAAGCCAGGCTGGGCCCTGAGAGTTACCAAGTGCTTCTCTGGGCTCAGGCTGGGGCAATGTGTGTGGGAGTGACTCCACTGTCTCCACACCTAGGATGGCTCCAGCACATTCATGCTAGATGCATCTCTGGGCAGCAGGGCCAAGGCAGCCCTCTGCAACACCCTGTGGAACCCAGCTATGTGCAGCTTTCCCTGCACCCCGTTAAGTACCTAGCACTGCTAGCCCACTCCCTGCGCCCCTGGGCTCTCACCTGCAGAAGTTATGGTTGCCGAGTCCCAGCTTAGTGGCATCTGCTCGCCGCCCGTTGTACCTTTTCTGCACCAGGGCAGTGATGTTCCAGTTCAGGCACTCGGCTCCACTCACTGTCGTGCTCCACGTCCCTCGGTACTCTGTGCCCACATCCCTGTAGCACTTGACCTCAGTGTCTGAGCAACAGGGGGAACAATGGCAGCGTCAGGCTGGGATCCCAGGTGACCTCTGCTTCCAGCCCTAAGCAGCTGGAGTCTGTTGCCCCTTTTGCCCCTGCTCCCTCAGGCAGATCCTGTATATCCTGCTGTATATCCACTTGGCACAAGAACCCTGACAAACAGGACTGTCAGAGCCTGTGTGTGCATAGGGGCCTCTGACCCGGGGCTCAAGGGTACTTCTTGAGATGCGTTCACTTTGCCATGGTGGATCTCTCTTCCTGCTGCAGTGCAAGACCTGCTGTGGCATGAGTGGAGCCTGCTGCACTCCAGTAGCCTCTGGGTGCTGCTGTCTTGCTACCTAGTCAGGCTGCCTGCTGCACACTTACCAATCTCACACTGCTGCCCGGAGAAGCCCCGGTGGCAGAGGCAGATGAAGTGCTGGGGGGAGTAGAGCGCTTGCCTGCACCAGCCACCATTGTAGCACTTCTGTTCAGCGCAGGCTGTTGGCAGACACAAGTCAGGAAGCCGTGTTAGGTTTTCATAGGGAGAGGCTTCAGGGAACATATCCCCATGCAACCCCACCCATCAGCCCTCGTAGGCCTGGTCTCCCTTCTTTGCTCCATGCCCTTCCTGTCCTCTGCTCTGTCTGCTCCCCCTGGCAGGTGTCTTGGCTCTTCTCAGGCCTTGCCTGCACTCCTAGTCCTGCTGCACTGAGAGGCCTGTCTAGGCTCTCTGCAGCACTGTCCCACCCCATTGGCAGCGGTCCCTGGGAAACACCAGCATATGCATCACTTCTCCCACACACATTGTACTCACGTCCGACGGGCACAGTATGGCAGAGGCTCTGGCGTCTCTCGCACCGGCAGTACTCCACCCTGGATCCTGCCAGACGCAGCCAGGTCTGCCCTGGCTGATAAATCTTTTGGAATGAGGAATCCCTGCAAATGGCTGCAACGGAGACAAGAAACTGTCCTTAGAGATTGAGAACGGGGTTTTCCGAACATAGACTCGTACCCGTTCCTCTTTCAGTGAGGTGGCCCTAGCAGGGTGCTCTTCTCTCCAGACAAGTCATCACATCCTTGTCCCTGT
Source organism: Caiman crocodilus (assembly GCA_030014935.1). Classification (NCBI taxonomy): domain Eukaryota; kingdom Metazoa; phylum Chordata; order Crocodylia; family Alligatoridae; genus Caiman; species Caiman crocodilus. The sequence continues at coordinate 4,364,503 of JAGPOW010001890.1, read as the reverse complement.
GGTAGTCAGAGGTAGCACTGTGCTCTCTACAGCTTGCCTGTGAGAGGGGGTGGAGAGAGAGCTTCCTTCTCTCAGCCAGGTGTGGAGATGGCAGCTTGCCGGCCCCACCACCCTAACAGCTATACCCAAACCTTTCTTTGTAAAGCCAGGGAGGATGGTTGGGGCCCTCTGGCTTTGCTCCATCAGCGTCAGCCTGCTTTTCTTTGCACCCCTGCTTAGCCCCAGTCAAGGTGGGGGCCTCGCCTGTCTGCCTCACCTGGTGATTGGGCTCTTCGTCTGACGCGGAAGTGAGACTCCTGCAAGCAGAGAAATAGGAAGGGTGTCTGAGTCCAGTTGGCTAGTCATGTGGCAAGTACTACCTAAATCCAGTCTCCCTTATTAGGCATGGTGAGTCTGGACACTCCTACCTGCCCGGTACATGGGACAGCAGGAAGGGAAGGGTGCCCCAGCCACACACAGCAGTAATAGTGAGGGCCACGTGCAAGCTGGCTTGCATGCCTGGGTTACACGTAATCCCTCTCGTTACACAAGACTCTCACATGTGAAATACCTTGGTTTGTGCCTGCTTTAAATGTAAACCATAAAACCTCAGAGCTGGGCTGGGTGTGGATGGGAGATGGAGGGCAGCCACAAAGGATTGTGAAATAGAAATCCTTTTGTATCAGAAGCCTGCCTTAGTCTGGCCACAGCAGAGAGCAGTGCTAGTGGGGGTGGTTTGGAGTGACTGCCTCCTAAGCAAAGGTCACATCTAAGAGGTGTTTGGGTGCTGAAGCCAGAGCTGGAGGGGAAGGGGGGAATGGGAGGACTCCTGTGTGAATGGAAGGAGGTGAGAATTACTTGTGAAGGTGCTAGGAGGGCTGTGAGTAAAGACAGATCAGGGTAGAGCCCTTGATTAGTGGATGGTGAAGGACATCTGACAGTCAACAGTTGCCTGGGAAGAGTGGTGGGAGGCCTTTACTGGACACAATCAAAAGTGTTCTGGAGGACAGGGTGAAGTTCCAGCCTGGCCTTGGGGCTGAACACTGGCAGGGGGCTTGTTTGGGCTTTTTTGTTTCCAGTTTTTGGCACTGCCTTATCTTGTTCCTGTTCCATATCCTGACCAGCAAAACCAGCCAGTATCTTGGCTAGGAACCAGTGAGTGCTGTCAGAGCTGGGACCAGGGTGCCAAAGGTGCCAAGGCTTGGGGGCTCTGAGCAGCCCTGCTATGCTGGCCTCCTACCTGGTGCTGGAGAGTTGTGCAGGCTCCCAGCAGCAGCAGAAGACACAGGAGGGCACCTTCCATTTTGTTCCCTTCTGTTCCTTTCAGAGCAGATCTCAAAGTGTCTAAAAGGACAAAAAGAAAAAGGGGGCTCTGGGTGAGTTGTCTGCACCAGGCAGGGGCCGAGCTTGGAGTAGGTGTGGGCGCTGAGCAACAGGCCTCCTGTTAGCCTCCCAGCATATTAGGGTTCAAATTCCCCATGGGTCAGTGGCAGAATAGGCTCTTCTGGACTCTGGCAATGAGGGGTGCCTGCACAGAGTTCTTGGGGTGACGCTGGGAAGAGGCAAAGACAGGCTCGGTGCTGAGGGCTTGCACAGGGGAAATGATGCCTCGGTTAAAGAAACAGAGTGCAAGGTCTCAAGGGAAGCAACAAGAGGTGCCCAAGAGGGAGTGTGTGCGTGTCGGGGCCCAGTCGCTCTGGGTATGGGGCACCTGTAGGGCAGAAACAAGCTGGCGTTAGCTAGGGCAGAGCTGGGTGGAGCTCAGCTGGTGGAATTGGTCTGCTTCACATGTGGAATTGGAGCTGTGGTTGCCCCGTCTTTGACCCGGGTGTGCATTGGCATCCTGCTGCCTGTGCTTTGGGCGGGGTGCTCTGAGGAATGCGATGAGACTGGGCACCTGTTCCGGGGCATCTTACCCCCCGCACTCCTCCCACCCAGATCTCCCACCCCCTCGTTTTGCAGCTGAGAGTCAGAAAGCTGGGTAGAGTGGCCTTGCACTCGTTCATTGGCACATTTCTGTCCTTGACTCACTTCCCTGCAGTCTCAACTTCTTGTCCCTTTTGGTATCCTCCAGCAGTGCTGTCCTTCAGACAAAGCCTCCTTGTTACCCGCCTGGAGTGAGCTCTCTGCAGCTCCCACGACTCATTCACATCTTCCATCCCCCACAATGGTAGCCCTGGGAAACGGTTGTCTCCTACCCCAATTCCCAGCTGGTCTAACAAGACCCAAGGCAGATTGGACCAGGATTCCTGCCTGCATTCCTCTTTCTGTTGGCAAGTTTGTTTGCTCCTCTGTTAGCCTTGTCTTTCTCTTCCATGGGCAAGTGCCTAGAGCTGACCTGATCACAGTAACTATTGTGGGAAAAACCAAGGTGCTGAGATCAGTGTGTTTCCTTCCCTGGGCTGAGCAGCTTTTCCATCCTCCCACAGTGGCTGCAGCTCAAGCTCTAGCTCTAGGCTTCAGTAGCCTCTCTGGCATCTTCCCCCTTCCCTGCCCTGGCCCATCCCTGACAAAGAAGGCAGAGGCATGGTTTCCTTTCCTAGAGCAGAGTGGGGCTGGAGGGTAACCTGCTGGTGGAGGGTGGTTGCTGCAGGGTGGAGAGAGCCTTTGACACCGAGCCTTCAGTTGGGGGTAGCATTTGTAACACAGCTTTAGTGATGAGAAGCTCCAAAACCTTCCTATGTGTCTTGGTTGACAAGACCAGCCTCAAATAGGTAAAGCGGGTGCCCTTCAGCCTTCTTCCAAGTGTGTTCTGAGCTGATCACTCTGATCCAGGGCCCAGGGGGAGAATTTGGTTACTGTGCTTAGTCCCAATTTCTGCCATTTGGATATTTCTGCCAGCAGATACAGCTCTGCTCTTGTGCCCCCCCCCCTTTTCTGTTTACTTCTCTCAGGAAGCCCAAGGCTGAGCAGAAACGCAGCCCTGGGCTGTGAGACAGGCTGCACTTTCACACATTAGGAGCTCAGTCCCGGTGGTTTGAATAAAGCCAGGGAGAGAGCAGTTGGGGTAAAGGAGATGACAAGACAAATGGATTAGTCATAGGTCAGACATCAAAGCTGAGAGACTACAAAGAGCTTGTTTAAAACAGGGGGTTGGTTGAAAGACACGAGTTGGCTGCTCCAGGTGGTGGATGGAGCAGGGGCAGCAAGAGGCTGTTTGTGGCAGTGTGCCATGGGGAGCCTGCGCGAGGTGGGTCTTTGGCGGGGCATGGGAGAGGGTCGCAGGCATTTTGAGACTGCGCAGCTGACCAATCGGGGGGAGTAGCCTGCAGGATGCACAGCTCTTTCCAGCTTCAAGCCTCCCTTGCATCTCATGGGAAAATCTTTGCAGTTGACCATCCCCCTAGAAGCATAGCTGAGCAGGCAGATTTCCCACAGATTCCTACAGACTCAGACTTTTTGGCGGTAGAAAATGCCCATTAAGGAAGAGTCCTCACTGAATGGCAGCCCCTTATGAAGTTCAGGGACATCCTTCAAATGGGCTGGGACTGTGCTCACTGAATGTAAGAAGAGATGCCGAAGCTGCAGGACTACTGTATGGGAGCTGCATCTCAGCCTCTCACCCTAAGATCAAGGGACAACTGCTGAAAACTGGGCTCTTGTTTTCACCTAGGAGTCCCAGAGTCGCTGCCTCGAAACCAGAAGGGGGGCGATTCTCTGAATTCCTGCAGCCATTGCTGCGCAACCATAATTTGCTGATAACTACTGCTCTTGGACCTCATGGCTTCCACCCAGAGACAGGCAAATCCCCTTCTCTTCTGCTAAGACTTTGCTTTGGAGCAGTGTATTTGTTGCAGCTGTGCTGCTCTGGAAGGAAGCATTTCTGGCCCAGGCTTCCTTGGAAGGAAACCTCTGCACCAGCTCTGTTGTGGAGTCTGTTAGAATTCCCTGGGAAAAAGCCATTTGTGGCCAAGTCTGAGTCTCTCCAGAGAGGCCAGCAGTTGGGCTAGTCAGCTGATCACTGGGCAGTAGCCCAGCTCTGTAGACTCACGTGAAGCCTTGCTAGTTCTGGTGGGGAGAAGAAGGGAGCAGACTTCTGTTTCTTTCCCCCAACAAGTTCTCTGTTAAGATCTGGGAGGGAAGCTGTGCATTTAAAGCCTCTGCACAGTGGAAAGAACAATGACATGTAAAGCCAGGTCTGTCCAGTTTAAGTGGGTAGCTAAAGCATTGTGCCGTGCGCTCGGCCAGCCCAGAGCATTATCTTTCTACCCAGCAGTGCTTCCTGCACTTGGTGCATCCTGGTTCCAGTGACCCTCACTACCTCCATTTGTTTCGGCTCCTACCTTAATGCCCATCCATTCCAGAAGACTGATGTATAGTTGCTGGACAGACCTTGTATCTAGCAGGTTTGGAAGGCTGCCGACTGATGTTTGCCAGATGTATTTTGTTAGTCTGATCCTGACCTAGGCTGTGCCTGGCTCGATCAATCAGGCTGTTCTGAACAATAAGCCGTATCTAACTGAAACCATATGGCCCTCTAAAAATACAGAATATTTACACAGCTATAAGCAGAATTCTGCTAACAATAACGCTTCTCCCGTTGCTCTCAG
>JAGPOW010001890.1:4298414-4359564 GCA_030014935.1 Caiman crocodilus | reverse complement strand
TGCAGCTCTGACCTTTACCCTTCCCACGGACCAGAAGTTAAGCCGGAGATGAAACCAGAAGGCCAACTTTCTTGTTTTGGTGCTTGCTCTGGGAGGGAAGGCAGGCACCATACCTAGCTGATGCTGTAACTTTTCAGATGGGCTTTCTGGCTGTGTTCCTGCAAACTCTAAGAGGATTAAAAGCTGTATGGCTTGTGCATAGATACCTATACGCAAGTATTTTGTGGAGAAGTAACTGCTGTCTTGCCTTGAAGAGGAGAAACAGGCAGGAGGAGGAGGAGGCTGGGTAGCCTGGAATGAGTGGATTTGCTTCATGCTGCTTAGCTCTACCCCCTCCCACCCCTCCCTGGACCTGGTGCACCTGCCTTGGGCTCACCCCATACCCCACTGCAGATGCTGGGAGAGTAGATCATCGCTCTGCCCAGCCATGAGAGCATAGGTGCTACAGACACAGCACTTGCTCTCCTGACCTCTCAGGAGCTAAGATGCTTTGAATCCACTGTTTCTACATGCCTGGGTCCAGCCCTGCAGCTTCCCCTGAGGGAAGAAAGCCAAGTGTCAGGAGTGCTGGAGAGCAGTGCACAGCCTGAGCCTGATCTTTTGCTGGGAGGAGGGTGGATGGGCATTTTGCAGCTGGGCAGCTGGGTCTGAAAATTTTCACTCTCTCTCTATTTACATTCTTTTTTTTCTCTGTTCCGTGTCCTTCTCTGCAGAAGGCTTCCCCAGTGGCTCCCAGAGTTGATGGAAGTGTTTGCAGTGTTAGTCTGTCCCCTGAACTAGGGGAAGCAAGCCTTCTCCGAGGGAGCTAAGTGGGGGCCCCCTTCTCCCCAAAAGCATGAGTCTTCCCACACCCTGCAAAGCACCAGCTCAATGAAATCCCACAAAAGCCCTGCGCTTGTTAGTCACGGAGTAATTGTTCATGGCTAGAGTGTGACTTGCTTTACTCCCATGGGACTGCAAAGCTTAGCAGAAAGAGGGGCTGGAGCTGCAGACAGGTGCAGAATGACACATACCTGCCCTTCTCCTCGTCTGTATGCTGCTCCTGGCCTCCGCTAGATGCAGACTGGATGTGCTTGGAATGTGCCTCTGCTCTGATCTCTCTGCCCAGCGCTTGTCCTACTTTAAACCTCCAGTCCAGGGGGAGGAGACTGGTGAAGGAGGGGGGGGGTAGTGGGATGCAACTTCTCTTCTGAAGCAGTGATGCACAGGGAGCTGGCTGCGGGGATGAAGTCAGGCTGAGGTGGGGGAGCTTCCACAGGGGAGGAAGTGCCCCGGAAGTCAGCACAATGTATTCTGGCTCCCAGCCAACCAGTATTATTCATGATCCTGATCTGAAAGCCGATTGCTTTCAGATCCTCTTTCTTCTCCTGCACACCTCACACTCCAGGAACAGATCAGAGGCAAATGTGACTCGGAGTAATGCAATCAGGGCTCCAAGAATGAGGGAAAGGATTCGCTCACGCCATGCCAAAATAGATAGAAGAGCTCATGTTTTCTGCAGGTTCTTAGTGTGACTGATGGTGTGCAAACCGGAGGGAGGCATTGTCCTTGCTCTGAGGAATGTGCATACCTGGGCATAGGGGTTTATTTTGCAGCAGTGCCCATTTGCAACACTTCAAAGAAAGGCTGATGTAGGACTGGCATGGTGCCATGGCATAGCAGGGTTGTTTGTGGGAGGGATGGGGGGGAACCTGGCAAGGAAGGGCAGGAAAGGGAATGAGAAGATAAGATGGAGAAGGCAGCAAATAGAGCTGGGCCGGCAGAACCCGCTGAGCTCAAACATGCCGAGTCCCTGGGGTGCTGGCCTTGAGTTTGGCGCCTAATAGCACCCCTGAGAGGAGAGGCTTCTGCAGCCAGCTTTCCTGCTGCCTTAGCAGTGGATACTGCAGGCTTCCAAGTGCCTCCTCCATGTTACAGCAGTGTAGGTTGTAGCTGTGTTGGTCTAAGGACATAGGCAGACGAGGTTTTTTGAGTAAATCTGATAGCTTTTATTAGACCAATTCAAATAGTTGTTCTAATAACTATATTAGACCAGTCTTCCTGTATACAGCTTAGGTAGCAGCTCCTCAGAATGGGCTTGTTTTACCTGTTTGGACAGGCGTCCTACATTCATAGATGTTTGGGTTGGAAGGGACCTCACTAGATCATCGAGTCTGACCCCCTGCCCTTGGCAGGAAAGAGCGCTGGGGTCAGATGACCCCAGCCAGGTGCATGTCCAGCCTTGTCTTGAAGACCCCCGAGGTAGGGGAGAGCACCACCTCCCTTGGAAGCCCATTCCAGATTGTGGCCACCTTTTTACCGTGAAGAAGTTCTTCTTGATGTGTCACCTAAATCTGCTCTCTGACAGTTTGTGGCTGTTGTTCTTAGTTACTCCAAGCGGTGTCCTGGTGAACAGAGCATCTCCTATTCCTTGCTCCCCCATGATGAATTTGTAGGCGGCCACAAGATCACCTCTCAGGCTTCTCCTGTTGAGGCTGAAGAGGTCTAGGTCCCTCAGTCTTTTCTCATAGGGCTTTGCCCACAGACCCCTAACCATATGTGTAGCCCTCCTCTGAACCCTCTTGAGGTTGTCCAAATCCCTCTTGAAGTATAGTGCCCAAAACTGGACACGGTACTCCAACTGCAGCCTGACCAATGCCACGTAGAGGGGAAGTATCACCTCCCTGGAGTTGAGGACTGTATTACAATGGGACTAACTGAAATAGGACTGTATTACAATGGGACTAAGTGAAATGTACTGGTACTACAGGAAGACAGAAGAGGATGACTGGAAAGAATTGGCAGACCTCGTATGGTGGAGAGGGGTCTGGCATAGGCTTTTTCAGGGACAGGTCCTCTGAGGGAGAGCAGTGAGTGCTGGGTACGGGTATGGAGATGGGTGCATGGATACACAGTGCAAACTGTGTAAGGGCTTTTTTTTAAATGGTTTAACTGTCAAAGTGTGCTTTGATCTGCCAAGTGAACCACAAGGCAGATGGAGTGTTGGAGGCAGTTTTGGATATATATAGATATCGATATAGATATATTTGCAAAAAAAAAAAAAAGACCTTGTACATTGGTGGAGCTCAAAAACAGAGACTGGTCCGTCTCAGCAGGAAGTGATGACTGAAATGTGTGCACCCATCTGCCTTTGCAACTATTAGGATCTTTACCCATTCTTTACAAAGTGATGTTTTGCCTTCTCTCTGCCCTCAGGAGATATCACTTCTTACGTTTACATCCCGGTGTTTTGTGTCCGTCTGCTTCTTAGTCCCAGGTGCCAGGCAGTCTGTTGGGGAAAGGGGGACTGGGGAAGGTCTTGGGGGAATCGCTGGTGCTCAGAGATGGAGGTGTGGGTAGAGCAGGAATTAAGAAGCTTAATTCATTTACATCCAGGTTCCCCAAAATACCCACAACCACAAATGAGCTGTGGTGGAACAGCTGAGCCCTGACAGGAGAGCGATCGGATACACAGCTCTGGAGGAACCGATGTCCATCATGAGCTTGGCAGCTGGAGCACAAGATGGCAGCCTTGGTACTGGATGCAGTGGCATCAGCACTGCATGCAGTGTTCCTGTTATGACACAATTGCTACAGAAATCGGTCTGTGTTGACAGTGACGGCGCTGTTCTGGTTGACATAGATTCTGATCTCATCCTCTGTACTGGAATTACAGTGATGTAACATCCAGGAAGCAGCATGGAAAGACTTTAGTTTTTTAGGAAGCAATAGGAAGTCACTGCTGTGATCTCAGAGAGGCATCAGAGGCGAAAGGAAGAAGTGGCAAACGCCCAGGGACTTCATCATTTCCATGAGGGAGGATGCACTCTACTCACAGACTTTGCTGTAGCCTTTGTGTGAGTCAGAGCAAGTCGTGCAGGGCTTGGTTATCACTTCTATGGAAAGTGATGATGCTTGGCGAGCAGCAGTGCGTTGCTGCCAAAGACAGCAACCCTGTCTGTAATAGTTTGATGAAAAGGTGACAAAACACTGACAGAGAGAGACAGAGAGAGATGCTTATTTGGGAATAAGGGCTTCTTCTGCTGGCCAATCTCTACTCTGGGATTAAAAACCAAAATAACCTCTAAGGGATGCTGGAGTGCAGACAGTTCCTATAAGCCAGTAGTTAGGCAGAAAAACCTTGCAATGAATTCTGCAGTGACAGCAGCACATACCAAAGGCAAAGAAGAGACCCTTCAAGTAAAGCTGAAAAAATATTGGAAAATATGGAAATAACCAGTTAGGGGCACTGGAACATTTTAGTGGGCCACAGTGGGAATTCGATGTCAGACAGGCAGAGGTAAACCACCATATCAGCAGTTTTGGTACCACGTGCAGTTTAATACCTTCAGGAATTGGCAGAATCAGTGGCAGAAGTGTGGGGAGGACATTGTGGTACAGCTTAGAAAGTGCCTATCCAAACTGCTTTCTCACCGGCTGGTGTGCATCGGACACTTTGTCCTTCCAGCACCCTTTGCTCTTGCTGTTCAGAGGCACACTTCTATGATTACACTGCAGAGCTTCTTCAGGAAGATGTGTTAGCTTTGTCTCAAGTATCAGGTTCACATTTGGCTACATGTGCATGCTTTACAGAAGGGAGAGGAGAAGGGTTGCTTTTGTTTAAGGCTACTGTTTGGTCCAGGAACTGATGAATCGCATTCATTTGTTTCTAGGGACTGTGCATAGCCATATCAGTAGGGCAAGAGGTTGGAGACCTGGGCTGCTGCAAAGGTTCAGGTATTTTTTCTTGTAGCACAAATCTGCAGGCCACAGCGGGGAGAAGTTTCCAAAGTGTGGCGAGGTTCCTTTGATTTTGCTGGCTTTCTGAGGTATATGCTGGTGCATGGGTACATATACTTCCCCCTCACTTGGGTTATTAAGGCAGATAACAAAATGCCTTGTCCTGGATTGGAGTTTTAGCCTGAGAACTTTAGGTCCCGGTGAACACAAGCATTCACAGCCCTGTAAAGCTGCTGGACTCCTGCTCACTAATGACAGCGAGCCATCTCCCTGGTAACCTGCAGTCTCTCCCTACTGGCTGCTTTGCCAAGAAAGACTGTGCTTGCAGAGCAGGGGTGGAGCGGCTGCCCAGCTGCTCCTGAGGTTGCTGGGGCAGCCTGGGTTTACCCCAAGCTGAGACCTGGCTGCCATGGCCTAGGCTTGCCTTGTGACAGCCAAGTGAGATCCAATTTACAGGACTGCCCTGGCCACCCCCTCCTGCCTTAACACCCCCTGCTCTTGGGCTGCATCGAGGCTGGGCATCTGTGCATTTGGATGCTACTTGCAGAGGGGTTTTTGCAGGGAAGGAGGTGGGTTTGGTGCAGTGCTGGGAAAGTTCCCTAGGGAGGGAATTGGGAGATGCATCCTGCCCTCCTTGCAGGAGTGCACGTAGCAGGTGCAAAGCGGCAACTGTGAATCTGGGGTGCATATGCCCATGGGAGCCATGCTGGCCTCTGCAGGGCTCAGCTGTTCCACCACAGCTCATTTGTGGTTGTGGGTATTTTGGGGAACCTGGATGTAAATGAGCAGAGCGCTGTTACACCATGTTGGAGAGCATCAGAGACTTGCTGTCAGTTTTATGAGCTGAGACATAGCAGCTGGGCAGCCCCAGACAGATGCCCTGGGTTTACCCATAGGATGGGTAGAGGGCATAGCAAAGTTTCTCTTCAAAAGATGCAATCCCTGCTTATCTTCTAGCTCTGTGCCTTCTTGAAAATGCCAGAGCTGACGCATCTTTGGCCTGACTAATCTTCAGGTGTGGGGGAGCCAGGGGCACGGGGCTCCCCATGTTCCTGTTCTGTATCCAGGATGTGTGCGCTCTCTCTCCCTCCTCATAGACTGGCCTGCCACTGAGGGAGGCTGCTTGTGCCATCCTGCCTTCCACAGCAACAAGGCAGCAACAGCCCCAGTCCTGGGCTGCTTTGCAGAGATCTTTGTTTTCTGCAGCAGGTTGGGAATGGGATTTCTGTCTGTTTCCTTCTTTTCTGGCTGATCTCCAGTTCAGATCCTCAGGGTTTGAACGATGTTGTCAGGGACCTCTTCAAAGGAGGCTTTTTGCTGGCCAGTTCTAATGCCCCCCGCGGACTCTTGCACTGGGTTCAGTTTAAAGGTTACGCTGCTTGTTTAGCCTGGCTGTCAGGAATTGCTCCAGCAACATCCTGCATGGAATCAGTACAGGAAGCAGGGGCCTCCAGCTTGGACGTCAGCACATCTCTGCCTGGGGTATCTTATCTATAAACAGTCCCATTCTGATATCGCACAGGCCTCTATGGCTTTTGGTCCAAGCATCACAGAGTCACTTAGTCCACTCACAGCCAGGCTGAAGGGACGCTGTTGTTCTCAGCTGGACTCTCTGGAAAGGGAAATGCCCACTTATTACAGCAGCAGATGTATCATAGGCTTGCAGCATCCCGAAGGGGGAATCTGATTAGGGGCTATGGTGAGGCCAAACTTTTCTGTTTCTGCTGCCTCAAGGAAGCCCCTGGGCCAGGAGTGTTTGAGGGGGTGACTGAGCAGCAGGAACCAGGCACTGGATGTGGCCCTGTGTGTCCTGTGCTGCAAGAGACGCACTTGCTTCTAGTGCATGGGCTGGCGTGAGCAGCTGTGTGCATTGTTCTGCAGGGGGATTCTGCAATGAGGAAAATTGGTGACTAACTGGTTTATTTATCAAGAGCAGGTCCTGCTTCCCCCCACACGCAAGCAGCACATTGCATGTGGCTGCCTCCATCGGTCCACTCACCTGTGTTGGTCTGTGCCTCAGGAGCTCTGCTTCAGCCCTCGGGGCCACGCTCACAGCACGCCTCTTGCCTTCTATGCTGCACCAACACAGCCTGCCAGGCTGGCTCCTGCCTCTGCAGCCAAGGCCAGAGAAACCCCATTAACCCTGGGACACGGCACTACCTGATCCTGTCCCTGGGCAGTGGCTGCCTATTGCTTCCAGGTCCTAGTACCAAAGTAACGCTTAGTGCTTTATGTGATCTAGATAGACATTAGGAGTTAGGTTGTCAAGTTTTGAGAGGCTGTGGCAAGGATATGCTCCCTTCTGCTGCATGACACAATTCCTGCGGAAGCCATGGAGTTTTCCTGGCCTGTAGTGTTGTCATAGCTGTGATGATTGTGGGTCAGACTCCGAAACACAGACACTCCAGCCCTCCAGGAGATACCACTGCTTGAAAAGAGGTTGGAGAAGGTGCAGCCACCACATGCCACCCTGTGCCGCTCAGTTCAGATGGGTTCCATGCCCTGGATTCTGGCAGGCAGTGTTTCCTTGTGTTTCTGGAGTGGCGTTTGTTTGGCTTCCTCCTTGTCCTCAGAGGGCTGAGAGCTATTCCCTTCGGTGTCCCAGGAAGTCTTGGGCCCCCCTGGCTTTTTGTGCTTTGTGGGGGTGATAGTGCTACCTAGTGTGCAGTCTCGGGGCTGGCAGGCTGCATGCCTTTCTCATAGCATCACTGTCAGGTCTGCTACAAGAAGAACTAACTGGCTTGGATGGGATCCCAGGGGCCTGCTGGGCTATTGCAGGGATAGCTGGGGCCCAGCATCTGGCTATAACATGCTTGAAAACTTCCTGGGGGATTGAGGAAGGTCACGCAGAGGCAGCACAGAAGCTGGGGCTGGCGCCATTGCAGCAGGGCACAGCAAGCACATGTTTCCATGACAGGAAAAGGCTCCTTTAGAAAGTGTTCCTTAGAGAAACAATAGCATGTTTTTGAAAACAGCCTTGCTAGAAACATGTTGGGTGCTTGTGTGCAGTGCATGAGGCTCATGCAGAGCCTCAGCCAAAGAGCAGCACCCCAGGACTGCCTTGGACCCATAGAGCATCTTACACATTGGGGATCTTGGCTGCAGGTTGGCCTGCAATCTCCGCTTGCGTGGGTATAGAAGAAGGCAAGTCAGACCCGGAGCAGTGATGCTTGCCTGGCTGGGGCCCTTTCCACTCACTAGAGCAAGGAGGCTGGCATGGCAAGATGAGGTTGACAATGGCTGCTGTGTCTGACAGCACCCTTTCTATTGAAGCACTGATGTGGCAAGTGTGTGCAGGGGTGCACAGAGCCCCAACCTAGGATCTGCTCTCTCCTCTCCCCAAGTTGAGACTACAGGACTCTGGGTGCATGGCATCAGCTTGCTGGATGCCAGCACCGTGCAGCAGGTGTCATATACCAGCAGGCTTCTGCTGATGGGCTGAGCCAGGAGCACATCGTGCAGGTGTGAGTACCTCGTGCCTTGGGCCAGGCAGCATGTGTACCTCCTGGTGCTGGGATATTGAACCAGGTAGCCTCAGGCTGGGGGAAGATGGCAGGCACTTCTGGGCTGCATCCCCTCAGGGCAGTGCAGACCCTGGCAGGCTTGTGTCTAGCAGTAGGGTACTGAACTGTCTTCTTCCAGTACGATCAGTCCCTGAAGGCTGCCACTTTCCTGCTGGGCTGAGACCGTTCTCTGGCTTGCATCAGTCAGTCCTGCCCAGTAGAGTGAAGCCCTTCATATGAGGCACTTGCCATGAGCTCAGCTAATTAGAGGCATTCCTCAGATTCCTGGAAAAGGATTCACCCTGTGTTGAGCGCTGTTGCTTGGAGCTACCTGGCTCCCATGATTAATTACTGACAGCTTTGGCTCCCCCGATCCAGAAGAGGAAGCCAGTTGTGCTGTAAATGAGTAACAGGAGCAGCCATAAATGCTGTTCCCATATGGAGTTAGGGCTGGGGCAGCCAGGATGTGAGAGCCTGGAAATGTCAGGGGAAGTCATATCTTTAACTGTCTGTTGTTGGTTCAATAAAAGAGATACTGCCTTGGTAGCTGATGAAGCAATGAGCCATGCCATTCCACGCCCCAAAATACCAAAACGCAGGGTCTAATGTTGCCTGTGTGCTGTTGGAAGTCCTCTTTGCAGTCTCTCTAGTAGACCTCAGCCTGGTCAAGCTTGCACTGCTCAGTAAATAGTTCTTGGGGTGGCGGGGAGGCTTTGAATCATTAACACATCCCTCTCCCCTGGGAACAGCATTACAGTGTTGCCAGGCTGCAGCCTGGGATGCTTCCTGGATACTCCATCTAGGCTGTGCTGGCTCTGAATTCCTGTCCCTTTGTCTTCCCTCCCTCTCTTGCCCCCACTCCAGGATCTCTGACTTGGGATTAGTGGGAGCTTCACACAATTGCTCTGTGATGTGCTGGGGCGGGGCAGGGGGCAGCAGCTTTCCTTTCCCATTGGCTTGCCAGTTCCTGCCCCAGCTGAGCTCCTGTCTTTGGTTCCCTGAAGCCATGTGGAATGTTAATCTTCTCTGTCTACAGGACACAGATGCAGGGAGCAGTTTTGTCTTTGTACACAGACACGTTCTAACTTGTTTAGTTGGGATCTGGATTTTAGAAATGAGCGATTAACTTCCAATGGTTAATCCAGTATCTGGGGAGGGCCACGCAGGGGAATCCCAGCTGACTAGGAGCTGAATCCTTTGCTGGACCACAGCTGGGGGCTGGGCAGGTGGCAGCTGGTTTCTCTCCATGCCCATTGTGTCACGTTTGTGCAGCTGGTTTTCACTGTGCACTTAGCTGAATCCTTCTTTCGGTGATGCAGCTCATCAGCTATTTATTGTACTCTGTCTCGCCCTTTAGCTACCTGCTGCCCAGCCCAGGCCGTTCCCTGGGGCTGAAGGGACAGGGAGTCTCTGAGCGTGGGGAGTCGAGGACAGGGAGCTTTTCTGAACCACCGTGGGAACAAGATAATGAGCAAATGAGGGGAAGGGCATCCGTGGTGTAAATGCACGTTGTCTGGGTCTGGTGCTTTGGCTAATTCCTCTTTTTCCTTCTTTGTAATTACTTACTCATTAAATTTCTGTCCCCCCCTTATCCAAGAGGTTCAGAGCCTTACTGTAAATGTGTGACCATCTCTGTCATTTATCCACGTCCCTGCAGTACTGGTCACAGGGGAACTCTGGCATGTTCACAGCAGCCACCATGGAGAGACTAGTCTAGGCAAGTCCGGCTGTTCAGTCCCTTGTGAGAAAGTACATTTAATAATTACACAAAGCAGGATTTTGAAGTAGAAATAACTGAGGCAGCCCGTGAACAGCAGAGCTGCCCCACAGAGCCAAGGGCAGGATTACATCACAGAAACGGAAGTGCCATTGCTGCCTTGCATGGGGTAGGGCAAAAGCAGCTACAGTGAACCTCTTCGTCTTAGCAGTACCCTACAGCGATGGGCAGGGACCAGCCAGTGACCTCCGTTGTGTGACACAGAGACCAGTTTTTGAGGTTCACTATGACCTGTGAGGACCAGCTGGCAATGAGTTACAGTTGTTGCAGTTTTGGGCAGCTCATTTCCGGGCAGTCGCCGCCCATTTAGAGCTGACCTTTTCATGCTTCAAGAGAGCGGAGCTGGCCTGGGTTGCTTGGCATTTCCTGAAGGCTGCAAGGAAAATGGTCAGGGCGTATTCCAAACATTGCATCCCAAGCTGAGCGCAGGGTGTACCTGTGTGGTGCTAGGGGTCTAGCTGAGGGTGTTCTGGGTAGGAAGACAGTGCCTGTGGTTGGTATTGTGTTACGTGTTCTGACAAGCCATGTCCTGCAAGAAGCCCTGCAGAAAGCAGATGCAGGTTTTGTGCCTGCATCTCAGGGAAGGCTCCAGTGTTTCTCTGCAGCAGTAATCTTTGTTTTTTTGCTTGCCTACATATTTCCTTTCTGAAAAACTCCCTCTATGCTTCCCTCTGCACCTGTGTCTCCGCATATTTGCATGTTTCCCTGTTGTTCCGTGTGGAATGCACCTCCTTGGCCAGTGGGGTCTGCTGCCCAGCTCCATGTGCATGAAGAGACCCCTTGTGTCATGCATTCGTGCAGAGAGCCAGATTGCTCTTGCTGTGGGAACTGGCAGTTTGACTCTGGAGCAAAGGACAAGTAATGACCCCATGGTGTCCTGGGCACCCAGTCAATGTGCACAGGTGTCCCACATCTCCTGTGCCAGGCCTGGAGGCTGTCTCTGTTACAGCGGAGCCTTTTATGTTTCTGGGGGGGAGGATGATATCAGGTTGCAATTAAAAGATGCTTTGGATAGAGATCATGCCAGATCTCTCTTTGTTAACAAGAAGTATAAGCAAACATTGTGCTCCTTCTGGAGTTTACAGTCCAACGGACGTCAGAGGAAGTGCCACTGTACATGACGTGTTCACTTAGCACGTAGATGGGACCCTCCCTCCAAAAACGATCCTCTGTGACTCTCACCCCCAGGGCAGTACTCTTTTCTCCCATACTTTGCCCAGTTGCAGTTGTAGTTCCTCCTACGTGCTGCCAACCAGGTGCCTGGCACTTGTTGGCACCTGGAAAAGCAGTGATGCTAGCTGGATTCACTCTTTCCTGTGATGGGGAGAAACTGGACTCCTCCACTGAGCAAAGGTCCCATTTTCTTCACTGGCTGTAAGCGGGGGCCCTGACTCTTTATAAGCTAGCTGTAAGCCTCCTGGATCTCCCTCCCTCCTGATTTCCTTCCCCTTGGGCAGACTGAGGAGTATAATTTCCATGCACTCTGCAGTTTGTGCCAGCCACCACTTGCTCTCCACCCTCTTCTCAAACCCCTTGCTGGCCCTATCTCCTCTGAGAAAAGAAGCAACTTCTCACAGAAGCGCTTCAGGCCTCTTCTTGCTACCACCTTGCAGCAGTATCCCTCTCTGTCCAACATGAAATGTGGCTCTTTCCTTTCTTAAAGTGAACCTTGAGTCCTCTCTGACATTCCTATTCCACCTGACCCTTCTTAGCCCTTGATATCACATCCTATCGCGGGTCATTGCCTGTGTATAATCTCTGACCATAGAAGAAATGGGTCAAGAGGGGCCTGCCCTGCTTGGTGTACTGGTGTACTTGGAGCGCTCGTGAGCATCCTTTGTCCCAGAGCACTGAAGATGCTCAGCTGGTGGGCGCTGGCATCTGTGGATGTCATTAGTCCCTGAGCTCCCATGCGAGTACAGCAGCCACTTCCCCTTGTTGACCAGCCTCCTTGAACTTGATCCTACCACTGTAGAGATGCTGTTTTCTTGGCAGTCATGCCTGGAGATATTACCAGTATGACCCCAGTAATTGGCAGCTGGTGCCATCCATGCTGGACCCTCCTCCAGACCAATAGTTGGTAGTAGTAGAAACTTCTTTTGGAAACATTTGATAATAGCTAATCCTTCCAGTAACCCAGTGATGTAAGTCAGCATTTGCTACCCATTACTATACCTGAACCTTTCCTAATTTCATAATCAGCCACCCCCTTTTGCATTCCTCTGGGTCCTCAAATGAATGAACACATCACATCCCATTTGCTCATCAAGGGGAATTCTTCAGCTGGCATGACTGAGGTGCTATGCAGGTGTGGCAGACCCTGGCCCTAGCTACCTCCCTGGCTTCAGGTGGAGTTCACCTGGCCAGAAGACAGCAGAGGGGCACTGGCTTTCACAGGAGCCGGAGCGGAGGGGCACTGACCTTCACAGGAGCAGGAGCTTAGCCTCCACTGGTGGCCCAAGTGAGGAGGGCTCTTTGTCCTTGTGAAAGCTCATTTGAGACGCTCTAAGTGCCTCCACTCTCCACTTCCCCTTTTTCTGGCTGCAGGGTGTGAACAAGACAAACAAGCAATGGGGCTAGCCGGAGGAAAAGAAACTGTGACTCAGGGCTGCGGCTCCCAGGCCTTCGAGGTCACCCCTGTGGAATGAGGCCCCGGATGGCTGCCAGGTGACGAGTCTCCGGGGCTAGGTTCAGTGAGAAGTGGCAGGGATGGATGGCGGGAGGGAGAAGCCGGGGGTAGATGGGTCCAGGAGCAGGTGCTGGCTGGCTGCCGGGCAGGACGTGCCGCCCCCTGAGCGCCAGCGAGACCCAGGCCCCGTGCTGTAGCCCCAGGGGTGGGAAGGATGCCCAGGCAGGGCAGGCTTGCAGGAGCATAACGCTGCCCATGGCCTGCCCTTTCCGGCTCCTGCTGCGCCACGGGTAGCTCATGTCACTAGCTGCCTGGGCCCAGCTGGCACCACACCCTGTGCCGTGCTGCATCCTACATGCCACCGCATCTTGCCTTGGCACCCCACCCTGCATGGCACCTCACCCAGCGGCCTGTGTGGCTCCGGGGTCCCTGGGTGCAGCAGGGCCCGCGCTGTCGTCAACCCACCGCCCCTGCCCTACCCTGCTTGCGGCTGCTTCCCTCGGGCCAGCGCCGCTCCCTGCAGGACACGTGGGCGCAGCGCGACCTCCGGCCAGCAGGGGACGCACGAGAGCCGAGCGCGCCTGCCTCCCCCGCGCTACGGCGCCTGCGCAGCCGGGCCCCGCCGTGACGTCAGAGCCAGGCAAAGTGCGGAAGCGGCGCGCGGAGCGGCGCCCTCCTTTCCCCGTCCCGCCCACGCGTGTCCGCGGCGAGTGCGGCCCCCGCTGAGCCGGCCTAGCTGGGCCGCCCTGTCCCGGCAGCGGCAGCATGAGCCGGCCGCCGTCGCTGCAGACGCAGACGTGCGGCTCGTGGGAGATGAAGGAGCGGCTGGGCACGGGCGGCTTCGGCAACGTCATCCGCTGGCAGAACAAGGTGGGCCAACCCTCAGGACCTGGGTAGCCCCCTCGGGGGCGCCCAGCACCACAAATGTTAGCGCGTTCATTAAACGCGGGGTCCGAGTCGCGCGGTAGTCCAGGAGCTTCCTAAAACGTAGGGCTGCGTGTGATTGCCTTCCTGGCATAAAGTCGGGGTGCCGCGACTCGTAACCAATGCATGCAAGCGTCGTGTTGCGGGCACGCCGGAAACCTCCCGCTATAGATTGGAGAGTCGGTAACTGTCCCTGTGCGGTGTCAGGCCGTGTCGCTCGAATGGCCCGGATGGGCTCGGTGGCTGGCCTTGGCATGGCCGTGGCGCTAACCCATTGTTGTTGCACGCGTTTGCTTTGTGCCGCCCAGGACACGGGGGAGCAGATCGCCATCAAGCAATGCCGCCAAGAGCTGAGCCCGCGCAACCGGGAGCGGTGGTGCCTGGAGATACAGATCATGAAAAGGTCAGGATCCTTGTCCCAGGGTGCATCTGCCTCCGCTGTGCAGCTGCTATTGCTCAGGCATTTGCACGTGCACCCTGTCTAGGAGCAACCTGTGGTGAGTCAGTTCCAGCCATCACACACTTTTACCCTCTTGTCCTCCCCTAGGCTAAATCACGCCAACGTGGTTGCTGCCCGTGAGGTCCCCAAGGGGATGCAAAATCTGGCGCTGAATGACCTTCCGCCTCTGGCCATGGAGTACTGCCAAGGGGGAGACCTCCGCAAGGTGGGGCCCCTGGCCGGATGGGTGGGATAGCCATTGAGCACTGCAGAAATGAAAGGCTTCCCTTGAGTTTTCATGCACTGTTGTTGTCATGTCATCCTGCACTCACCAGGACTGTGCCTGCTGCCACCTCCCCTGCCCTTGACAGGCTTGGTCCTGTGCGAGTTCTCATCCCCTTCCTTGGTCTGTAAACGCTTCCCATTTCTACTGGGTAGGTAGTGTGGGTCAGCCTGGGGGTTCCCTACACAGGCGTGTGCGAGAAACAACAGGATGTGAGCAGGGCCTAGAACGTCATGGAGCAGGTTGTGCCAGCAGGTGGGGTCATGTGGGGAAATGATAAACCTCTCTCAGTCACAGGGTGAAAAAACACATAGGGCTGGTTCAGTCTTTTTTTTTTTTTTTTTAATCTTTGTGAGCAGCCCCAGCACAGATTTTGCTCAGAGGATAGGGCCGTGATTAAGGGACCTCATCCTGAGCTGGTTGGGCCAAGCGTGTTCCCATATGGGGATGGGCCCTGGAGGGGTTGCTGACTGGAGGAGCTGGTAGAGAAGGGAAAGGCTAGGTTTGGAGCACGTCTGAGTTGATCATTCTGCAAAGGTCCTGACCCTACAGAAGCTCCTGCTTGCAAGTAGCATGTGTAGGCTGGGTGTGGCAGATTTGTGATATGTTGCCTTGCTCCCTCCAGTACCTGAACCAGCTGGAGAACTGCTGCGGCCTGCGGGAGGAAGCCGTCCTGACGCTGCTCTCAGACATTGGTAAGGGGCTATGTGACCTGTGACAATCCCTGTGTGGGAAGGCAGGCATTTCTGTCCTGCTAGCCCTCTCTACCTGAGGGAAGTAGAGCTGTGACCCTGGATGTTTCCATTCATAGACGTTAGGATCAGAAGGGACCTCAATAGATCATCGAGTCCGACCCCCTGCATAGGCAGGAAAGAGTGCTGGGTTCAGATGACCCCAGGCAGATGCCTATCTAACCTCCTGTTGAAGACCCCCACGGTAGGGGAGAGCATCCCCTCCCTTGGGAGCCTGTTCCAGATTTTGGCCACTCTAACTGTGAAGAAGTTCCTCCTAATGTCCAGTCTAAATCTGCTTTCTGCTAGCTTGTGGCTATTATTTCTTGTAACACCTCCAAGGGTGTCTTGGTGAGCAGAGCCTCACCGATGCCCTTCTGTGCCCCCAGGATGAATGGATGGGCAGCCACAGGTCACCTCTCAAACTTGTCTTGCGGAGGCTGAAGAGGTCCAGGTGCCCTAGTCTCTCCTCGTAAGGCTTGGCCTGCAAGCCCTTAACCATACGAGTGGCCCTTCTCTAGACCCTCTCAAGGTTATCCACATCCCTCTTGAAGCACGGCGCCCAAACCTGGACGCGGTACTCTGTGGTCTGATCAGTGCCTGATAGAGGGGGAGTATCACCTCCTTGGATCTGTTCGTCATGCATCTGCAGATGCACGATAAAGTGCAGTTAGCCTTGCTGATGACTTTGTCACACTGATGATTCACGTTCATCTTGGAGTCCTCTAGGACTCTGAGATCCCTTTCTGCTTCCATGCTACCAAGCAGGTCATTTCCTAGGCAGTAGGTATGCTGGACATTTTTCCTCTCTAGGTGCAGCACTTTGCATTTCTCCTTGTTAAATTGCATTCTGTTGTTTTCCACCCTTATGTCCAACCTGTCCAAGTCTGCTTGTAGTTGTTCCCTGCCCTCTGGTATGTCTGCTTCTCCTCACAGTTTTGTGTCATCCACAAACTTTGACAGAGTACACTTCACTCCCTTGTACAAGTCGTTGATGAAGACATTGAAGAGTATCAGTCCAAGGACCGAGCCCTGTGGGACCCCACTGCCCACGTCCTTCCAGGTCGATACTGACTCATCCACCACTGCTCTCTGGGCACGACCCTCTAGCCAATTTGCCACCCACCAGACTGTGTAATCATCCAAGTCACAACGTCTTAATTTGTTCACCAGTATGGGGGTGAGATACCTTATCAAAGGCCTTCCTGAAGTCTTAAGTAGACAATGTGAACCCCCTACTCCTGCATCCAAGTGTTTTGTAACTTGGTCATAAAAAGAGGCTAGATTAGTCAGGCATGATCTACCTGCTACAAACCCGTGCTGTTTTCCCCTGAGCATAATTTTTCCTTCTGGGTTCTCGCATACATGAGCCTTAATACTCTTTTCAAAGACTTTGCCAAGGATGGAGGTGAGACTGACTGGTTTGTAGTTGCTTGGATTCTCCTTCCTCCCTTTCTTGAAAATGGAGACCACATTGGCCCTTTTCCAGTCCTCTGGGACCTGGCCCGTGCGCCATGAGGGCTCAAATATTCTTGCCAGTGGCTGTGCAGTGACATCAGCCAGTGCCTTCAGTACCCTCGGATAGAGCTCATCCAGGCCTGCCAACTTAAACGCTTCCAGTCCTTCCAAGTGACCCTGCAACATCTCAGGGTCAGCGCTTGGTGGTCTAGCTCCCTGCTGTTGCCTCTCTACGATCCCATTGTGAGACTTGTCTTGCCCCTCGTTTAGGAACACTGAGGCAAAGAACTCATTGAGAAGTTCGGCTTTGTCCCCCCTGTCTGTCACCAATTGCTTCTGCCTGTTCAGTAGTGGTCCTATTCCACCCTGGGCCTTCCTTTTACTCCCTATATATCTGAAAAACAAGTTTTTGTTATCTTTGACTTGGGATGCCATCCTCAGCTCCATGGTAGCTTTGGCCTTTCTAACTGCCTCCCTACAACTGTGAGCTGAGGAGGCATACACCTCTTTAGTAACTTATCCGTTTTCACTGCTTATATGCCCCCCTTTTTGCCCCCATTCAATGCACCCTTGATAGCCTTTCCCACCTTCCTGCCTTGGTTTGCTGGCGCTCCCCAGAAGGGAAGCAGCCTCTGACTCTGCTCTCACTCCTCTGCTGTCAGGCGTGTTTTCTTTCCCGGTGAGAAATCTCTTGCGGGATTTCCGGGTGCCAGGAAGGATGTCATAGCACTGGGTGAGGTCCATTTTGCACCACCTAGATTCCTCAGAGCTAGGCTTGGCCCCTGACCTCCCAGTGTTTGCTAGGCTGATACTTTCTTGTATTATTACCATGGCTGTTGGACCTCTGCTGTATGGGCATGCAGGTGGACACTGCAGGGCTCACTGTGCACTGTGTGCTTTAAACTGTCCCCATTCCCTAAACTTGCTGCTGTGCCTGGCATGGCTCCTGGTAGTGAACTAATGTGGGAAGAACAATCTTGTCTCTGAGGCTGGGCTCATGGAAGGAGAGGACACTGGCACAAAGTGAGCCACGTGTCGCTCCTGTGTAGGGGAAGGCAGGTACTGTGGGCTTCAGGGGAAGATATTTAGAAACCACCTGTTTAGGTGGGTGTGAATTGGGCAGGTGAAGGGTCTGTGCCTTTGGCCCCCTTGGCTGCTGCTGAGCAGAGTCTTGTGTCCTGGCTAGATGCAGCCCATGCTCCTGGTGCAGCTTGTCTTAGGGGCCCACCCAGCGCTGTAGGATTTGGTCACGTCCCAAGGTTAATTAGTGTTGAAATAATTAACACTGTCCCTTCAAAGGGGTCTTTTCAGAGGCTCCCCTGATGCCAGGCACAGTTGTCAGGCCACGGAGGAGGGTGGAAACAGGGTTTCCTTTGGGGTCCCATGACACAGCACTACCTCAGGCGGGTGTGGAGGGAGTGGGAAATGAGTCCCTCTGGCTCGGGGTGAGTCAATGCTGGGAAGCGCAGCTGCTGGCTGCAGGAGCACAGTTGGCTACTTCCGGACCCATGGGCAAGGTGTGGCCATATCTTGTAACTAAGGGGAGCTGCCAAGGGCTTAGCCTGGATGAGCATGCACAGTGCAGCTTTTGGTCCAGTTTCCCTTCCCATGGGCCTTGTTTAAATGAGAATAGTGGGGGGGCATCTCTGCTCCCCTGTGGTGGCTCTTTACGTGGTAGAACGTGATGTTGGTTCCTATAGCTAGAGTTCAACAGCCCTTGGCTGCTGC
Source organism: Caiman crocodilus (assembly GCA_030014935.1). Classification (NCBI taxonomy): domain Eukaryota; kingdom Metazoa; phylum Chordata; order Crocodylia; family Alligatoridae; genus Caiman; species Caiman crocodilus. Next base: position 4,341,373 of record JAGPOW010001890.1, on the reverse strand, counting down.
TGCTTCCAGGTGGCAGTGAGCTGGGGCAGTGTGGAGATGATTCTGTTGCCACTGCCCACCTCAGTGTGGAGATGTTCCCCAGTAGGTGCTTTGCAGCTGGGACCAGCCAAAGCTGCTATAAGGTGACAGGTGATATCGAGTAAGCTCTTGTGTATAGCAGCTGCTGGAAATGCAGAGGGGGCTGAGAAATGCTGACCATAGCAGCCTGGCCTCTTCTGGCATCTCTGCTTTGGTGCTGCTGTTCCTGCATGTTGCATGGGAGCTGCACCCAGTGTCTGCCTTTACAGATGGCACCCTGGAGGGTCCAGAGATCAGGGTGGGAAAGGAGTCTGCAGGGAATTTGCATACAGGCAATATCACTGTCCTGTCTGCAAAGCAGACTGGCCCCTGATTCTCCAGGAGCAGCTTCTTACAAGTAACCTATAGGCTGAACCCTCTCAGTGCCCTGGCCCCTGTGCCTTGCTTTCTGTGTTTCTTCCCCTTTCTGCAGTGGCCCACTGCTGGGCTTCTGCTGGGGCTGTAAGTGATACCAAGTACCAGCTAGTGTCCCCTCTCTCTCTCTCTCAGCCTCTGCTCTCAGATACCTGCATGAGAACAGGATCATCCACAGAGACTTGAAACCAGAGAACATTGTGCTGCAGCAAGGAGAGCAAAGGGTAAGCAGGAGCCTTTTGTGCACGAGGAGCATGTATATAGGTGGGTGTATATGAGTGGTTGGGAGTGCGTGTGGATGCACATGTATGCATGAAGGAGACAGACTGGGAGTGGAAGCTGCAGCAGTGATGCTTGTGGAAATGACCCCACAACCCAACCCAGAAGAGCAGCTGGATAAGCTTCAGTGGCTGCCAGAGCCCTGTGTGGGGTCTGAGCGTGACGGCATTCTTGGCTTGCAGTCTAAGCTTGACCCAGGCTTGTCTCTGCTCTCATGTCTGACTATTATGCCAGAGGTATTTCCATAGAACAGCCCAGCTTTGCAGGCTGTTGTACTGCACTGATGCACTTGTCCAGCCTGAATGCATTGGCCTGGCTTGTCCTTGCTCAGGCAGGATGTCATAGGGGATCTCTGACATGCTGCACCAGGCAGGCAGCGTTGAGCCGCCAATGTATTTCCCATATCTGAGCTGCTTGGAGCAGTGGGGTGGGGGAGTGCTCATCTTGGTGGTGCTTGTGAAACCCCCTGCTTGAGGGCTGGGGCAGCCTAGTGGCAGAAGAGACGACCAGGGATATGTCTCTCTTCTCCCAGTGGATGGATTTGTATCTCCCTGGCCCAGTGAGCAGACTCCTCCTGTAAAAGGGTTGGAGTGAACCAGCTCTCCTCAGTTTCTCTCTGTTCACATTGGTGCCAATAGCAGCATCTTCAGTTCCTGGCACCTCTGCTCTCATTGAGCTTCTCGTGATCCAGCAAGAGCCTACTGCTTCTGGCCTCCTTCCCCTCTTTATCTCACACCATCTTGATAGCTGTAGGCATTGATCTTTTCTGCTCTTTGCTGTATTGGGTGCTTCTGAAGGACAGCAAGTCTTCACCCTCCTTGTTGCTCTGTGTCCTTCTCAGTTAATACACAAGATCATTGACCTGGGCTATGCCAAGGAGTTGGACCAGGGCAGCCTGTGCACATCCTTTGTTGGGACATTGCAGTACCTGGTAAGGAGTGGATTTAGCCATCTTGGTCTCTAGGCAGAACAACAGGCCGGAGCCAGGAGTGTACGCTGGTTTCGGGGAATAGCAGCTGCATGGTGAGGAGCGTATGCTGGTTGTGACAAGCAAGCCAGCTGCATGCTGTCCTCTTAGTGCTTGGATGTACACATGTGGTTGTGAGCTGCATCTTGCTGTGGGGACACTGAGAGTGGTAGTAGCTTTGGGGTGTGTGCAGCAAGGTGGAACACTGCACTGATGTACTGTGCAAAGTGGGGGCTCTCTCAGGGATGGGGGTAGGTAAGGCTCCAGGAAGAGAGGAGAGGGTCTTTGCTTCCAGTTTGTGTTGGCTATGTAGGCTCCGGAGCTTTTGGAGCAGCAGAAGTACACAGTGACGGTGGACTACTGGAGCTTTGGCACGCTGACCTTTGAGTGCATCACAGGTTTCCGGCCATTTCTGCCCACTTGGCAACCTGTGCAGTGGTGAGTGACTGGGGGAGCCTGTACCAATCATGGGGGTGTGTATGTGAGTGTGTGTTGGCAGCAAGTGATCGCAGCAGGATTGCCCTAGGGCCTCTCTTTCTCTGGCAGGGGGTTTGGCCTGGCTGGAATGGGATGGGATGGGCTGAGTGCTTTTTGCATTGCTGGCCAGGAAGCCAGGGCTGCCACCAGTTCTTTAGCACCGAGGCCTTTCAGTGACCTATTTTGGAGGCAGAGAGGATGTGGTGCTACTGGCCTGTGCCCTTGCTCCTTTCCTCTTCCAGGCAGTGGGGGGGCCCTGTGTGTTGCCAGGTGCCCTACAAAGATAGTGGTTGCTCTAGAAGTCACTGCCCTTCTCCCTCTGGACTCCTCAGTAGGGAGCTGTTGGGAGTACGGCACTCCCTGGGAGTTGTCTCTGAGGAAGCCTGGTTATATCAGAGCCTGACTGACTTATATATAATATAACTGACTGATATATATGACTGACTTCCTGGGCTGGCAGAACAAACCCAAGCACCATCTGGTACAGCTTCTGGGTGGGGGTTGCAGGGCAGCATATGGGTGAGTGAGGGATAGGGAGGGCCCCCTCTAGCTACAGTGCTGTGAGCAGCTGGCTAGATATGGTGCTGGGAGGTCAGGCTGAGGCCCTGTGGGAAGATTGATTCATCACAGCCCCTGTTTGCATCCTCAAGGCATACGAAGGTGCAGCAGAAGAGCGAGTCAGACATTGTTGTGTATGAGGACTTGGTTGGAGAAGTGAAGTTTTCCAGCAGCTTGCCCTACCCAAACAACCTGAACAGGTGAGGTGTAACCAGTGCTTACTCTGGCGTCACGGACACAGGAGCTGGCTGGGGTCGGAGTGTCTGCTCCTTGCTCAGCTGTTCCAAGGCAGAGTGCCAGAGGCATACGGGGGGCAAGAGCAGGAATGGGCCTGTCAGTTGCTGCAGACAGTTACCTGTGCCCATGCTGTGGAGCCAAGGGCTGGGAAAGGGCTGACTGGTCTTTCCTGGAGAAGGCGTCTGGGATAGTGATGAGAAATATGGCTCCTCCTTCCAACTCTCCTGCCTGTGCTTACCCCACAGCATCCTGGCTGGGCACCTGGAGAAATGGCTGCAGCTCATGCTGATGTGGCAGCCCCGGCAAAGAGGCACACATCCTGTCTATGGGACCAATGGCTGCTTCAGGGCCTTGGATGACATCCTGAACCTGAAGGTAAGTGTTAGGGATGGGATCCCATGCAGCCAATATCTGGCCTGTGGGAAGGAGGCTGGAAAGTGCATCCAGGAGCCTAGTGCAGGGCCAGGCACCAGCTTGGCACTGGTAAGAAGCCTGAGGGGCTGCTTGAACTTGCGGTTCATCTCTGTCCCTGTGACTCATGCCCTGGCCCCTCTGTTTGCTGGGTTTGGAGGCTGGGCTGCTCTGCACTGCTTACGGCTTTTTTTGCAGCTGGTACATATCCTAAACATGGTGACGGGCACTGTGCACACGTACCCAGTGATGGCGGAGGAGACCGTGCCAAGCCTGAAGGCCCGGATCCAGGCAGACACCGGCATCCCCCAGCAGGACCAGGAGCTGCTGCAGGAGGCTGGGGTCGCACTGTCCACTCAGAAGCTGACCGTGCCAAGCGTGGCTGACAACAAGGTGAGCCCCACAGCATAACATTGCAACCAGTAGCCTCCACTCAGGTCCCTGCTGCGCTTCCTCCCACCCTTCTTTTTCCCTGACTCTCTTGGTTTGGTGGGGTGAGCAACCTGTCCTGGTTTGCTACCTGCATCAAAAGTGTTGGGAAGCTGGCAGCTTTGTCCCCATGGTCAAACAAAGGTCAGGACCTGTAGGTGGTGCTGTTGGTGGAGAGCTTAGCTGTCCTCCTGTGTCCATAGGTGAATGAAGCTGCAACCCTGGACTCTGACCTGCTGTTCCTGTTTGACAACCGGAAAGTTGCATATGAAGCTCAGATCTCCCAGCGGCCGCATCCGGAGAGCGTGGACTGCATCCGTAATGGCATCCTCTAGGCTGGGGAATCCATACAGAGGGTGGCTGGCGGTGGGGACTGCAATGCAGAGCTCGGAGCAGCTGGTCTACTCGGCCCTTGGAGCTGTCTGTGGTGGCAGCTCTCAGCACTCATGCCTGATGTGTGGTTTAAGAGAAAGCAGAGAAGATCCTGAACAGCCTAGTTGGCCTCATCACCTGCAGCTGTAGTGAGGGTCCATGGCTATGGTGTGCTGCACCCAGACCATTGTGGAGCAGCACACGCTGCTCCTTGCTCTTGTGTTCATCTCAACACGGGGCAGGACCTCCCCTTAGAGCAGGGCTGGGTATGTGAGCAGTACAGCCGTGTGCTGGCTTTGGCAAACAGAGCCAGTCCTGAGTGCTGCAGGGCTCAAAGGTTTGGCCATGCTTGGCCAGGGGCTGCCCTATTCTGATGCCTCACTCTCTCCCTCCAGTCCAGGACCCAAAGAGGAATCTCTCCTTCTTCCAGCTGAGGAAGGTGTGGGGCCAGGTCTGGCACACAATCCGGATGCTGAAGGAGGACTGTAACCGGCTTCAGCAGGGGCAGCGAGCAGCCATGTATGGTGGGGTCCACTCTGGGGTGCCTGGCACTGCCCTGGCTTCTTGACTATGGGGAGTGGGCAGGAAAAGGCATTTGCATGCTGGGCAGGGGTGAGACTTGGCGAGCAGGGGAGTTATTTGTTGCTACTGAAGTGCTCTTGTTGTGGCCTCCTGCCTAGCTGCTGTTGTGCTGTTGGCTGCATTCAGCCAGGTCAGTTGGTGGGGTAGGTGTGCTAGGGCTCATGATGGGTGGATGGAGGGTGCTGGGTACAGAGCTGGGCCAGGCAGGAACAGCTCCAAGCAGGACTCTCTTTTCACTGTCTCCCCAGGCGGAACCTGCTGCGGCACAACAGCACCCTCTCCAAAATGAAGAACTCCATGGCCTCCTTGTCCCAGCAGCTGAAAGCCAAGCTGGATTTTTTCCAAACCAGCATTCGGATTGACCTCGAGAAGTATAGCGAGCAGATTGAGTTTGGCATCAGTGAGTAGTGCCCTGGCCAGCCAGTAACTGACCTTCCCCTAACTTGGCTGCAGCTGTGTCCGGTTCCTGTGGGAAGCGCACAGCAACACTCACATCTCCATTTGCCTTGCAGCCTCTGAGAAGCTGCTGCTTGCCTGGCGGGAGATGGAGCAGGCTGTCAGGCTCTGCGGGCGGGTATGTATCCACATTCAGGGTTAGTTGCTGGCTGGGAAGAGGCAGCTCTGGGGGTTCTCGGAGGCACCCAGCCCTGCACTTGGCCTGCTTTGCATTGGTTTGTCCATGCTGTTGGCTTTTAGGTGCCGTGCTTGTTTCTAAAGGTTAAGGGGAAGGGGATGGAGGAGCTGAGGGAGTGAGGGGCTAAAACTGATGGATAAAATGTGATGTGTTGGCAGCCTTCGGGCTGAGCAGCTGCTGCTGCTAATGGCTGCCCTCCCACAGGAAGAGGACGTGGAGCAGCTGGTGAAGAGGATGATGGCATTGCAGACCGACATTGTGGACCTGCAGAGGAGCCCGCTGGGCTGGAAGCAGGGGGGCACGTTGGAGGACTTGTAGGTGGCACCACCTTGAGCAGGGGAGGTTGTTGCAACTCTGGGGCAGCTCAGTTCCTTCCTGAATTTAGGACTTTGGAGCCTCCCCAGCCCAGAGTCACAGGGAGCATCCTGCTGGTTGCCCTGAGGTGCAGCCATAGGCCTCTGTCCATGCATGGCTGCTTGCGGGGAGGCGTGAGGGATCTGGTAAGGCTTTGGAAGGGGCTGATGACAGTTTAGCTCTTGCATCTCTGCTTTATAGGGAAGAACAAGCCAGGGAGCTTTACCGGAAGCTGCGGGAGAAGCCGAGAGGTAATGGGCCCTTTGGCTGCACCCCCTAGCCTGAGAGCAGCGAACCAAGCTGGGAATCCTACTCTGGTCTGGGTCCACTGCCTCCTGCAAGGGCCTGAGGGCTCTTCTTTGTCAGTTCTAGCCTATAGCTTCTTTGGGAGTTGTGATGGCATTTCAAAGCCAGGCCCCAGCTTTGCCTTGTCCCCAGCTGCTCCCAGCAGCTGAACTCCTTTCAGAGTCCAGTCCAGCTTTGCCTTGGACCCCAACTCAGGTCATTGACAGTGACATACATTTAAGCAGGGCATTTGGCCCACAGTTTTGGCTAGTCAGGCATGTGTTGTCCCCCACAAGCTGGGCTGGCGAATGTCTGCCCTGTGTGGCCCCATAACTAGGGGCTGTGTGCCTAAAGCTTGGGGTCCAGGAGAAGGAAAGGTGCTTTGGGAACAGACTATAACTGGCTGTGTCCCCATGTGCCTTGTGAGCCTCCTGTGCCTGGTGCTGAGCTTCTGATTCTTGTTTTTCTTCCCCAGACCAGAGGACCAGTGGTGACAGCCAGGAGATTGTGCGGCTGCTCCTGCAGGCAATCCAGACCTTTGAGAAGAAGGTCCGGCTCATCTATTCCCAACTCAGGTGACTTTCAGAACACCGGCTTCATGTAGAGACCAGGCCTGGCTGGGCAGGTCTGGTTGTGGAGCTGCATATGAAGAGGGGCAGGGAGGCAGTTAAGAGTTGCATGTTGCCAGTGAGCAGTCAAACAGCAGGTGCTGATCTGAGCTGCAGTGCATGTAGTCCACAGAAGTTTCTCCCTCTGCACCTGAGCCTGCTGCAGCCACTCACGTGTCACCTGCTTGTTACTCTTTATAGCAAGACTGTTGTCTGCAAGCAGAAGGCCCTGGAGCTGTTCCCTCGTGTGGAGGAGGTGATGAGTCTGATGAATGAGGATGAGAACACTGTTGTCAGGCTGCAGGAGAAGCGGCAGAAGGAACTGTGGAACCTGCTGAAAATAGCCTGTGTGAGTGAAGCGCAGGTTTGCGTGGGACTGCCTGTGTGGGCCCTCTGGCTGCTCAGCTAAACTGGCTTCTTTCAGCCCTGTGAAAAGCCCCTGCTGCTCCTCCAGGCTTCTGCACCTGACTTACCGCCCTTTTGCGTGCTCCCCAGGAGGCAAGTTTTTCATCTTAGCAGGGGCTTCCTTCAGCCATGTTTGCTCTTAGGACAAGTGCATGGCTGCACAGAGTGAGGCTTTCCTTTTCTCGTCATTTGCTATAGGAACAACACACCAAACACATCTTGCATGGCCCTGAGCTTAGACCTCTTTCCAATTGAGTGTGGGGGCAAGGCCACCAGATGTCTGTATTACCATGTCCCCTTGGGTCAAACTTAGCTTAGAAATTTGGGGGTGAGGACTGGGGCAAACACAGACCCTTCTCCTGCCTTTGGCAAGTGCCTGCTGATGGAAACAGGCTTGTGTAGGAATGAATCTGCTTTGTCCTTTTTCACTGTAGAGCAAGGTGCGTGGCCCTGTCAGCAGTAACCCTGAGAGCATGAATGCCTCACGACTTAGTAACCCAGGTCAACTGCTGTCGCACATCCCTGCTGTAACCTACAACCTGCCAGAAGCAATCAAGAAAAGGTACCGCGAATGAGGACTAGGGAGTTGTAAGCCACATCCATGGCCATTTGACAGGGAGAGGGGTCAGTCTAGCTCCTTCCCATCTGAACAGTATAATCCTCTGTTCTTTTCTTGGGTACACAGGTGACTAGTGTAGCTGAGGGGGGAAAAAAAATGTTCTCATTTCTTCTGCAGCTCCTCAGTCTTGCACAGCAACAAGTGGGGAGGTGGTTAGAGGTCAGAGGGACAGATGAGCAGAACTGCATCTGAAGTAACACAGTGAAACTGGAGAACTGGACTGTCCATAAAGCTGTGCTGTAAAGAGGCAGTGGGAAGTTGTAAGCCCAGCTAAACCCAGTGAGCATGCTAGCACAATGTTATTGGGTGCTGCAGCTGGATGGCTGCCTGGCCGTGGTACTGAGTCATTCTCTTGAAAATAAAGGAGAAAAATGGACTGGGTGCAGTCTTAACTTTAGAAGGTCAGACCCGGTCTGGGGGTGTGCCCTCCTCCAGGTTAGCTTACCATGCAGTTCGCTGCTTTTACCACATTTCACAGGCCACTCAGTAACTCCCATGACCAAAGGGCAGGAATAGGGTTTGTTCTCTTGTCGCTCTCTGCCTTGTTCTCAGCTATCTTTTGGTCACACAGCAAACCTTTGCCATCCCAGTTAGACCCAGTCACTACTGCGTAGCAGGCTGCCATTGAAACACCCAGCCGCGCAGGAGCTGAGCTAGACACCACGTAGCACAGGGAACAGACATGTCCACTCATTTGTTGATGTAACTCCTCTTGTCTTGTAGCGAGGAGCTGCTGATGGAATCACAGGATCTCTGCAGCCAGTTAGAGATCATGATGAATGACACGATGAAGGATCAGGACCAGAGCTTCATGGTAAAAGTTTCCATCTCTTTTAAACTTCCTTTTGGGTGGTGACAGGAGGAGAGAGATTGCAAGCTAAAGATGCTGGCCAGTTGTACGTGGGCATGCAATGCACATTCACATGGTGGAGGAGAGGCGTGTCCTTGGCCGAATGAAGCATGTGTCCCTGTGTGGGATGGGAGGGGGAACAGCAAATGTCTTCCCTGAGATCAGCGAAGAAGTGTATACGTAGAGGGCTGAGGATACTACTCTCTTTAAACAGAACAAAATAACACTTCTTTGTCCTGGGACTTTTCTAGTTACTGTCTGACTCATAGGGCAACCATCATGGTGAACTTCTGGAAGAGAGGGAATTAATACTTCTGGACTAGTGACAGAACAAAATTCAGCTTTATGGGTGGCACACGTTATTAATGAGTGTGTTTGCTGCTTTCTTAGTCTCTGGATTGGAGCTGGTTGCAGCTTCACGTGGAAGAAAGAAATAGTCCAGAACAAACCCAAATGTAAAGTCACTTTGGTGCTGGTTGAAGACAAAGAATCTCCTGGCAAAGAATATATTAAGCGCGACAGGCTGCTGTGATGGAAAGGAAGGCCCCAGCGCCTCTCCACGTGCCACCTGGTGGTTAGTTAAGGCATGTGCTCTGTCTTTTAAAATAGCTTTTACTGAAAACTCTTTATTTCTGTACATTTTGCTTTTTCCACAAATGCGCAGAGGTATGGGGGGGGCCTTAGGAAGAAGGACTGTAGCTATCTCATAATGCACAGTGGATGAGGCTTCTTTTATTGTCTGATATTGTTTGTCTTCCCTTACAATCCCCAAGCCAGGTGCTCAGGGCATTTCTCTCCCACCAAGCTGTCTTGCTCTGTGTATTTGCTGGAAATCATCCTTCCCTGCCTCTATGCCAAATGGTGTACATCAGTAGTCGCCAACCAGTGGATTTCAATCTACTGGTAGATCTCGGAGCCTCTTGGAGTCAATCTGAGGCGGGGCGGTGGGGCTGAGTGCCTGCGTACACGTACGAACATGCCCCAGCCCAGCAGGTCAGTCCGTGGGGGAGGGAAGGAGCAGGGGCTAGATTGAGGCCCCCTGAATTGTGGGACTATATACAGTGTCGCAGAGGCAGGAGCAGGGGTAAGTGGGGCCCCAACCAGGTGGGACTTACCTGCTGGGGAGGCATGCCTCAATACATTTTTCTCCCTTTGCCTCCCCACAGATGTAGCTGCTGGGTGGGCAGGGGGTGTGATGGTGCATGGTAGATCTTGGGTTGCTTTTAAATGCCAAAAGTGATCTCCTACTTAAAAAAGGTGGAAACCACTGGTGTATATAGTCCACTGTACACAAATGATCTTTCGCAGTCTGCCTTTTGTAAATGACTGACTCCACTGATTCTGCCTATCATGCTGATTTGCACTTTTTCTCAAGTGTAACATCTGTACTTAGCTAGTACTTGTTTCCTGTATGGGAACGAAATACATGAAATATGTAAACTTTTGGTTTGCTCTATTTGATATCTTCAATAAATCTTCTAAAGGAAACAGTCTGGTTTGCATGTGCAGTTGTATGAGCGGAGTGTGGACATTGCCTTCTCGTCATTGTGAAGTGAGGCCATATCTAATTGCATTGCCTGGTACAGTTAAGAGAGAGGGGCATTAAGTGCCCTTCCTCAGGGCTGTAGACAGGTTGAGCTAAATTCAAGTTACAGCAATTGTTTTAGCATAACCTGAATACATTAATGAATTTGACCCTATGAAGGGGACATGGATGGTTATCAAGCAGAGCAGGGAGAAGTTAATGGGAGATGCAGTCAGGGGCCTAAAATGTGGTGCAACAAAAATATGTGTTAAGTTCATGAGGTTTGTTTTTTTTTTTCATGTCCAGTATAGTGAAGTTGGGAGTTTCTGCTCCCAGCCTGCCTGCTAAGACTTGTGTAGCTTTCCTTTGAGCATCATGAGTGAGGGTCAGAATAGAGCTGTGGTTTTGTGGCACATGCTCTCCTATTGGTGATTACTTAAAAAAATAAAAAAGGTCAAAAATGGCTAAAGTCAGGACTTGGTTTGAACTCCCTCTCAGTAGTAGTGGGAGATGTAATCGTTGGGCATCTGGGGAGGGTGGCAGGGAATGACATTTCTACATTGACTCTTGTGGTCCTGTTTTTGTCAACAGCCCTGGCACTGTGCTTGAATTACAGCTCTTGCATGTTATGCATTCAGTGGTAAGTTTGGCTCCTTTAAGAGAACTGAGCTGTTCTATTAAGAAACCAGAGTTGGAAATTGGTTGGGATAAGGAAGGTCTCTGTTACAGAGAACCCCTCCCTACAGGGACTGTAGAGATGAGGACCTTAGATCAGCCTCATGCTTGCTCTGAGTATGCCTTTTGTGCTCCATGTTGTAGGACAGCAACACTGATCCCTAGAGCAGCCAGTAAGCACCTGGCCTCCACCTCGAGCTCCAGGCCAAGTTGTGTTCTTGGTTCAGTGACTGAATGGGGGTGGGAAAGCTTCAGGAAAATGTTTAGTGTCTGGGTGAACATGATGTTATTTCCTTACCTTGGCACACCTGGAGTCAGATGCTGGAACAGAAACTTTACCAAAGGACTTCCCCACCCTGCCCAAAATGTCCCTGGGCTCTGGATCAGCCTGCCAGGGTTTAATGGTGGGTATAGCAGGGCCCTCAGGGCATAGAAACAAGAAAGAGAGAACAGGGTGCCCACCTCTTAGAACTGAATATTCTAAGTGTTTGTCTGTGGAAGTTTAGGGATGATTTTACAGAATAGTGCACAAGTCGCTCTGGAGTTGGAGGGTGAGTCCTTCCTCCTCTCTCCTCTGACTTTGAGCATTTTAATGGTAATTTAGCTTTTCTGGCAAACACTCAAGCGTGATCGTTGGGGAATCCCAGCAAGCAGCACACGGCAAGTCAGGCCAGGGCTACAGTTGCAGCGCTGGAAGATTTCTGGCCCTTGAGCAACATCTTTGTGTCCCCGTCGAGAGCAGACCTGCCCCTCATGGAGAACTGGCTTGCATATCTTGGTCCAAAAATGGCGAGCGCAGCAAAGCCCTGCGGTGCAGTCTGATGTCCGGAGGCAGCTGTCTCCCTCTCGACCTGCAAAAAATGTATCAACTCACCCTATACTTTTGCTCCTTCAAACACCATTCCTTGCCCACAGATCCCTCCCACCTACTCTTCCTTGTGAGAAAACACAGCCCCACCAGTGGGGACCCACTGTCCCCTCCTCCTCCTCCTTCCCCAATTCTGGCCGTTTCTTAATTCCCTTTAGCTCTTTTGCCCTGTTCAGATGCTCTCAACTGATAGCAAAACTTTGGGGCTCACTATAGCTTCCTAACAGAGTGTGGCTTGACTGCCTGTTCCTCAGGCAAAGAAGCTAAAGGAGACCTTAAACTGAGGTGTGACTTGCTCTAGGCCAGAGTCCTGATCTGCTCAGTTGTAGAACACCTACCCCCGCACCCCCTCCCCCCCATCTCCTACACAGCCCTTGCTCTGATCCAGCTGCTTAGAAGTTTAACCAATAACCCACTTCCAGGTTTCTAAGTACAAACTGCCTACTGGACACTTGGAACGCAAGTGATATTTTCCTAACACAAAGATCTTTGTGCTGTTTCAACTGCCTGACCTCTAGCATCACTACCCTGAAAAGTCATCTTTATCTTCTCAGCAAGGAATTTAAGAGTCAGTGCCCTGCGTACAAAAGTTTACTGAGCGATAATCACAGCTAGGACTGCTGTTGCATTAATCTACAGGTTGTATACAGCCCTCCTTTCCCCTCTCCCCACCATAGACATAACCCATCTTCTACCCTGGGAGTTTCTCACTAGTATAAGCTCATTTGTAGCTTACTCTTTAAATGCAAACTCATTTGGATGGGGCTAGTCTTCCTCTCTCTGTCCTGATCTGAGCAAACATTTAGGCACGTGTGTAAACATTTGCAACTTTAGTCTTTTGTCTGTATAGTGATTAGCACAATGGGCCCCTGTGCTATCTATGACTTAAGCACTATGTTAGTAAAAATAATGCAGTAGTAATAGTTCCTCCAAAGTTGCTGAATAACTGAGCTTTTGAAGCCTTAAACTCTTGAAACCCCTGCCACTGCTTTTCCTGTATTGCAATGGGTTAATTATATAAATTGCAGTATCCCTTGGTTAATGTTAAAGGAACATTGCATGCTTAGGAAATAAGTTTGTTATTCATAACTAAAAACCTATGACATAAGCATAATCAATCCGCTTGCCATTGTACATGATGCAAAATGTGAGGTCCCATGCTCATGAAGAGAGAAACAAATTGAACATGTTTTATTTCTGAGCAAGTACATATATCAGTGTTTTTTCTGGATGTTATACTAACCAAACCCCAGTTCTTCCCCTATTTGTAAATTGTTGACTGAATTATCTTAGGTGGTATTTTAATCTCAGTGGAGGAAACTATGTGGCTTTCTCCAGTGTGGCTCTCTCCAATGTATAGTTTTAAGGATTGCTGGAATCTGTCTGTTCACATTTCCTACGCAAACGAAATAAAGTACAAACACTCTTTCCTAATGGGAGATTCTAGGCATCTCCACAGACTTTTACTTCTCTCTCTTCCCCTCCCCATCCTACCATTTTGGTATACTTTTATTCCTCTGCTGGAATATGATTTCCCCTCTTCTTCAGCCCAAGTTACCTTTGCTATGTTGAGAGGTGACATTTGCTTTCTTGGAAGAGTTTTCTTGGCTCTGATGCTGGGTTGTCCGCTCCAGCTCAGAACCATCCTGCTCATCAGTCCTCCTTCCCTCCGTTCGGTTAACTTCTTCAGCCCGGCCGCAAATGTCTAGTACAAAAAGGAGAAGGCTACAATTATGGATATCTATGGAGCATGCTGGAATGCTGATATTGCTGTTTGGAGGGACCTTTCAAAGCTGCATAGAGCTTTAAGGCTGGAAAAAAATCCAAACTTTCTTAGCAGCCAGTCTCACTTTTTTGCATAAAACACAGGCCACAGACCCTCACTGTTAATATTGGACATTAAAACTACAGATTCTGTTTTAAGTTACAGCTTGTCTTTAAAAAGACATCCAGTCTGTACTCAAACACTTCAGGTGATGGTGAAGAATCCAGCAGACCCCTGGGTAAGTGAGCCTAACTTTAATTAAAGTTAAAAGGTATCAATCTGATTTCTAGTCTGAATTTCAGCTGCCAACCATTAGAAACTTTGTGTTAAATTAAAGAAGCTTCCCTTAGAAACAGTGGTAGACTGATCACTGCATCTCTTAACCTTTATCTCTTGGAAAATCTGCACAGATTATAACTGTAAGACTATTCCCCACATCTTAATTCATTCTTGTAGCTTTTTTTAGTCAAAGTCTTTCCTTATTGCCGTATGGTGTAAATATGTTGTGTTTCTTTCTAAATACAGAGGGACTTATAAAATGCTTTTTCCTTTGCTGTATCAGTATTTTCACTGTATTCTTAGCTAGCCTCTTGTACCTCTTAATTTCTTCCTGCTATAAGAAGATAAGTCTTCTGATAAGTCCCCTGAACATGCTGGCTATAGATTTGCCTCAGTTAGCTACACTTCATAACAAGGGCTTTGTTCTTATTACTATCAGCTTTGCTGTTCTTAATGCATTCAGCTCTGTATGCAACACTGCAGTGTTTTGAAAAAAGCTTCTAGTCTGCTGCGTAACTCAGTTAAGAAAACTGCTTGGTAAAGAAAGGCCATAGGGATTAGATTCAACATTATCAGAAAGTAAATCTCTCAAAACCTCACCATCACTTCTGCAGTGTGCATGGTCCTTCCTGTTCTACTTTCGCTCTCTCTTTTAAATACTAGGGATACATGTGTGAGAGCTTACCATTTAGACAAATAGACCCTGGACAGCACATAGCACTGCGCTGGCATCTTCTCCGTAACCCAAGGCAGGTAGAGCAGAAAGGCATGCCATCTTGGGGAGTGAGACAGAATTTGCTTGCGTTGCAGTCTTTGTCTGTCATGCATGGCGAGGTCTACAGAGAGAGAGGGAGGGAGAATGCTTATTTTCTTCAGAGGGAAAAAACCCATGTTCATCAGCACCAGTAATAAAATGCTCTGCTGCTTGTACAGAAAGAGATTTGAGCCTTCTGTGCATGTTATTGCAGAAATAAGACTTGCTAGTGTTCTGGCTCTGACTCAGCATGTCTGGTAAAAAGGGCTGCAGCTGCATTCTTCATTAGGCCTTGTGCAGTGCTGGCTCTCAGCAAGTAGCAGTTCTTTCAAAGTATCAGCATTATTATTTTAAAAGCAGCAGTCCTACATTTCCTACTACCCACAAGGGGTGGTGTTCATAGCACATGGCAATCTGGTAAGTGCCCTGATGCTACAGAGCAGGTCATTTTCTGAACTGAAAACAGGACTTGAGCCTCCTTTGCTTGCAGTCCTGGACTCAGACCCTTAACGTAGTGCTCCGGGAAGGAACTCATCAGCTCAGACAGGCTGCTGCCAACACTTGGCTTGTGTATATATAAGGAGTCTGTTTCCCAGTGTTTCTTGAGAAGAGTCATACACCCCAGTCTCAGAATTTTCTCCATCTAGAAATCCCCACATTCAGCTGGATGTGCTTTAACCACAGCTGAATCTTGTCTGCTTAGGCTAGAGATGCAGCTGTATGTATTGCACAAGTAGGTTGTTAGTATGGCAAAACTAAATCTATCCTCTTGCTTAATGTTTCTCTGCTCTATGCCCAGCCCTGATCCAAACTGCCCTCTGCTCCTCTGGTTGCAGCTTGAGAGACCAGCCAGATTCACGGCCCTCCCCACCAAATTAATTTAGCTCCTGGGCGCTTACCGTCTTGGGGCTGTGCACTTCTGCAGCGCTCTTGATGGTGTTGGAGTCCAGGACCAGGGCTACCAGCGGGGAGCAGATGCAGCTGAGTGCCAGCAGCCAGACTGCGTCCATCCTTCAGCCAGGCAAACCGGTGCCCACGGGGTGCTGCAGCTCTGGCTGTTAGTTAAGCGGCGCTGGAGCGCTGAAGCCGAGCGAGGCAGCCTTCGCAAGAGACTGACCGTAAGACAGAGACTGGTGGAGCGGTGGACAGGGCTGTCTCTCTCTGTAGGGCTATTTATACCTAAGCTCGCTCTCCTTCCCATTGCCGCCTCCTGCTCTCACCTTGCTTCCTTTCTCTTCAGCCCACACAAGCTTCAGCAAAGCTCTCAAATCTGTTGGATCAACACTTCAAAACAAGGCTGCAAGAGCTGGAGCAAGCAGGTAGGGCACCGGCTGAGCCCTCCTAATTACGGCCTATCCAGGAGTTCAAAGGGCCGAGAGAGAGGCAGGATGCGGTGCGCTCCCCGGCTAATCGCCTGCACTTCCGACCTTCCCTTTGCCAAGCGCTTTGCGCTAAGCTCCGCTCGCTCCTTGTTCTCCGCGAGCCTGACTCATGGTGGCCGCGGCGGGAAGGGAAGGGAAGGAAGCGCGTCGCTTCGCTCCGGCTTGCAGCCGCACGTGCTTCTGTCCGCGCGAACCGCCAGGGGGCGCCCGCACGTGCCGCAGGCGGATGGGCTGGAGGCGCCTAGTGCGCAAGCGCGCCCCGCTGGCCCGCGTGGAGCGGTCGCCTTCCCTCCCCCTCCTCCGGCGCGTCATTGCACGGCGCCTGCGGTGACGTTAGCAGCGCGACGTGGAGGCCGCGGGCGTTTGCGGAGTCCTTCAGCCACACGGACGGACGGACGGGCGCCGCCGCCAGGTACTGCAGGGCGGGACGGAACGGGCCGCGGCCTCCGCGCTGGGCCGGGCCGGGCCGGGGGGGCTGGGCGGCTGCGGCCTGTGACGGGCGCGGCTAACGGCTGGTCCCGGCGCGCGGGGGAGGCGGCGCGGCGCGGGGCCGGGCCCCGATGGGCGCGGCTGTCCCGGCCCGGGGCAGAGCAGGCCTTGCTGTGGGCCGGGCGCTGTGCCGCCCCTCCCCCCTATATATCTTCATATAGACGTGTAAAAGAAAGAGTGGTGCTTTCACATTCCCGAAGCATGGCTGTGTTCAGAGCAACGCCAGAAATCATGAGTGGTGGCAGCACACCGCGTGGCCGAGGCGGCGCTGTGCTGGGAACCAGGCGGTGGGGATGGGAGGGATGCTGCTCTAAGACGGTGGTGGGCAGGCAGGTCTCATCCTGCTGCTGCTTTTGCCTCCAAGGGGCACATGCAGGGTCACTGTGGTGCCACTTCCAGGCTTGGCTTTTGCTAGTAAAAGTGCCTGCTTTTTAACAAAAAGGCCTAACCAAGGCAAGACTGGCACATACATGATAAGCATCGCTACCACGTATCCACTGTACCGGTTTTTAAACTTTTCCCAGGGTGAAGGTGTTGCCTCGGTTACACCTTTTTGTTAAATATCTAGTCCAGACCAAGTCACGGAGCTGTGTTGCAATAAGCGCAGTGAACAATCCCCCAGCAAGAGACTTGCAGATGAAAGCGCATCGGGCAATCTTTTAAACCGCGTGATGCCTTTTGTTGCTGGGTGTAGACCTTGATGAGTATGCAGTTGGAAGATTATTTGTGTGACAGTAGCATTGATAAAGAAGTGCAACCATCATAGCAGTTAACACAATGCCTGCGGTGCAGTGTCACTTGTCTTTTATCTTTAACAATGCATGCATCTTTTTTCCGTATTTGACAGGTAGACAGGCATTTTATAACTTGACAGTTAAGAAGTACAGTAATTTATGACCTAAAGCTTCATATAAGGAGTCTGCAGTCATGTCCAGCTGTTCTAGACCTGCTAGACCCACAGGTATATATAGATAGATATGTGTGTATATATTTATACAGCATGGAAAGCCATCCTTAAGGTATCTGTGAGGGGAGAGGAAGTTATCTGAATGCTGCATCTAGGGAAAGGGGGAGACAAGGAATAGCGGGCACAAGCTGATTAAAGATTGCTTCAGACTGGACATAAGGAAAAACTTGTCCACACTTGAAGGTGTGGAACAGGCTCCTCCCAGAGGTGGTACAGTCACCCACCCTGGAGATCTTCAGAAAACAGCTTGGTGCCCACTTTGCTGGGCTTTTCTGCCCAAGTGCGGGATGGCTGCTCCCAGTGATTTTGTAAGGTCCCTTCCAGCCCCTAACATCTGTGAAAGGCCTACATTGTCCAGCTGCAAGGATGAGTTAATACAGAAACCTTGACACGAGAGCAAAAGCAGTTCTGCATTTGATTAGTCCTGTCTTTTTGAGGGCAGTGTTAGAAGCTGCTTGGCGCAAGAATTTATTTCTTGTCCTACAAAGGTCAGAATAAAAATGGTCAGGTTTCTAGAAAGAACACAAGGAAGAAAAGTCCACCAGAAATCAGAAAGAGGCTTCTAAACAGTA
Organism: Caiman crocodilus; assembly: GCA_030014935.1. NCBI lineage: Eukaryota > Metazoa > Chordata > Crocodylia > Alligatoridae > Caiman > Caiman crocodilus. The sequence goes on along the minus strand of JAGPOW010001890.1, from coordinate 4,323,598 downwards.
GCACTGTTGTGTAGATCCAAGGAAAGGTAAATGGTTTGACTTTAGGAGGTAAAATCCTTGCATTGTTGTCTTGGATAAGAACGAATTTCTGTCTGACATAATTTATCAACAAGAGCTGTTTCTAGTGGAGCTCTAGAGTAGAGGAATCTTAACAAATGAGCCTCTTTTCGGAAGAATCAAGAGACAGAGAGCTGCCGTTAACAAAGTTTACCTGCGGGCTAGTTTGTTCTTCCTGAAACCACCCATCACAGTGGCATGATGGGTATCAGACCTCAAGGTCTAAATCTGCATTTCTGGGGTCTGTAGCTTCTATTCCAGAGCCATCTTTAATGTCAAAAAAGCATTTAGCTGCTGGGGAAAAGGGTATTACATACTTTTGAAAGAAATGATACATTTTGACAAGTCAAAAAGGCCAAGTAATTCAGCGTTAAAATTAACGCTTCTCTGTTTAGATTTGTTCCCCATGTGTTTGTGGGTCTTGTTCTCTTAATTTTAATTTTGTTCAGACAGTTACATATGCTAGACCTTACTGCTGCCTTCTTTTCTTTTATGTATATTTTTGTAGAAACATCAGCAGGGTCTCCTCCCTGTTGTATAAACTGAAGTCCTTTTTATGTTTTCCCAAAGCTGTGGTGACTGCTTGAGGGGAGAAGATGAGAACACTGGTGGGGGGAAAGAAAGTTTATTTTGAAGTGGCATGGAACAGCCATTGTAGCATATGTATGTTGGAGTGTGTGTATGTTATTTATCCAATATGGTATTAACACTGAGGCACAAGGATCCTGTTGGAGTTAAATTTGACTCCTAGAATATGGTGTTTTGTGTGTAGATTGTTTTTTGTTAAATGTTCTGGGCTGATAAACCACTACCTTTCTGACAAAACCAGTGTTGGACTAAGGGAGGTCACTGAACACAGTGAGAGACTACTGCCTTGCACCATGGTTTCTTTTCTTCTGGGTACCTTAAGTGCTTAGTGAGCTATGTTTTTTGTTTCTGTGTCATGAAATATGAGTTCTTCCCATTTTTTATCTCTTCAGACCCAATGGCTGTCCCACCATCCTACTGTGACCTGGGGAAATCTGCCAGAGATGTATTCAACAAGGGTTATGGTAAGTAGCATTATCATGTGTTGATTCTAATACGGTAGTGTAAGTGTGATGCTGTAGCCTTGGTAGTCCAGAAATTAGGCAAGAGGCAAGGATATCTTAGCATGGTATCTTTTTTTTTTTTTAATCTCTTTTGGTAGTATTAACAAAGGTCAAGCTAAAATGTGGCAAAGTTCAGCTAAAAGGTTTCTCTTTTTAGAATAGAAATCTAGGAGCGTTCAAGATGAAAGATAATTAAAATTATCCTCAGATACATAAATGGTGGACTGTCAAGTAGGAATAGGGAAGAAGTGGTGTATTGTCTGTGTGAGATCATGTCAAAACAGAGAAGAAGGACAAGGCCTTGAGAAAACCTGCCTTGCTGTGAGATTTAAATGCCTCAATTTATTTAGCTTTTGAAAAGACGAGACTAAAAGGTGAGTTTGACCCCAGTCTGTAATGGGGCGAATCTCTGATTGAGGGCTCTGGAAGAAAGGCAAAATAGAATGCAGAAGGAGTGCGAGTTTAGATACATTTGAGAGTAGGAAGAAGGAACAAATATTTAACATGTGGTTGATTAACCATTGGAATGGCATATTAAGGGGTGTGTTAAATCCTCTGTCTCTTGAGGACTTGTAAGATTAGATATCTTTCTAAAAATATGTTCTGGCTCAAACAAGTTATGAACGTGATGCAGGAATTACTAGATTAAATTCTCTGGCCAGTGCTGTGCAGGAATTCAGGCTGGATAATTGCAAAGGTGGTACCATCTGGCCACAGCAGATGGTACTGTCTGAATTAAAATGTGTTAATTTAACTCAGGACTGCTCAGCCTATAACTACTTGCACTCTTTTGAACACTCACTATTCCCTTGTTCTCTGATAAGCAGATGGTTTATTAACTTTCGTGGATCATCAGAACCTAGTTAACTCTTTCCCAGTAAGATTAAGTCCTACTTACAAGGTGGGCTGTTTCATGTAAGTGCTCCCAGACTATTACATGTAGGAGTAAAAGCCTCTCTTTTTCTTGTATGCTGTAATGAAATGGGTGTCTTTCTGCTTTTGTGTTTTAGGATTTGGACTGGTTAAGTTAGAGCTGAAGACCAAGTCCTCCAGTGGAGTGGTGAGTACTGAGCACATTCATTGGCACTGGAAAGGGGAGAACTTCCTGTAATAAGAGTTTGTCATTAGTGCATGTTTCATTTCTCAGATAAGGGAATGGAGATGGGTAGTGCAAAGAATGAGTGTGTCAGTGTCTCTGTAGTGGGCACAGATTTTAGCACGCCACCCTGTATTATGTTAGTTTTTTGTCGGGTACAGCTCACTCTTACATCCTCACCATGTATTGACCCTAATCATTAAAACATGCTTGTGTTGTCATGCTTCAGGTTATGCATGTTCTTTTGTACCCTACATTTTCAGAACCATATTTATTTTGGTTCACATCCCTTCTTATGGATGGAGGCCAGATCTTCCTCCATTGCTAGTTAACACAGCATTGTGAGTCCCCACCCACCCCTGCAAGCTAGCTGTTTACTGAAGAGACAGAGACACCAAACATTTTTAGTTAAATAAGATTTTGGATGAGGATGAGAGGCAGTTGGCTACCTTTGGCAACATTGCACTCAACCTTCTTAACAAGTTTTTGGTTGGCTTAAAAAGGAACAGGTCTCATCTGGTTACTGTATACTACCAGTGCTGCCTGGGGGTCATAATTAAACTTGTATATTTAGCTGGGGTCTTCCCATACTGGGGTTTCTTTTTCCACTTATATTCAAACTGGGCTGATCTCTGTTCCACTCTTGTGCCAGAGCTGAATAATAAAAACATGATTTCTGTAACATATTTCATTCAGTGATTTTAGAGCATGTTATAGACGTTAAAGGTTGAAGACTCCCAGCTTCTCTGAAAACTAGAAAATACCATAATCTCCATTTTACAGATGGGGAACCTGAGCTTAAGTGACTTGATCTCCCGGAAGTTTGGCAGATCCAGGAATAGACTTCACTGTGCCTTTAACCACAGGAGTATCTCCCCCTAGGCAGACTTGTTCTTGTCCCAGCCCTTGCATTCCTGTGTGTATTTGTTTATGGTGCTATTCATGTGTGATTTGCGTATGTTACTGCATGATTTGCTTTTGTTTTGACTATTTCTATCCCCAAAATTCCTTCAGTTCTCTGATCCAGTTATGCATTCATGTCTCAAATTCACAGACATCTGACTTGTTCTTGCAGCTGAGGGCTTGTCATAATCTAGTGTTTGGATAATGCTTTTTATTCAATGGAGGTATGGGGATGGGTGTTCTTTTTTAGTAAAATGACCTAGCTGCCAAGTATGAAATCTCAGAACGTATGGACAGGTGGGACTTTTAAAGGCTAAGAACATTTTACTACAGCTGTTAGAGATCTGAAAAAGTGGCAGTACACTTGTATAGGGGAAACAATGGGATGTACCTAAACTATCAATATTTGTTGTCATTTCTAAAATGTTTTCTCCCTTTTCCATGCAACTTGGTCTGGATTTTTGTTCAGCTGGTAAGAATGATTGAATATTTCTGTGGATATGCTAGTTTTGCATACCTGTCTCCAGACTGTGATACACACTGTTGTCATGCCATTTTTGTCTTGCCTCCAAAATTGAGCAATGACAATGGGAAGCATACCAGGGTGCATAACTTATACTGTGCCTTAAGCTAACATGTGTAACATTTGAAAAATAACCCAAAATAGGAACACAAGAATAGCCAGGAAGAAGTTTACTACTAACATATTACGTTGCTTCAGCTCAGTAGTGTAGCATTTTGAGTAACAATATTTTTGCGTTCACTGTGACAGCACTAGGATGTTGTGGTTTGGTAGGAAGCATTGATTCACAAAGGGGAAGCACCTCATAGCTGAGTGTAAATGGAAGTTCTGCCTTTTTATATAAAGTATTACTGTGTACCAAGACACCTGGCCTTTTCGTTCAAGAGGTTGAACCTTCCCATGAAATGACTTTGTTGCAGTCCTTCCCAGGCTTCTCTGTCAAAATGTGTTTGTATCTGAGATCAGTAGTTCAGTTTCTTATGAAGCAGGTAGTGTTCTTTCCCCCTGAGGATACCAGCCAGACTGGGCTGAAAGGTCAGACCAGAAGTTGAATTTGAGAAGTGATTCTGAATAGTGCTTGACATGAAGCCAATGGGCATTCACATACTGAGGATTTCAGAAATGCCCTCGAGGGACTTGAGCCAATCACAGCTCTGCTTTTGACAGCTTGGAGATGAATGGTAACATATGTGGACTTTGTGCTCCTTGTCCAGAGGAGAGAGAGTTCCAGCTGCCAGGAAAATCCTGCTGCTTTTGATCTTATGACAGCAAGATTCTTTTCCCATGGCTAGTGAAAGTGGCATTGGGAATCTCTTTTCCTTTATTGATGATATCTGTTGCGCCTTTGGATGGACTCCCTGAATTGGGGAAATCCACCCATAAAAGTTGGCGACAGATTGATTTTAGTCACCTGCGCAAGCTTAAAGAAATTGGAGATTATGTGCTCACACACATGGAGTGGCTCCTTCTGCTGTCTGTGTTACTGTCAGGATATATTGCAAGACTGTTGTGACAGATAGACATAATCAAAATTAAATATCACTTTGCATGATGTGACAGAAACACGGTTCTGTCAAATGCATCAAAACTATTCAGACCGAATTCCCAAGTCTTGGAGCACTGTGCACTGGCCCTGCAGTCTGAAGATTGTGTATATACCATTCAACAATACAGGTTCTCACAGCTTGGGACAAGCCTGCTCTTTACAGTTAAGGTTTCAGTTAAGACATCAGGATGCTAAAGATTGTAATCTGTTAAGCACCATGTTACTAAAATATGTAAACCTCAAAGAAAGGCGGTCTAGGAGTTAAATGGTGAAGATTAATTATCTTCCTTGGAGGAAGATATTCAAAAGGTGAAAGAACAACTGAAATGAAGTCAGTTGTGAGGCATTTCTTAAAACTTACCTGAGTTGCATTATAACTGTTGCCAGAAATACCCTACACAGTGGTGTTTTTTAGTATGTGCTGCACAGACATCAGTTCCTGACTTAGCTACCAGACTGTTAGAACAGTATGGGCATCTAACAAAAAGAGGCATAAAATCTTGGTAACAGGAAGCGCCAACGTACAAGGAACTGACAGCATGTTGCTAGTCTGCAAAGCAGAGTAAGATGAGATATCTTGATAAAACTCTGCGTGAGGCAGGGAAAAGGAGTTAGATTGTTCACCGTCTGGAGAGCAACAGTCAAAGGATGACTTCAGAAAGGAGGACTAGGATTTGAGAGGAGGTCAGGGTCAAGAGAGCACAGAGAGAGCCTGCAGAGTGGAAGGCGAGGAGGGGAGATCCTTGACAGCATGGTGCCTTGACTGACAGAGATTACTTTGGGGAGCCATTGGGGCCCAGCCTGGAGTGAGGAAGATGTCTCTGATATGCATAGATTAGTAGGTTCGTACAGGGCCATGAAAAGGCTGGAGCCTGGAATTGCATGTCTTTGGATAGCTATATAGGAAGTTGTTGCAATAAATTAGATGTGAAAAAGGGAAGAGATGAATGCAAGGTTCAGGAAATGGATGTTGAGTCACTTATGGAATAGGGAGTCCTGGCACAGGGACAGGGCTATAAATACAAGGGGGAAAAAAGCTTAGGAAATGGATATGATAGAATGCCTCTTTTGCAAAATATGTTTTGTATCAAGGCCTGTTGACTTGATGTTTTAGGAAAAAAGAGTTTTTGAGGGAGCAAAGGACTGCCATGGGGGTGAGGAATGCACAGTGCACTACAGGATGAGGAGATAGGCCACAAAGGGTTGAAGAGCAGGGTTTTAGGTGTTCCTGGGAAACAGAGGCCTTAAACTGGGAGGGCAGTTGTTGCCAGAGACAGGCTGGTGGGAAGAGAGACAGATCAGAAGGCTAGGGACCCTGCAGCATTGGCTTCTGGAATGCAGTGTAAAGGTAATGCCAAATGCTGTGTTGGCGACAAACTAAGGGAGCCTTGGTCAGCATTGCAGAACATTTTGCTGACTATCCAAAAGTGAGGGCATTTCAGTGCTGTGTGAACAACAGATTGGAGGGGAAGGATGCTGCGAGCAGCAGGGTGGCCACAGATAAGAGAATAAAAGATGTTTTCTCTTGGAGTTTAGTGGTAGGAGTAAGTTGAATGTGAGGTGGTATTGAACTCGGAGATTAATTTCTTGAAGCAAGATGATGACTTTCAAGTAAATATAGGGAGTTGGAGGCTGAGGGAGGAGAGGAGACATGATGCCACTGAAGTGAAATGTGTGGGTGGGTCAGGTACTGGGTGCGTGAGGAATAGATCCATGGGAAGGGGAGGGTGGAGTTGGTGGATGTTGCTGTTACAGACACCTGCAGTTTTGGAAGGATGTGGCAAACTTTGTAGGTGGTCATGAAAAGTTAAGGAGGGAGCCAGATGGATGAAGTAATGAATTGATGGTAGCTGAATAGCAAGCAATGGCTTTTGGTGTTTTCAGAAAATAGAGAATGAGAAAGCAGGGCTTTTCCAGATTAGAGAGGAGTTTTAGGGATATGTCCAGGCATCATAATGAAGGAAGTGCCAAGGAAGAGGGGTTGGCAAAAGGTCATCATTTGATACAGAAAGAATTAGGTTTGCTGGTAAGAGTGGAAGGAAGGGGTTTGCAGAAAGGAATTGAGGGATTGTGTTAAAAATCCTGAGGGTGTGAGGTACGGAAACAAATGGCTTGATGGGATAGGACTTGTGTGGAAATTGTATTTAAATTAATCACTGAGTGGTAATTTTAATGTGTTCTGGACAGGAATTTACTACGACTGGCTCTTCCAACACAGACACGGGTAAAGCCACAGGTAGCCTGGAGACCAAATACAAAATCAAGGACTATGGGCTTACATTCACCCAGAAGTGGAACACGGACAACACCCTGGGCACAGAAGTGTCCATGGAGGATCAGGTAAGAGGAAGAGAAGATGGCTATAAAAGCATTTCAGCAAAAAAGGTGAAAACACTTAGTTAAGAATTAACAATAGACAGTCAAAGGCATAGAGCTGTGGCAAATCAAAAATAACTAAACAATGTCAGCTGCATGAAGTATGGTATAGAGGACAACACATCACATGCTTTAGGATAGTGTGTGTGGAAGCTTTTTTATAAGAGTTTTTTCTTAAAGGTGCATGCATAGTGCACACAAGCAGAACAAAAGGGTCCCTGTACAGTACGGGCAGGATGTTAACTTCATACGTGCAGAACTCATGCTACAGTAGACAGTGAAATTACCAGCCCAGTCTTCAACATGGAGTTGTCTTGAAACTACTGACCCTTCTTACAAAGGGTCAAGTGACAGACTTGATGTATAATGTACTACATTTCTGAACAGAAGTATTGTGACATGGGAATTACAGCAAGGTATTCAACGCTTACAGCCGAGGAAATTTTTCAGCGAAGAGTCTTGGTAACGTGACTTCTTTGTTTCCTTTGCAGTTGGCTGACGGGTTGAAGCTGGCACTTGACACCACATTTGTACCAAATACAGGGTAAATCTCTTCTTTCCGTTTGAACTAGAGACTCCTGGAATGGATTCAACGGTTGGGCGAGCTAATTCCTCATTTGAACAATGTAACTCAATTCAGGAGGCACAGTTCGGAGTTTAGTTGTATTTCTGTACTGGCAGTCCTCTCACTTATGCTGGGTTAAGTTCCTGGACAAGGTGCTTTAAAGTCAAAACGATGCAAGTCAAATCTGATTTTCCCATAGGAACAATGTTAGGATAGCGAGCTATGGTCCTGACTGACGGCTTGATGCCCAACCTTTTATAGAAATGACCATAAACACCATATTTAAATCAGTTGTTTAATCAACTATACATGCTATACACTGTGCAGTACAAAGCTTTCTAAAGTGTACTGTATATAAATCAATTAAACAGGGCAATACAATAAATAATCACATACAATTTTATTTAATTGGAAGGTGAAGGAACATGTTCATCAGGGTCAAGGAATTCAGAAGGGCTTGTTTGGGCAGATTTTGGGGAGGCTTAGGGCCACTTGATGGCTTTTTGAAAAACTGACCCAGGGATGTTTGTTTTGCTGCCCTCTCTCATTGTAAATTTCCCTGTAGTGCTGTAAGTGCGAGGATCCAGTGCCGTAAGTAATAACATGGGTGTAAACGGCAGAGCGCCACAAGTGCGAATTGCTGAAAGTCAAAACACTGTAAGTCGAGGACTGCCTGTATCCCCAGCCAGTATTTTTGGATGAAAATAGAGACCCTCTAATTCTCTAACGTTTGGTGAAAAGTTTAAAGGAAAGAGACCATATCAGGTTTTTGGAATATTGGGATGGTAGGCACTTTCTCTCAAAGGTGCCTTTTTTCCATCTACGACGGTACCACTTGAGTAATTTTATTTATTCCACTCATGTTCCAAGTCTCACGTTAACACTGGGGTTTTATGAAAAACCTCTGATGCCTCTTCCCAAGTCTGAGCAGCATGAACGAAAATGCAATCTAATTTTAACAGGTTGGAAATAGAGGCTAAGATTATGAGGCAGGGTCAGATTTATAATAATGAATGCAAGTTGATAGATTGGATGGGAATAGGATATAAAGAGCTGTAAATGAAGACAAGCAGTGCACATTTGTGGTGTCCGGGGATTCAGAGAGGAAGTCATGTGGACAGTGACAAATTGAAGAGTTAGCTCTGCCAGGTGAGTGGACATGAGCAGGGCAAGGGGGAAGCATGTTGTAGCTATGGCGATGAACATAGGCTGCATGAGTGTTTTAGCTGTGTGTGTGGATAGGAGGGACTGCAAGATGAGGACGTAGCCCAGATGTGAAGCTCTAGAGGAGGTGTGAAATGAAGAGCAGGGCCAGGTTATAGGCAAGGTGATATTTCCATCATGGTTGACAGAGGTAGGTCAGGGAGAGTGAAGGATGAAACCTGGGATGGACCTGGGAGGGTGGGTGGGGAAGGTGGACTAAAGGCTTTAGGTTGGAGCAAGGTGAGAAACAGAGAGAAAGGAGGGGAGGGCAACAGAGGGCCTGAGAACAGGCCAGAAGGCACTGATGGGAATAGACTGAAAGTCACTGAAAATCCAAGTGACAAGGCAAGGGCTCAAGGGTGGTGCTGAGAGAGACTGGGTGATGAGTTCTATATAATATAAGAACCTTGGCCGAAGTTGCATTTTAAATGTGATCTTTTTGAGGACTAGATGAGCAGAACGTCTTACCCAGCACTTGTGGGTGTTATGGATCTGGAAGCCCATTTAAAAAAAAAAAAAAATAAGTGTAGCACACCATATTTTCTTCTTTTGATTTAACAGTACTAATTCTTAGTAATAAGCAGTCTTCCTGAGTAGTTGAGCAAAACTGGCTTTTACTATCCAGTTGAGAACTTTGACTAAATAAGATTGTAACTTAATTCTTGAATGTTTTAAATGCATCTAAGGGTATTGGCTAGGGTGGAAGGCTTTTATTATGTAGCTTAATTGCAATATAATAATAGACAAAGACCTTCTCAAAAGTAGCAGCCTTAGTGCATGCTTTCCTTGAAGGCAGACAAAGCATGAAGCTCACTGAGTAGATTCTCAAAATAGTAGTTGTTGGGTCCCTGCTAGGAGGCATAAAATGAAATCTTTCTCTCTACAGGAAGAAGAGTGGGAAGTTGAAGACATCCTACAAACGGGAGTACATAAACTTAGGCTGCAACATTGACATTGACCTTTCTGGACCAACCATCAATGGCTGGGCTGTGCTAGGCTATGAAGGATGGCTTGCTGGCTATCAGATGGCTTTCGATACTGCCAAATCTAAACTGTCACAAAATAACTTTGCATTGGGATACAAGGCAGGAGACTTCCAGCTGCACACTAACGTGTAAGTATTGGCTGAGCCTGGCAAAAGGCTCATATCAAAGCTGCTGAACCTGGACAAACTGCAAGGACGGCATCGGACATAGGTTAGATGGTGGGAGAGAGGGAAGATGCCAGTTGCTGGCTTGTAAGAGAGTCCTGCTTTCTTTTCATTCCCAATCCCACTGAAGCAAGGTTGTGTCCTGATTTGTCATCCCTTGAGGCTTGGTTTCCAAGTGATGCTGTTCTCCTAGGTACAGTGGTGGAAGGCATTTTCAAATGGAACTAGCCCTTGTGGCTAGTTGGCAGTGTCAGTAGGCCTTGACAGATACAGAATGTACTTGCTAGTGGGTGGTGCTCCACCCCAAGGAGCCAGGCCTTGAAGTGAGGTACCCTTTGCCACACAGGAGATTGCCAGGATCGTAACCACCCAGGAATCCTGCAGCATATCTGCTCTTCTCCAAGCTGGTGTTACTTGAACAGCACAGCACGCCTGTCTTGGAGGAGGTGGAATGCTTTGGCTTTGCTCTGCGGAATCATCTCTGTTTCTTGCAGTTTGTGTTCAAGGCAGGGATTTTTTTTGTGAGAGAATTGAAACAATTCTCTCACTTTGCCCGTCCCATTGCTGCTTGTGGACTCTTCTTTTACTCTTGGCATCACTTCCTACTAGCAGCTTGGGAAGAGAAAGCAGAGTTACTTTCACCTGCTTTGTCAAGAGTCCAGGACTGTGTGTGTGATATGTCAGCTTTTGGAAAGTCTCCCCCATTTCCTTGGCAGACTCCAGATTTTAGGGCTGGGAGCCTACAGGGCCAGGGTGAGGACTCCATTTGTGAAACAGTGGGAATTAGGCTTGGAGGAGGGGGAAATAGGGATGGTGAGGGAGTGTTGCTAGGAAATTTCTTCGAAATGGTTAGAGATGAGATGCCCTGAGATGATCTGAGAATTAATAGGACCACGCAGAGGGGTTAGTCACATGTTTTTACCTGTTAACAGGAACGATGGTACTGAATTTGGTGGCTCTATCTATCAGAAGGTTAATGATAAGGTTGAGACATCAGTAAATCTTGCCTGGACTGCTGGCAGTAACAATACACGCTTTGGCATTGCCGCTAAGTACCAGCTGGATGAAAAGACTTCTGTTGCGGTAAGATGTTTGCCAAGGGAACAATTGCAATATAATTTGTGTGTCTTTAATATTGTGAACTAGTGGCATGGATTGGTGACTGTTTGAACTGGCAGGACCTTGTGATTTTACAGGTTCAGTTATTGGTGCTATTTTGCAAGTGTTATAGATGGGGAGTGCACTGTTAGCTTAACTTTGTTACTGGATTGCTCAGACTAGTATGAAAACTGTGTTGCCTTGTATTAACTTGAATAGTTTTTCAAGAAAGGGAGTCTCATAGGCTTGGTACTAAAGCACATGGAATTCCCTCAGCTGCTTCTCTTACTGTCCTGCACACAGGGCTTGGGGTCAGCATGCATTCATGTACATCAGTACAGCATAGATAAATTGGGCAGCAGCATTTAGGTTTTTTTTTAGGCTGTGACCATCATTAATAATATCCAAGAAAAACAAAGCATGATGTCATAGAACAAGGTTTATGTATTATATTGTTCCAATTTTAGGTTGTCCCATCTTAAGTTTCGTATCACATTAATGAAGGGGGCAATAGGGTCTCTTAGGATGTTGATGTGCCTGCATAGCTATAAAACGAAGTAAGAGCTAGATTAAAATTCACCTTTTTGACTTTGTACCTTTTGGCTAATTTTCCTGTAGGCCAAAGTGAATAATGCCAGCCTGATTGGACTTGGGTACACTCACACCCTTCGACCTGGTATGTAAACTGAGAAGTGTTATAGGGCATTGCTCCAGAGGGGCGTAATACTGTGACCTCTACAACTATAGAGTTGAGTGGGTGGGTAAGACCATGAAAATTATCGGGACATGGAAGGAATTTTAAGTCTTGGTGAAACTACCTCCCATCCCTGCCGATCATACTACTGTTTTGTGGAGCTGCAGAGTGGTCCTGTCACAGACACAATATCCAACATGCTGTTGCTTGTTTGGCATAAGTCATTGCCAAAAGACTGAGGCGTGATCTGCTCCACCGCAGCTCTGTTGAGAGTTGTCACCAGGAGCTGCTCCAGACTGTTTTATTTATACTGTTTTTATTTGTACTTTGAAAATACTAAAGTCTGTTTGTTTCTCCAGGTGTGAAGCTGACACTCTCTGGCTTGGTTGATGGCAAGAATTTCAGCGCTGGAGGTCACAAGGTTGGGCTGGGGTTTGAGCTGGAAGCTTAATGCAGTTTTCAGTGATGCAGCAGATCTGTTTTAGGAGATGAAGGAAAAACAACCCCAACATATTTTGGCCTTAATATTCTGTGAAATTTTAAAAAGTGTGAACTTTCTACTCTTCCAAAGAATTGTTGTAACTCAACACTGGAGTCTAGTGGGTGAAAATTCACCATAACAGGAGAAGGCATGTATGGAAGTTGTGATGTTTGTGCCACATTTACTTTCAGTTCCTCGGTGTTTTAAAATTTGTTCCTCGCAGAGGGTAGCATCTTGTTGACATATCGCCGTGGTGTGTCCTGTTACTGCTTTAGCACTAGTTGTCAAAGGCTTTATTAGTTTGGAGGCGTTAAAAATCTACCTGGCCAAGTTGGCATGCAGCCATTGCTGGGTAGTTTTATTGAGCTTGTTATTACCATAAGCAATTAAATGAGCGAAGATGATAAAAGTAGCACGAGGACTATAAAAGTCCACTGGTTGGTGATGATGCGTATGTATGCATCTTGCTAAGCTGGGATTTTTCCATTCCTTCCCCACTCCTGTGTAATCTGGTTTCGAGTGGCACTGCCCCTAAGCCCTGGAGAGACTTGTGTAAGCATTATAATAAAAATAGTGGTTACAGTGGTGTAGACACAATGATCCTGAGATATGCAAAACTGAGGCAAATATTATCTTTTATTGGACTAGCTTGAATAGTATGGAGATATCTGGGCCATCTTTACAGTTTTCAGACTGTATGCACTCTTCATCTCTGGGAAAGAAGCTGTCAGTTCAAGAAAAGGCAGCACAAACCAAAGTGAGCAGAGGAGGTGAAAGGTAAGTGATAAGGAGTCCTGACACACTGGGCCTGTTAAATCCCTGCATTTTGGAATTGAGTGAAATTAGAAATTTCTGTTCTTAGCCCTGTCTGGTGAATCTCGCTTGTAAAAAAAAGGGGGGGGGGTAATAAATACTTATTTGTGTCCTGTAGGGTTGAGAAATTTAGGGAAGTACAGAAAACAGCTGTGTATGGAGGAGTTGATGTGAGAATAATTGCCAGCTGCTTTGCAAGCCTGCACACTAATAAACGTATTCATTTTAAAATGAAGGAATGTATATTTGACTTTGAAATCTGAAGCATTAGACTTTGTTTGCTGCAGTTCAGAGAAATGTATCCAGCTAAGCTGCAGTTTTAGGTAAGTGGAATAGCACCTAGTTTGAAGCTGCTGTCACAGAGAGAGCTCCTTTATTTTGGATTTACTTACTGGAGCACCCAAGCAGCCCTTTGTGGTAAATATTTAAAACATGCATTTATGATGAATACATGTGTTTTAATGAAAGCCTGAACAAGCAGTGTCACGCACAAGCTGCCATTCAATAATATTGGTCCTTGCTTAACAACCACATCTTAAAGCAAGGGTGGGCAATTATTTTGGGCAGAGGGCCACTTACTGAGTTTTGGCAAGCCATTGAAGGCTGCATGACAGGCAGCCCAGGGCAGATAAATAATAGTTTTCAAAATTTTTAGGTGCCCTGCAGCCTGGCAGGCCCCCAGACCGCATTTTGCCCACCCCTGGCTTAAAGATAGAGACACAGTAATAAAACAAAACTTGATCCTTCTGAACAAAGATGGTACTGAAGGGAGAAGAAATGACAACACTGTTTATTGGAAAAGTAAATATATTATCAATTCCCAATTTAAGCAGCAACTTTCTCTTGGGATCTCTTTAGAGAAAAACAAGCAGTTCTTTTTGCAGACTTCTCAGTACCGTGCCAAATTAACACCAACAAATTCATTTTATTTGCACTGACAATACTTTGGAATAAAGGAAGAACATCAAGTAGCAATATTAAGTGACTTTAATCTTTACAGCTCGTTCTACACTTGTGCTGTGGAATTATTTAAAAACAGCATCCATGATATGTCTGTTTGCCTTCTGCAGTTAAGGTCAAGCAATAAATGGTGGTGCACTTAGGCTCAGGCCTGAGTGTTCCTAAAAAAAAACCAAAAAAAACCCCAACAAAAAAACCCTCTAAAACCCCAAATTAAGGGGGCACTAGGTGACAGACCTATGTGAGCAAGTTATTCACTCCGATCCTTGGGTTCTCTATACTTCCACTGGATGTAGTCAAAAATGTCTTCTTCGCTATCCACTGGCAGGGCTTCTCCAGCAATGCCTACAAGCACAATACAGAATGACAGTAACAAGGCAAGGTGTTAGAGGAGTAAGAATCTCAGTGTGAACAGAGCAGCGTTAGAATGAAGTCTGATTGCCAAGCAGCTGTGGAAAGAAATGTAAGTGCTAACCTTTTTCCTTTCATGCAATAAGGGGCAAAATGTCATGCTGTAAAGCACCGAGGGACCAGGTCCAGAGGTGGATTTGAGTGCCTGCCTCCTCCTAGTCTTAACATGTGAACAATTTTGTGAGTGCCCCGTCACAAACCGAATGAAGGCGTCCAATAGCTTTGTAACAGTTCCTGAAAAAGGATGCCTGTCTTGCACAGCACTTGAAGACCAGGTCTTCTGTACACTCACAAAACTCCGCTTGACAGAATTAAGGTGGCCCAGAATGGAAATATTGTGTGACAGCACGACTGGGGATAGGGAAGGTTTCTGATGCCAGAGTTAGATGCTACACTGAGTTAACTGATTGAAGCAAACGGATGTATCATTGTTTGCAGAGGTCTCTCCAGACCATGGTGGACTGGAAAGAGCACTCAGGTGTGGAAGCCAGACTCACCAGTGACTCCCAAGGGACGGATTGTGTACTCATTGATTGTGAAGCCCATTTCCAGGGCACGGGTTCTCATGTTTTTGTTGAATATATCGCTGCCCGTGAAGTACAGTACGCCACAGTAATACTGATCTTTGGGAATCAGCCTAGGGTAAAAGATCAGAGAGAGTACTCTTAGGGTAAATGTTTGCCATCTAGCCAACACATACTTTCCTAGGACTCACTGCCTGTTGCAGCGAACCTTAAAAGCTTTTGCAGGCATTACAGCAGGGGTGGGCAAAATGCATCCTGCCAGACCATTCTATCTGGCCTGTGTGGCCTCTAAAAATTTGGAAAATATTTATCTGCCTCTGGTTGTCTGTCATGCAACCCTTGATGGCTTGCCAAAACTAAGTAAGGGACCCTCTGCCCAAAATAATTGCCCGTCCCTGCATTACAGTGTGAAACTTTAAATATTTGTTGAACGCAGCTGTGGGTAGAATGCATGTTTCTGAAAATCCAGCCTACCAGAACACCCACAAGCAAAGTCACGTCCAACTACCTTTCCCCGTGAACTACAGCTATTCAGCCATTCTGTGGTTGCAGTGTGGTATGCACTGACAAACATTCCTGCTCAAGCTCTCTGGGAAGGAAGAATTAATTGTGCCAGTCCCTGCACTGGAGATGGAGGAATAGGGGTATTTATTTTGCACTCATGGGCTGGAACACATTGCTTTCAAAAATGCCCCATGACAAGAAGAAGCGGAATCATTCCTAATTCTGAAGGACAAGGGGGTACAAAATGCAGAATTTTAAACCATCTGTTTTATTCTATACCAGGAATTTAGTTTCCTGCGGGTTTACCTGATGTCAATTCTTCTGTATGGATAGGTGGTTCCATCTTCTTCGTTTGGCAGCTGACATACCCCCTTAATGGACAGAAAGAAAGCAGACATTTAAAATGAGACGGAAAAGTTGCACAGAGCCTCTACTTTTAAATGCAGGCACTAAAATTTGTGCAGCTATGTAGTCACATGCTGCCTCTTGTGAATAATGGGTTTTTGCTAGTTAAACTTTAATCATTTGGAGTTATGCTCCTAGCTAATCACCTCGAGAATGCTACTACAGAGCAAAAGAATTGCAGTCAAGGGAAGAAAATGCCAGGACAACTAAGCTTCCAGTATCCCTTTGATTTCTCCAGTCAGGGCTGCATTTGATACAGAATATATGAAATCCACTTCCCTTCCTACAAAGCACACGATCTGCACTTCTGGTTATGAGAAGAGAGATCTCTGTTCTAACCTAAACCATGAGGTGAATGCATTTGATTTTACTTGTTAGGTCTCTTCATTTCTCTGAATGGAGCTGTGTACCCACGTGTGTTATCTAGCTCAGTAGTGAGGCCAAGGAAGCCATGAACCTGGACTACCCTGTGCTGTACAGAGATGAGCGTGCACATGTTTTTTGATATGCCTTATTTCAAGTGGAAAAAGGATTTTGCTGACTGACAAAACCTGCCCGCTGTATCACTTTCAAGTAAGTTGCAAAAATAGCTGTTTGCATTCTTCCATGACTTACCTGAGTGCAGCAATTTAGTAAGAACTTCTGTTCTATGGTGATCAAGAAGGAAACCTTGAGTTCACAAAAGGTTGTGCTCCCTCTCTCTATAATTCAGTTAGTCTCTAAAGATGCATTTCTACCCTGCTTTCAGTTAGGAGAAGCCAGCTTCTTGCTGTTTGGGCATGTAGAATCCCTTCTCCAGATGCCTGGCTTCTGGCCTTTATTTTGCTGGCCAAACTAGTTGGAGCATTCAAAGCAAAAAGTTGACATGTCCAGTAAAACCAGGAGCAAGATTGAATTCAGCAGTTTGGCAGGAATGTCCTACAAGAAGGCCTTGATATAAATGACCCAAATAATAATATCATAATTTTGCCATGAGAATGCTAGAAGCAGTGAGTCAGAAGGGTAAGGATATGTTTGCACCTTACTGACCAACTAAATCAGGCATACAGCATAAGGTTTCATAAGCAGAGGGTTTCCTAAGAAATTGATGAAGAGTGACATAACCAAAAGCATCAGAGACAGCTGTCCTATATTAAATATATTTGCTAAATTTATAAAGATGCTTATTGTTTATTTGTATATACGTATTTATAAATAAAATAAGAATGTAAAAGGTTAAATATGCCATAGAAAGTCATAAGGTAAAAAGAAAACAGAAAAGATGCATTTCTGTCACACAAATGTACTTTTAGATTTCTCTTGTTACAGTTCCTAGCACTAAAGTGTTACGAGCCAGTTACTACATAAACCTGTTGCACATCCCACATAGTTCCCATGCATCACCAAGGTTATGCTCTTCACATGAAACAAAAAAAATCCTCACCATGAACTTGGTGTCTCCTTTAGACAGCGTGTCTGTGATGAAATGGATTTTTTCCAGTTGTTCTACAACTTGATGCAGGAGTTTTGGCTGGCAAGCATGTCAAAGCAAAAGAAAACCACTTGACAGGTTAAAGGTGGATCTTGAGTGTTTTCCCAGCAACACTTGCGTATATACAGTATGTCCAGGTATCTGATCTTTAACTGGCAGAACATAATTTTTCAGAATGAGAGGGAGGCATTGGGGAAAACTAAAAATAAAATTATTATAACTAATGTAAAATAGTCTACAGAAAAAGTATGCTTTTTAAGTCTCTGTTATTAGAGAAAAGAATGTAAAGTTCTTTCAGCAGATTTGGTTTTAAAGAAAATGGACCATTTTTAATGTTATTTTTTGCCTTTTGTGGGTTAAATGTTTCTATAGGTCCAAGGGACCTTGCTCTAACTTTGGAATATTCTGTAAAACCCCGTGGCTATTTTGTAGTGTAAACTAAAACATATTCTGACTTGTTTTCTACCCAGTGGTCCCAGGCACACACTTTCCTAGTTCCATTTTAGTGAAGGTAAAAAAAAAAAATGCTTAAGTACGTGGTAGGTGTAGTAATCTCTGCCAGTGCAACAGAAACCTTTAACATTTAGACTTTAAGTAACAGCGAGTGTTTATTTTAATAAGACCCAGGCTACATTAACAGTGCCCTTGTCCCCTGTTGAACCTCTGCTCTCAGTATTAATTTTGCTGGTCAGAGAAGGGAGACACACAATCAACACACAGGTTTCTGATAAACGGGAAATTTACTACTTATGTCTTGTATCTGTCAATTCTGCTTGAATTGTATAACCTGTCTGTAGAAATTGGTATCTCTGGAACCAAGTGTCTTGGGTTCTGTACAATTAGTCTCAGTGACAAGGTATGATGCTGCTGGTAGGTAAGTTATTTATTTGATTTTTAGTCTGCCCTTTTAAAAAGCTCGTAGTTTCAGATACCATTTGCTGTAAGCATCTTGGCAGACAAGAGTCTTCCATTTTAACATCCCAAATGCTTTGTGCAAAGGTGGCTATTTTTGGTGGAAAAACTGCAAAAGCTGATCTCTTCAGCTAGCAGATTTAGTTTTAAGGTGGGTGAGACACTTGCAGCAGACTAGCTGCAAGAAAACAAATCAGGATTACTTTTAAGTGCTCTAGTAACATCCAACTGGTTTTTAAAAAACAACAAAAAATTATCATGCACATTGCACTGAACAAGCAGCTGCCTGGTAACCCTTTCTCCTCTAGGCTTTGGCCATGCCATGTCCTTCCAGCAAAGGACTGCAAGCACTGTGAAGCAGTTCTGCAATATTAGGTGAGAGGGAATTTTCCTGCTGACAGACAGGGACTGACCACTATTTTACTGGTGCTTTGGGGAGTAAGACACTGACAGGAATGTTAAAATTTACAATGGTGAAGACTCCACCATTTAAGTAATCTGTACCAATCCCTAATCTGGCACATAGTGGCAAAATTCTTCCCAATTTTAGTCTTATTTATTCTTACTTAGAGTTAAGTCACATTAGTTCGTATGTGGTTCCCATGGACAAAGGACTGATGGTCAAATATGCTTGTTTTGGAGAAAAACTGGCACCTGTTTTGCTGATTCAGAAGTGAAGTCTGCATGAGTCAGGAGAATGTCCATATCCCCACTTGATTCTGCACCTGGGAAAATAAAGAGTGAAGGAAAGTACTTGCTTGCAAGTGTTGGCAGTAGGTAAGAATGGCCTGTGGGAACCAATGGAAGCTTTGCACTTGAATCCAAGAGCAAATTAAGGGAAGAGTATATCCCTTTTGTTCACAGAATAGTTATTAACAGTGCAGCCTGTTCTGCACCCACCCTAATGTGGAAGGATTATTGCTGGAGCACAGCAGACTATGTCCTGGGCCCTTTTGAAATGACTGCCCAGTTAGTGTCAACTGTGGCAGTTACCTGCACTATACGGATACTTTTTTACTAGGTACCGAGCCAAGAATATTCAGTATAAACCAATCATGATAGTTTGTAGCATGTAATCAACTAGCTAAAGTGCTTCTCTCATAACATTGTAGAAGTGTTGTGAACTTTACACAGAGAAATAGTCTACAGGTCACAGTCAGTAAGCTCCAGCCCCTACCACTGGGGGAAAAAAAAGGAGTGTAGAGCGCTAACCTCGCCTGAAACTGCCACAGACTGTAGCAATATATCTAGGGTCCAGTTTCTTTACCTCTGTAAGTATGATTTCCTATTTAAAAAAGAAAAACAGGATTAAGTCATCTGAATGGCCCTCTTTGGCTATTTTGTGCATTGCTTCTTTGGGGAAGGATGTTTTACCTGCATTTGTAACATTTCTTCTCTGGGGATTCTTTTCTCAAAGTCCTCAAAATACCTGTATGTACAAAGGATAAGTGTTTTGTATAGCAGGAAGCTATTAGAACAATAGCCATGCATGATCTATTTTTAAATCTTGCCTTCCTACTGTTCAAGTTCCCCCACCCGCAATGGTATAGACAGTGGCAGACTAATGACTGCAGGATTCCCTCGGCTGGTCTCATGCTCCTTAGAAGTTGCTCTTGCTATCCTTTGCATACAACACAAATCAAAGCTGCGAAGAGGCAGGAACTGAGGATTTTTGTGGTAGACAGCTACTGCCGCTTAAAAGAAGAAACTGGCCTTGGGATGTGTGTATGGAAGGCAAGCAACAATGTCCAAGAAACGATGCTTACTTTAGCCCAATTCGCTGATGATGGTTCAGCTTGTGTTCATTTTTCCTTAGATCTAGAAGAAGCCAGACAGAAAGATAACTTGCAAAGGAAAGTACTTGAGGAAACAGAAATCTGCATGGTAAGGGAGGTTCACTTAGAGACTGTTTAAAGAATAGTGGCTTTAGAGAGACGTAAAGGATAAGATTCTGCACTGTGTTAACAAGCCATGGCAGCCCCCTCAAGCTGTAGGGAGCAGCATACCAGGTGACACCCTCAGCAGCAGTACATGGAGGGAAGCACAAAGCCAGCTTCAGAGACAGTTCTCTCCTGGCTCAGAGCTCCTCTGTCCTTCTGTGCCCTGAAATACCCCTCTTCCCTGCAAGGGCATGGATTGGGGACACAGCTCTACTCCTCAAAACAACACATCCTGGCAAGTACAAAGCTGCTAAATGTCAGTTGGGGAGAAGCCATCAGCCTTAAGTAAGGCACTGTCTAAGGCACCCTGACCCACCTTTGCATGACCACACCCTGCACTTGCTGAAGCAAAAGGTTCCAGGTAAGGTGCCAGGCTGTCTGGTCTCAGACTTACTTGGTTCCTGAAGCAGGTTGGTTGGTTGGTACATGCACTGCCCTGGCCTCTCAAATAAGATTTCAGGCCTGGGTGCATTGCTTGGAAAACTTCACAGAATTGTTGGGGTTGAAAGGGACCTCTTGGACCACATAGCATGACTCCCTGCATGAATATACTATCTCCCCCTTGATACTGCATATGCAGAGTGCATCTTCTACATACCGACTTAAGCATCTGAATGCCTCTCCCTAGCCACACTGTTGCTATCACTTATCACTCTGCAGAGGACAGGTTGTTCACATCATAAATTGCAGGTCTTTCCAAAGTATCCACTACGCAATCAGGGAGATGCGCAGTACAGACTCACCTTCTAGTGTCTTAATTCCTTCATCCACAAACTTCCTGGCAGCCGCAGGACTGAAGAGAGAGAGGACAGCAAAGCACACACAGCATATGCGAGATTGATGCAGCATGCCTGAACTTGCTGTTTGCCTCTGCGTCCGCCCAAGCCAGTACCGAAACCACCCTCAGTCAGATTTTGGCACATGATGCCTGTCTGCAATGCTGTGCTTACAAAAGCAGGTGGCTCTCTAGGAGTTAACATTTTACCTATGCTAGCTAAGAAACTCATGGGAAAAGGATATTCTGGATATGAACCGTTTCGTATGGGTAGGTCAGTTCCATAAAACATACAGAAAGAAGTACACAAGGAAAAAATCCTTACCCAATGCCAGTAACTCGGGTCAGGAAATTGATAGAAGAGCTTGTGTCATCTTGTCGGATCTAGAAACAAATATTCTCATTCACTTGCAGGCCATGGTAAGCCAAGGTACCTCAGCAAGGCACTGCACTCGAGGTTTGTTAAAGTTTAGAGCAAAAAATAGACGTTACCTACAAGCATGCTGCAGTTCACTCAGATCTACATGGAAGGGACCTCAACACGGTGTTCGGAGGGGAGAGCCCACATGCCAGAACATACTTCCTTCTTGGGCTTGACAATGAATTTATCAAAAATAGGGGGACCGTGTAATGCCCTAGCTAGAGATGGAAAATCTGACAACGGTTTTAGTTTGGTACAGGGAAGGAAGGGCAATAGGTTGTTAATTTTTGCTGTGCCCTGTAGTGGCAAAATACTACTTAGCCTTATAATATTTTATTATTTGGCGAACTCTCAGGCTTCCTAATGTGCATTACTACATACATGGATAGATGAAGTTAGGTTTTAAGTGCACTAGAAGATTTGGGACAGCCCAAGTCTGGAACAAAGCCGCTGCCTGGTTTGCTTCATCTCAGGACTAGGGTGACAAAGTTATTGCAGGAAGTGTCGATGTCAGACAAGTGCCTCATGCATTTGGTGGCAGTAAAAGCTGATCACACCCCATGGTGGTCCCAGAGACGCTAGGTTTTCTCTGCCTGCTCTTTTTACCCATTCCCTTCTTGATCTCATTCTCTCCAGGGGCCATCTGAAGCTTGCCCTGTGTAAGCAGGAGCTCATGTGGAGAAGGGAAAATAAGCGTCAGACAGAACAAAACAAAAAGGCTCACCTTTTCCAGCTTGCGTAGCTTTCCAGTGGCTAAAAACTCATCTATCTTCTCTGCTATTTTGGCCCCGACTCCTTCCTGCAAAGCAAGGGGCAGGGGGAAGGAAAAAAGGCCCATTTTGATTTTAGTGCCAGCAGGCGACAGAAGAGTCCGGCAGGCGTCAAAGCCTCGCAGCGGTGCCAGGCAGCAGGAGTTGTGATATGACCAGCAGCCACCGCAGCGCGCATGGAGCGAAAAGGCACCAAACAGCCAGGCGCAGGCTTAATCCCGTAGGCCAGGGGCACTAGTGGGTATTGCTCTCTGCGCGGCGCGTGTGAGGACGGCCGCCCCAGGGCGCAGGCACCTACCAGTTTCTTGGCCTCGGCGCCACTGCGGATCTTGCTGGGGTACTTGGCGATGGCGGAGGCCGCCTTCCTGCAGGGAAGCAGATTGCTGGGAGCGGCCCGGCCCGCGCACCCCACCCCACCCCGGCCCGGCCCGGTCCGGCCGCACTCACCGGTACGCGTTGTACTTGTGCACGGCGCGGCTCACGTTGCGCTCGTAGTTGGCCAGCTCTGCGGGACCGGGCGGCACTGTCACAGCGCCGCCCGGCCCCGCGCCTTCCCTCCCGCCCGCCCGCCCGGCCCCGCCCCGCGCACCGGTGAGGAAGTCGGTGATGCCCTCGTTGGGCCCCTCCCGCGGGGCCTTGCGCTTGCTCATGGCCCCGGCCGCAGCCCGGTCCGCGCGGAGCGCCCGGCGCGCACCTGCGCACTCTCCGCTTCTCCTGCTCTACTCTACGCATGCGCGGCGGCAAGCGCATGCTCAGTAGAACCCGCTCCGGGGAGCTGTGCGCATGCACCCCATCCTTGAGGGACATGCGCAGTGTGTGGACAAACGGCGCTCCTATCCGGCGCGTGCCGGGGCCGTTTGCTTGCAAAAGCCGAGGTGTCCCTTTGTTTTAAAAGAAAAAGACACGAGAAAGGTGTGGTTCTAGGGCAGCTTGGGGTCCTTGCTGCAGAGCAGTGCGGGGGGGTGGTGAAGGGAGTGCCGCACTTCCCCTGCGGAGCGTTGCAGGGACGTGTCTGGCGAGGATGCGTGCGCACAGGTGTCTGCGGGTACGTGTGACATCCTTTATTCGACCGCCTGAGTGCTTTTTGGGCGGGTGGGCGGACGTGCCTTGCAAGCTTTTGTGGGGCCAGCCGCAGACGTGCAGGAAGAGCGCCTCGGAGCTCGCACAGCAGACTTTCGCCAACTGCCGCAGTTGGTCTAGTCTCATGAAGCGCACCGGATTAACCCGAGCGCCGGGATGGCAAGCGCGCGTTTCGATTGGCTGTCGGGAGGCGTGTGGCGATTGGCTGGGAGGGCTGCGTGGGCGTGGTCAGGCCCACTCCGCTCATCCTTGTGACGTGCCAGACGGGGGCGGGTCTAGGAGCCAGCCCTGCTGCTCCGCAGTCTGATTGGCTGTTGGGAGCCTCTTGTGTGGCGATTGGTCCGACTCTGATGTCCAGCAGCCCCATTCGTCTGGCGGGGCGTGGGGGTGCGGGCCAGGGTCGGGAGAGCCCCTTTACTGGAATCTGCCTATCTGGCTCTTCTGAGTCCTAGCCTCGCTACCTGCATTTGAACAGTGATTTAGGTATTCAAATATCATTACGGTTGGGTCTCAATCTATAATATTGCGCCGACTGCGTGCTGCCTCTGTTAGTAAGTATTAGGGCTGTGCGAGTCAGCAGTGATCTGATCCGGCTTTGGATCCGACTGCTTCGGATGGCCATAATCCGATCTGGAGTGCCAGACTGGTTGCCTCGATCCAGCCAAAGCGGCTCTGAAATTTTGGAGCCGCCTCGGAGATCCGGCCATAGGGAATAATGGGGAATCAATGAAATATCTATAACTTTTTTGTTTCTTGTCCAATGTGGATGAAAGTTGCAGGGATGGTAGCCTCTGATGAGAGTGTGAGGCTTGCCAAGTTTCAAGAATGAATATCAGTGCAGCGGTTTGAGGGGAACTGTACCCCAAATTCTTGAAAGCCAAACGCATGTCTCGACTGTATGTCACACCACAGGGGGGTGAAAACTGCAGGGCTGGTAGCTCTTACTGAGGCCACGAAGCCAGCCAAGTTTCAAGGAGATCTGTCCACACAACATTCCTGCACCGAAGTGTTGTAAATCTCTTACAGTAAGAAATTGTCATATGTTTGAGGATTTTATGATCTTAAGCAAAAATTGGCTCATTGGATTTTCATGCAAGCAACGCTGCACTGGGCATCTAGTATATATTAATATGTGCAGTTAATAGATATGCACGTGGCACCTCATGCATGCATGTAGTATTAAAAAACCCTCAGTGCTGCCCTCCTGTGCCTCACCCTGTGCATTGCAGCCAGGAGAGAAGAGCAGATAAGAGAAATAGCTCTATGCTGCCTACACGTGGTTCTCACTGGGCTTTGGGGCCTGGAGATCCTGGCAAAACCCGGCCAGTACCACAGTCCTGAGCTTCGCACTGGGCAGAGTAGCCAGGAAATGCTGCCAGAGAAATAAAAACCTGCCGAATGCTGCTGCCCTGAGGCACACACAGGACCTTGGGGCCAGGAGATATGAGGGCAGAGAGAAAGTGGCTCAGAGCCATGGAGCTGGGGCCGGGCAGGACCAGACAGGGATCTTGCTGCTCAGGGCAGACACACGATACTCCAACATGGATCACAGCCGGGCCTGGATCGTAGTCTCGTGTTTCCATTGGTCAATTTGAGGTGTGAGGCGATTGGGTGGACTGGCTGCATGGGCGGGGTCAGGGCCATTCCATCCATCTTTGCTCTGATTAGCCTCTGCTGGAGGAGGCGGGCCAAGGTGCTCCTTTTCCTTGTTCACATTCTGATTGGCTGCCAGCATGGTGGGTGTGTGCCCTCTTCTGTGTGCTGATTGGTCTGACTCTGATACTCAGCAGTGGTGTGCAGCTGTTTGTCTGTCTGTGTTTGTCTATCTGCTGCTGGGTCCACTGTGCCTGGAACTAGCCTCCTGCTGCTGGCCTGGGCACCCGTGTGGTCCTGGACCATGTGGTCCAGGGTTATAC
>JAGPOW010001890.1:4263239-4279482 GCA_030014935.1 Caiman crocodilus | reverse complement strand
AGGGGTCAATGCCACAGCTCCCCATCTTTTTAATGAGGATGGGGTGAGAGACTGTGTCGAATGCCTTCCTGAAGTCTAAAAAGACTACGTCAACAGGGATGTTAATGCCCTTCTGGTAAGCAGGGGCAGACATTCCTCAGGCTTGCTCTCTGTCATAGCTGTATCACAATCAGAAGCAGAGAAACCAAAGGTATGCCCTGCCTGTTGGACCCAGTGCTGCTCCAGTGACAATGCTGCTAGGGATGCCCTTTTGTGATGGGACAGATGCACCCAGGAAGCTCTCCCCTTCTGACAGCTGGAAACAGTCATTGCTTCAAACTAAAGTTGGATCCAGTGAAAATATTGGAGGAGCCATGACCAGGCCCCCAGCCTCACGGGTCTTGAGAACTTGGACTTTTGGGCAAAGCCTGCCTTCCAGTCCTCAAAAGCCTTACGGCAGCACTGAGATCCCCCATCAGCAGCCCACCAGCTAAGCAGGATTGCATATGTGGACCCTGGTTTTCCAGCTCAGGGCAGCCTGTATGGACTGTTTCCTTTGTGCAGTGGTTCTCAACCTTGTTAGGCTCAAGGTACCCCATGGAAAATGCAAGATCCAAGGAGGTGATTCTCCCCCTTTATGTGACACTGATCAGGCCACAGTTAGAGGACTGTGTCCATTTTTGGGTGCCACACTTCTGCAGGGATGTGGATAGCATCAAGAGGATCCAGAGGAGGGCCACTCGCATGGTCAGAGGACAGCAGAGCAGGCCCTGTGAGTGGAGGCTATGGAACCTGAATCTGTTCAGCCTCCACAAGAGAAGGCTGAGAGGGGATCTGCTGGCTGTCTACAAACTGGCCAAGGGAGACCAGCAGGCAATGGGGGAGTCCCTGTTCCCCCAAGCACTACTGGGAGTAATGAGGAATAGTGGCCATAAGCTGATCAAGAGCAGATTCAGGCTAGACATCAGGAGGCACTACTTCACAGTCAGGGTGGCTAGGATCTAGAACCAACTTCCAAGGGAAGTAGTACTCACTTGGACTTTGGGGATCTTCAAAAGGAGGCTAGATAATCACCTAGTTGGGGTCATTTAACTCCAGTACTTTTTCCTGCCATGGCAGGGTGTTGGACTAGATGATCTGCTCAGGTCCCTTCCAACCCTACCTACTATGAAATGATGAAACTATGGATTTGCAGCCCACTCTTGTAATCACTGAGCCATTGCACTTAGCCAAAAAGGAGCCTACAAGCAGAGTGAATAAGCCGTTTATTAGGAAGTATGTGTTAGGATGTGGCACTGATAACCAGCTTGACTGGATCCTTTGCTGCGTCCAAGCTCTGCAAAATGTCATGCAATCTGGTCTTCAAAAGCCTTATAGCACCACCAAGATCCTCCGCCTGCAGCCCACCAGCTGGGCAGAATTGCATATGTGGAGCCTAGTTCTCCAGCTTGGGGCAGCCTGTATGGACTGTTTCTCTTGTGCAGGTTCTCAATCTTGTTAGGCTCAAGGCACCCCATGGAAAATGCAAGCTTTTAGTCTTCACTTGTTTGAGTACAGAAAAACATGAGAGCAATTCTTCTGTTACAAAGAACTTTGAAGGGTTGCAATAGGCCAGTGTGGTTTTAAACAGTTTGGATTTCTTTTGGAAATTTCTGGGCTTATCTGGTGGATCATGTTTGCACTCCTACAAGTGCTAACATTGTGTGGCACCCTTTGGGAGCACTAAAAGGATCACAAGACACCCCACAGTGCTGTGGCACCTAGCTCGAGGATTTTAGCCCAGTGGATTCTAGATGTACAGCAGGTGTAGCTGGGAGAGATGCCCTTGCCCTAATGCCCCTCTGCTGGACATGTCCTCCCACGAGCTTGGGGCAGGAAGCACACAGCATGGGGAGGAAGCACACACCATGATGGCAGCATAAATTATCCTTGTATGGAAGTGCAGAGTCCCTGACACAGTCTTGTCTCACTGTGTTGCCCCAGTGAAAAGGCCTGGTTACAAGCAAGCAGGGAGTTGGGCAGAGCCCTGCACACCTTCATACTGGACCTAGTCTAATGTAGGGACCACTCTATCCAGAGACCCAAGATGATCCTCCTCCACCACAGCTCCCACTCTTTCTGCACTGCCACAAAAAGTTATTTTGATGGTTCAGTGTTCATGGATGAATCAAATGGGGTCCACAAATATAGAGGATTCAACTGGAATGGTCTCCTCAATTTGCTGCAGCTCTTCTTCCTCTTCCACTGCTCCTCTGATTCAATGTTGTCTTCCACGCTCTCCTTTCCCTCCTCATCCTCAGTGTAGTGATCTGACATTTGTGTGAGGAAGTCCACCTTGAGCTGAAGAGCTTTCAGAGTGGTTACCACAGGCTTTAGCACCTTCCCCAGTAAGGTCCTGCTGAAGGCCTGAAATCAAAGAAAGTTTTGAAGAGGACACCTCAGAATCCTTCCTAAATCAGCTTTTCCTACAGGTTGCTAATGAGAGCGTACTAAACCAAACCCCTTTTAGACTTGCATTTGGATCCATTTTTCTAGTGCTCAAATGGCCTTTTTGGCTTGAAGCTGCAGCTGTCTCATCCATATGCTTAACCGAAGGGATTGTAGCCCTCTTCTTATCCCTAAGCAGATTTCTTGGGAAGAGAGTAGATTCAAGATTAGTGTATTTAATGCCCACTAGCACAGCATCCCAGCTAATGAGTTTCCTCCACACCAATGGCCCACTGCAGGCTTTGTAGGAGGTGGTCAACCACCTTTATGGTGAACCAGCATTCATAGTAGACAGACTTTCAATACCATGTAGGAATCTTAACAAAAGATACAGTTGAAAGCTAAGTGGCATTCACAAAAGAGGATTGCCCTTGCCTTGCCTTATTCTTTCTACTTACCTCCTCTGGTCTTCCAACTGCTTGTTCTGTGCTACCTGGAGAGAAATGGCTATCTTGTTGTGTCTGTGCCTCAGATCTGGATCCTTCATTTTCAGGCCACTTCTCAGTTGGTGATGCTCGTAGGTCTCTTACGGCATTCCTAGGTTGAGCAATGAATGCTTTTTGGGGTTCCTCAAGAGGTTCCGATTTTATGGCAATGACTTGTAAATGATCAGATCTCAAGCCTGGAGCAATGGGTACATGTTTGATGGTAACGCAAGGGATTATTTGCACAAGCAACTCCTCTGCCTCTGTTGGGGTCTTTCTTGCACTAGTACCTGGGATTGCCTCTTCAGAGCTCAATGATATAGGCTCTGCACTAATAGACACGTGGGAAAAAGCCTTGTCAGCTATTCTGTCTGGGTCCATTGTACTTTGGCTCAGTTTTTCACTAACCACCCATAAAAGGGGGTGATCAGAAAGTTCCTCAATTATGACAGTAACCATGTCTTGAGGAAAAGAGGAAAATGTGCATTGAAACCTGTTATGTCATCATACAGGTCTTGCTCAGATCCAGATCTTTGTAACACATTCCTATAAGTCAAAAGTACAACTTGATTAAGTGCTTCTTCCTGTTCTGGACGTAGCAGTGGATCTTGCCTTGTAGCTGCCACAAGGCTGATTTGATGTCTGGACAGGCCTTGTTCCATGGCCTGTTTAAGGTTTTCAGCAAGTGTATTCACTTTGGTGCTTGATAAATACCTCTTGTACTGTGGGCTTCTGCCATCAGTTGAAATTAAGACCTTTGACAGGAATCTATCTACTTAATATTTCCTCCACAATGGTCATAGGTACCATGGGAATACATGGATTTAGATTTGGTTTTGGAACCTCCTTTATCATACCAAGATTGCTAGAGAGTTTGTCCGCAATCTGAACACCTTCTGTTGTTGAAGATGAAGTATCCTCTGACCTGGCTTGAAACTCAGGTTTGGCAACTTTTTTTGCTATTGAAGCTGCTATCCTGTGAGCTAAAATATCTTTCTGATTTGTTAGGTCTCTGCCAACAAAAATGCCAGAATCAGCCGGTTCTGCAGTGCTTGTGTAAGCTGAATCAAACAAGTCTCCCATCACATGGTTGTCTTCAGTATGTAAAAGATCTTCTTCACTGATATTCATTCATGTTCATGTGCTCTTTTGAGAAGAATGCCTGCAAAGCCTGAAATATTTTTTCTAGTTGCATGCTTCAGCAACGAAGTCTTTTCTGCATCCAAATCTGCAATGGGAAAGAGGAAAGAAAATGTGGACAAAAGATTTCCTGCTAGTTTTTTGATGATAAGAGGAACTATTTTACTAAAGGTCTGATGGTAAGCCGTTTGGGTTCTTCAGAGGCTCAGTAACATCTCTCAGTGTATTTCCAACAATATTGTCAGCTTTGGCATGGTGGTGAAGTGCTGATTCTCCAGAAAGACAGCTCTGCAATGGACTCCCAGAAATTTCTTCGAAGACCAAGTCACAAAGAGCTTTGGAAATAACCAGACTCCCATTTCTTAAACAATTATGCATGTTGACTTGAGACTGAAATTGTGCCAAAAGCTTGTCATAAACCAAATCAGCATGGTTTGAATCATAGCAACCTCTCTGGCATGTGGATGTTCAGTATGCTGGCTACAAGTGTCATCTTCAGAGATTTTTGCCATCACTTTTCTGATTACCTTCATAGATGCTTGGGTTGGAAGGGACCTCAACAGATCATCGAGTCTGACTCCCTGCCTAGGCAGGAAGGAGTGCTGGGGTCAGATGACTCCAGACAGATGCCTATCCAGCCTTGTCTTAAAGACCTCCAAGGTAGGGGAGAGCACCTTCCAAATTTTGGCTACCCTTACCGTAAAGAAGTTTTTCCTGATATCTAGCTCTCTGTCAGTTTGTGACCATTGTTACCCCAAAAGGCGCCCTGGTGAACAGGGCATCTCTGACTCCTTGCTGTGCCCCCCTAATGAATTTGTAGGCGGCCACAAGATCCCCTCTCAGCCTTCTCTTGTGGAGGTTGAAGAGGCCCAGGTCCCTCAGACATGTATCACCCGAGCCTGTTGGATAGGGTGGGATATAAATCTAACAGAATAAATATAGGAAATAAAGGAACAGCCAGTTCAGCAAAGGTCAGTGAAGGACAAGCTAGGATCAGCATTGCTTCTCCCCGAGTTTGTTTCTGAAGGGCCAACATGAAGACCATGAAAGAAAACGCTGACCATCTTGAAGGCCAGGGGAGGTTTGTCACTGATCTCAGCAGGGCCATGGTTTCCCCATGTAAGCCAAGAGATGACCTAATTTTGCTAGTTGACTCTACTACAAGTGTCAGGGGGTCAGGGAGTTGGATACACCTCTGGACACCCTCTGTGCAATGAACCCTGTGTCCAGAGACTCTGTCACATACTAAGTGGGAAATGACAGCAAATTTCATGTTATGTATTTAAACAGGTGCTTAGGCCTGACATTGGGACTATCTCCCCCCCACCCCCACAAGAAAACACTTATCAGCTACCTTGCTTCTCTTTGTGGAAAAAGAATCAATTAATTTGCTGATGTTTAATCCATCTCATATCAAAACTCAAAGGATGTGCTCTCCCTGGGCAGTGCCGCCCCCTGCTTTTTCTCATGAGGTATTTAAACACTCTGTCTGCTGTGCAGCTTTTATGGTTTTCAAGGATGGTGAAGGCTTTTGCTAATGAGCACCCTTGCCCTAGTGCAGGAGGAAAATAGTTTTGCACTTAGCAGCTTTGACCCAGTGCCGCTATCTAGTAAGCTAAGGCCACCGGGCTATAGTTCCTTCTGTAGTTTGGTCACATTGTTGTTTCCCTTGGTGTTAAGAAAAGAATATCTGTCACACAACCAGTCCCAACACAGCACATCTTCTAGCATTATATCCCGCTCACTTGTTTCTGAAAAGAATGTGGAAAATTGTGTGGAACGATGTCATTTGGTGAGTCCTGCACAACAATACTTGTCATGGCAGGTGTGCTTTATCTTCCAGTGTTGACATCTCCCCATGCCCTGACTTCTTACCTGAGAGGATGATCTTTTCTTGTTTGTGCCTTTATTAGCAATTGGCACAAATCAAGGCTGCTGGTTACCTGATATGAAAAGCAATACATTCTAGGATAGTCCTAACTGTTGAGTGTAAACTGCTTGCATGTCTAGGAGTTTGTGTCACAGGCTCTGCTATAACAGACCAACTCTGGTGGTGAGTAAGGGTAAAAGCTTGGCCCTATGAATTAAATGGGAGTTTGGACATTGACTTTGGTGTAGCCAAAGTTTTGCCCAAGGTACATAACCATTTTAATGGAAAGACAGTGAAAAGACAGATACAGCAGTGGAGACAATACCAGGAGATCGGGACCTTCAAGCATTATAGCATTCTGCTCATCAAATTTGAAAACCAACAGGGCCCAGTTGGTTCTGTGTTGTACCCTGATCCTGCAAACATTGATACAACTTGCTAAGAAACAAACATGGGAGCAGTCCTGTTGAGTTCCCTGGGACCACAGACATTCTTGACATAAGGCATGTGCATTTTGTTAGATTGGGGCCGTAGCCATCAACTTCTTTGTGAAAGTCTAAATAAAATTGCCAGTAGATCCATAGGCTACTATTGACTCTAGCCATTTATTGATTGCCTTGTTAAGGTATATATTATATATATACATATATATGTAAATTATGCGGTGGCTATGTTTCTAACCTTCATTGCTTTATGAAGCATGCAGGGTTTCTTTTTGCTCTGTCTTTTTTTAGGTCCATCCACGTGAATTTTTTTTTCTGACAAGTTTTTGAGTTTTTTGTACTCCATCGAAACCCTGGCTGAATCTGCTGAGAAACATATAAATGGTTACTTATTATCACTTCTGCTGCAATCAATGTCTACTCCACTCCCTCCTTTACCTGGGTTTCTAGTTGTTAAAGCAATTGTGGCTTTTTTGAACAGATTCCAGGAAGTTGCCAATACCATTTGTGAACTAGAGCTTGGAGGTTGGCAATTTGTTTCAGTGGAGTGTATTGCTGATACATTAACACAGGCCATGTCCTGCCTTTTCAAAGGCACAATGAAAGTGGAAGGATGCACCTTTCCCTTATGAGCCAGGACAGGGAACATGCTCCATCTCTCGCTTTTCTAGGAGATGTTCTAAGTCACCTTCTCTATGCTTTTTATAGTAAGGCCTTGCAGTGGGATCTGAGATAGCCAACTGAGTGCTTGGATGCTTGGCAGGGAGCCAAGTATGAGGGAAAATGGCACTGGGACAAGGTCAAGTTGGAGGGGACCCAAAAGTAGAAGTCAGGTTTGTTGGGGGCAGAGAGTATGCACAGGGCCCTGGGAGCACTCGAGTGAAACCCTCTTCCGACTCCTGAACCTCTGTGAGTCTCCCCACTCCTGTGCTGTCAGCAAATTGCTGTGAGTCTTACTCATAAAGTATGCTCCTCCCACCCTTAGATCAGTGGCCAGAGAGGTGGACAGCCCATTGGATCACAATCACCTTGCGCTAAGCAACCACCTGGCCATCGTCTGCTAGCATCATATGCTCTGCTCCATGATTGGCTATGCCTGTCTTATTTGAATAAAGGCCATATCCTTCCTCCCAGTAGGGTTGGAGTACTGCTGTAGCCATGATGGTCTGGGCAATATGCAAAGATGAAGGTGATTTTAGGGACATTTTTTCTTGGACCAGCTGTATAGTTAGGAAAGAATTCCCCACTTCAATTTCTATTTTTTCTGTCGTGTTTTTCTCTTGTTGCAGCCTTTTTGCTTAGAGAAGTTTCTGGGCATCAGGTGCCCTTCCTCTGTGTCCTTGTGTAATGTTGCTCCCAAATTTGACACCAGGTCCAATAAAAGTCACCCCCAAAAGTGCCCCCCACCCCCTTGCTTCTCACTTGCACTGTCTTTGTCAGGCACAGAGAGACAGAGTCCCTAGCCACATGCTTGACTTCCTCATCCCACTCCTCCTCCTCCCCAATCCTCCTCCTTCCTGACCATCCACCTGAGCCCTCCCGGTCCCCCCAAATCCCTTCAAGCACAGCTGCTCTATAGAAACAGGTATAGGACTAGGGAAATGGCAGGAGGAGAAGAGAAGGGAGAACTAAGGGAGTGTGGAAAGGCCCCTGTGAACATCAGAGGAGTGGTGGGGGGTACTCTTGTTAAATGTGCAGCAGTCTGACTTGGGTGCTGCTGCACTGAAAACTAAAGGGTTGTTCCATATTTCAGCTAGTGGGGATCAAGCACAGAGTGGCAGACAGCTGAACAGATGGACAGAGCTGCAGGGGAATATGGGGATCAAAGCTTCCCACCCATTAAAAGGGCACAACTAGGTATTTCATCACAAGTCCAAACATTTCAGGGGCTCTGAACTGACTGAGATTTGGCAGAGATCACAACTGGCTTCTACATCAAAGTTATTACCGTGTTGTTGCATGCCAGAGCCCTGTGACCTGGGCCTGAATTACAGCCTGTGACTGAGAAGGGCCACAGCCCTGAACTTGTTAACCAGGAGGAAGGGTTGGGGAGCAAGAAGAGAGAGGGGCCCAACTTCAACTCTTGGCCCAAATCTGAGAGCTTCTGGGGGTGGCACCTTTGGGGCAGGAGGGTTGGGCAAGTAAGATGGGTGGCCCTGGAACTAGACATAGGAATCAGATTCTCCCTCACCTGTAAGAGCTTCAGCCAGAGAGACTTGCCACCATGAAGGTGTGTTCAGGTCTCAGCCTCTGGCCTAGGGCTCTGGAACTTGCCCTGCAGCCTGATGTCAGCCCTGTATGAGGTCACTGTCCCTCTGGTCCAATAGCTGATATCCTACCAACTCATCCCTGTGAGCTCATGGTCTACTTCACCCAGCTGTTTTTTTGGCCAGCTGGACTCATCCTCTACCCGTAGCAGCCCCTTCACCATCTAGTCTAACATACCCTTTTATCCCATCCCTGATAGTGCCCAGTGCCCAGTGCCCAGTACCAGAGGCTGGACAGAACAGTATAAGATAACCCCATCCTGCACAATCAGGACAGACAACCTGGCCAGAGAAGGGACAGTTCTGCCAATGCCCATGTAGTGCATGCAAGATGCCTAGCAGTGTGTGAGACAAAACCAAGGGTGTTTATACATGTACTTTGGTGGGTAGTGCTTGAATTAGAGTGGCTTCAAGAGCCACTCTAATTAAAGCTCCCAGAGCATCACATGCATCAGTGTCCCCATGCTGAAAAATGGCAATGTGGGTGCTTTAACTACAGCTCATTGAAAGAGCTTTAGTGAAAGCACCCCAGCTACCATTTTTTAGTGCAGGGGCACTGATACATGTGATGCCAGAGTCTGTTGGAGCATGGTATTTGCCAAGTTCTAGCAGACTCAAGTCTACTCCCATATGCCTTGCTGCATGTCTGTAGGCACTCCAAGTGACAAAACCAAGTGGAAGACATGGGAGTTAGGGGTGCAGCCTCTGAATTAAAACTACCTAGATCTTAAGTCTAGGGGCAGGCATCCCCCTGTGACTTAAGGGAATGGAGATTTAGGGCTTGAGAGAGGACCTGTTGGTTGTTTGGATACAGATTTTATTTGGGCTAGTGTCCTGTGGACTGCGATGGTCAGAAGAAGTGTTGCTCAGCTTTTGCAAAAAGGAGAGCTGGTTTGGTTTGATGCAGCCAGGAGATTGGGTGGTAGGTGGGTGCAGTGACTGAGGTGCTTAGAGAGCCTGTACACTTGGGGAGAGGTGTGTGGCTTGGTCTGGTGGCTGTATTCTGGGACTTGGGATGAGTGGGGTACCCTAGCTTGGTGAGGTGCATCTTGGTGGGGCAGGGCCATCAGGGAGAGGATGCTTAGGCTTGGGGTTGGCCTGGTGAGTGATCTGAGGATCAAGGGGAAGCTTGGTGACAGCAATCATGAACTGATCATTTCTCTGTCCAACACAGGGTGGGCAGATCCCTCAGTAAAACAGAAATCCTCAACTTTGGGAAGGCTCAAAGTTGGCTCCTCAACAAACTCAGGACACTGGTCAGTCGGGCACTAAGAGATCGCGGCCCCTCAGAAGATCTAGGGAATTACAGGCTGATAAGTCTGACATCCATCCTGGGAAAGATCCTGGAGAAAATCATCAAAGGGTCTATCAGCAACAGGCTAACAGAAGGCAACTTTCTGAGTGCTGGCCAACATGGCGTTGTTGCTGGAAAGTTTTGCCTGACTAACCTTGTCTTCTATGACTGGGTGATGCCTTGCCTGGACAAGGAAGGCAAGGTTGTTGTCATGCATCTGGAGTTCAGGAAAGCATTTGACTTTCCCAGCTTAATCATGAGGACATGGCGGGAGACAAATTGTAGCCTCAACCATCTCAGTCCCAGTATGATTTAGTTTTGTGAAAAACAGCAGACATCTTACAGCTAAGCTTTCAAAATCAATCAGGTTTTGTTTCCAACCCCAATTATTTCAGTGCACAGCTGCATTATGCTGTGAGTCCAGTGCAGATACGGTATTTAGGGAGGGTGATATTCAGCATATGGGGCAACTGGAATATTTAGGTTTATGGCAGTTTTACTGGACAATGCTGTGATTCTAAGCCAGAGAAGCAGAATGACGGTTGGGTGAGAGAGCATGCCTGGGCTCATGCCGCTGTGTCACTGCGGCTCTTTGCCTAAGAAATGTGGGTGAATACTCACTGGCTGTAAAAGCAGTGAGCCCCACTTTGTGAATAAGACAGGTATTACTATGAAGTGATTGCTTTATGGCTGGATGTGTGAGACCCCTGACACTTGATTAAATAGATTGGTTTCCTAGCCTTTCCTTTGCCTAGGGCCATAAACACCTTCTTAGGCACTCAATTATTTATTAAACATCCACCATAAACAGACCCCTGACCAGGAGACGTGTTCTGGAAATACAGCAGTGATGCACTGGTATTAAGATAGGCATCCTTCAGTGTTGGGGGGGTGCTTGATCACACAGTTTCTTTGTGTGGAGAAAGCATATCTGTTTAGGATGCTTTAGAGACTGTCACTCCACTAGACAAAGACATTTGATTTGATTTTTCCTAGCCTGGCTGAGTGCTACATGTGGCCAGGAAGTGTGGTTGGTCACTCAGTCAGTACAGAGCTTGGACAGAGGTAGGAGAGATTGGAGCTGTGGCTTGTTTGGATGCATGGGGGAGTTTGGGGAAGCGATCCACAAAGGATGTGGTTTGGTGTCCTGTCTTGGCTGCTGGTACCAAGATGGTTGGCTTCTGTTGGGGTGTTTTGGCAAGGGAGAGGCTGACTGGGAATGGAGATGTCAAGGACCAGGGCTTAGTGTGAGTGGTCTGTTTTGGTGGGGCTGGTAATGGCTTTGAATGTTGGGTAAGGGCTGCCTGGAATGGTTGCAGCCTGCATAGTATTGCACGGCATCTTGTTTGGGTTGGGATGTAGTTGTGGGGCACTGACTAGATGGTGGGGCATCCTGGGTACTCGGTCAGTAGGGTGTACACTGTATTTCAGGGACTCCGGAGGCAAGAGTTCTGAGGCTTTGAGAGACGAGTCTTGACTCCTTTGGTGTGTGAGGTTGGAGCCTTTATGAGCTAGGAGCAGGTGAGGAAGCTTGGGGACTTCTGCATTGGTCAATTAGATTTTGTGGGCTCAGGGTGGGGAGGTGGCTTGATTGGCTGAGAGCATCCTGGAGTTGCACCCGTAGTCTGGTTATGGGGCTTATTTTCCTGCAGTCTGGGGACTTTGGCAAGTGGATGGGACAGTAGCACTGGCTGTGGCCTGGGGCTTGGGTTGCAAGCAGGGTCCTCAGTAGATTGAGTCTAAACTTGGTGTTTAGGGAGGAGACAACATTTTTGGGTTATGCCATATACTCAGTTGGGATGCTGCCAGGGGGCTGAACTAATTGGTAGAATGCCTTGATTGGTTGTTTGCAGATGGGGCTTGGAGACCTGCCTTGTTTGGGTTCCATATTTGGGTTTGGACAGGGATAGGAACATCTCTGCTTTGAACTAGATGTTGTGTGATGGCAATGAATGGGGGACTGGCTGGGCTGGGTGATGGTGGTGGGACAGATGTCTGGTCTGGGCGTGGGGACAGGTTGTCGCCCTGTTTTGCAGTGTTGTGAGCAATCCCATAACTAGTACTTGGTGGGGTTTTCTGCACAGCAGGAGAGTCCTGGCTTGTTGGGTTAAAGTTAGTATGATCATAGGCTAGCTTGTTGGGCTGCTCCCTGTGGGGCTCCTTCTTAGTGAGGTGCAAATGGGAAGGCCTTGTCATGGCAGTAAGAGTGAAGGCTGACGGTACTGGGAACAGAGGTTTGACGTGACTAGGACGTGAGAATTGTTTGGCTGCATCTCAGAGCTTAGGACGGGTGCAAATCTTAACATGTTTGGTGCAACGTGAGGGTGGGGGTTGGTCTGGAGAACATGCATGTCATGGGGTCTGATTGGAGGCCACTAGTTTGGATTCCTGATGGGATTTGCTGGGTGTTGAGCTGGAAAGGGCTGTCCAGGCACAGCTGCTGGCAACTGCCCATAACCTATGGGCCTGGTTTCGGGATGCGCACAGAGGCAGCCCCTAGTTTGGTTGGCTGTAGGCTGGGGCTTGAAACTGGTGGTGGGTTGTAGGTTTCTGAGGGAAGTTCGACTGTGTTGGCCTTTAGCTTATGAGAAATATGGGATGCTACTGCAGATACGCTTCTCTCTGCCCCATTTATTGTTCTCTCTTTATTAAACCCCCTGTCTTACATCACTTTCTTTTTCGGTTTGGCACCTTCTCCCCCTTTTCCTTACCCTCAGCTCCTGCCTCTTTGCCCCTCCTGGAGTTTTAGCCCAATTTCAGCCCTCCCCTTTTAATTTTTGCTCATACTTGCCTCCTCTTCCCTCACATCCCTCCTCCTGCTGTGCTTCCTCTGCTGCTCTGACATTGTGTCACCACACCTGCTGCCTGTCCTTTCTCCCTGCATTGTTCTGGTGTCATCCTTGTCTTTGAACCTTGGTTCTACCAAGACAGTGCTGCTCATGGTGTGTCCTGTCTGTGGTTGTGCTTGAGGCTGCTGGTGCTGCTTTGGTTCACTTCAATGCTGGTGGTAGAGAGGTGGCATCTCCCCATGGGGCAGTTATGGTTGGGGGGTCACTGGTGACAGGAGCCCAGGTTGGACCCTGTCTGGGGTGGTGCAGAGCTGAGGCCCTTTTCTTCCCTACCTTGGGAAGGAGCCATCTTGGAGTTAGGCTGAAGTTGGTGGCATCTCAGCTGAGGTAGGAAGGAAGGTGAAATGAGTGGGGCTTTTTCGCATGGAGCTGAATGAGCTCAGTGCAGCATCAGAGAACTTCTGGAAAGCAGCATCCGATGGTGTAAGCTGCTCCTCATGGATGCTTATGGATCTCTGGATAATGTAGTCTGTAAAAATGCAGCTACATACCCTATCATAGCCCTGTCTGCTGGAAGTCAGCTAAAGTGTAAGTACCTTTCTCCCAAAATGGAAGTTCCCTCATCCTTTTTGATCTTTACCCAGAAGGTGCCATGGCTGGTCTACCACGTGCACATTTGTCATGGAATCGATGTTGGTCTCACAGACAGCTGTGTGGATTCATCCCAGGGCTCCAGGTTCCTGAGACCCCCGCTCCTGTGCTTCCTGTTCAAGTGTCCTTATGGAGCAGATGTACTGCAACTCGCAGTGGTTCTAAAAGAGGTGGTTCCTTTTTTCTTTGCATGCTAGTCATTTTATACCATTGTAAGCAAACATTTTTAGGAGTTTCCTGAGTGTTTTAATTGCACTTTGCCAGTAATTGGTGTAATTTTCTAAAAACTTTGCTGTGAAAGTGCTTTCCTCAATTTTTGTGAACCTATTCCCCTGGCTAGTACCCATCATTCTCTGCTTGAAAACCACACTGCTTCTTTCAAAAGTTATATAGTCACCCAATGAAGTCTACCCTGCTCCTGAAAGGTATGTGCCACCTTTTACTGCACTACACTCTGGTTGTAGGTCAGAGAAGCAGGATGACTCTTGTGTAAGAGCATGCCTGAGCTCGTATTGCTGCATCATTGCAGCTCTCTTTTCTTTTATAGCCAGTCAGTAGCCATCCACATTTGTTAAGCAGTGTGCCTATATATATATCTCTATATATGTCTATCTCCATGTCTACATAGATTTTATATCTATATATATATATATATATAGATATATATAAAGAGATAGAGGTATATAGAGATGGAGATAGAGGTATATAGGGATATATATAGAAAGAACTCTGTATATCTTTATCTCTGTCCCAAGGATGGGCAATTATTTTGGGTGGAGGACTGCTTACCCGGTTTGGCAGGCTGTTGAGGGCTACATGGGTAATCCCACTCCTTGACAGGCGCCTTATCCCCTGACAGGTGCCCTACCCCCTGGTCACTATCTTGGGACCAAAGTCTTGGGACCAATGTCCCAGGGCCAGCACTGGTGGGACCCAAAGCAGGGCGCAGGCTGGCAGTGATCCGTGGAGCTGGGTTACGTTGCACAGGCTAGGAGAGGGAGGAGCTGTCCTGGCTCCATAGAGCCCCTGCCAGCTGGGACCCTGCACTTCTGCCACCGTGCTCTGGGTTCCACCATAACTGGCCCCAGGACACCAGTGCAGGCCACGTGCTCTGACTGGCTCCCAGCCTGCTCACACCCAGTGCCCCCCAGCCCCGTGGTACAAGCAGGGGGCAGTGCACAGCCAGGACCCCCTGCTCACCAGTAGGGAAGAAGTTGATGCTGAGCATGGGGAAAAGTAGCCCCTCGCCCATCCCATGGCCAGCACTCCCTGCTGCAGGCACTCACAGCCCATGCAGGGCTGGCTGGAGCAGACACAGACAGCCTCGTGCAGGCTGCAGGTGATTGCAGCACAGGGCACTAGCCATTGGGCAGGTGAGGGGCCACTTTTTCCCGTGCTTAGCACCATCTTGTAACCCATGGCTGTGGGGCCAGGTTACAACATGGTGCTGAGTGCAGGGGGGTGGAGAAAGCAGCCCCTCGCTTGCCCCATGCCTGGCAACCCAGACTGCAGCCGCTCGCAGCCGGCCTGGAGCTGCCCGTGCCTGCTCCAGACAGCTCTGCGTGGGCTGAGAGCATCTGCAGTGCGGGACACCAGCCCTGGGGTGGGCGAGGGGCCGCTTTTCTTCTCACAAGGAAGGATCCCAGGGAAAAGCTGAGCATGGTGGGGAAGCGACCCCTCCCATGCCCTCCCATGCTGCAGGTGCTTGCATCGGGCGTGGGGCAAGGTGGGTCAAAGCTCCCAGAGCATCACTTGCATCAGTGTCCCCTTGCTGCCCTGCTTCCCTCCCCCGTGACCCAGCACAGCAGGGATCAGAGGAGTCCCGGGCCACAAGCCCTAACCCCTACCCAGTGGGGCAAGAGCCCCAGCCCTACCCAGATCCCTCCTTATAGGGGCCTCAATCAACCTCTTCCCCACCCCATCCCTTACCTGCTGGAGCTAGTCTGCAGGTTGCCTGAGGCCACATGCATATGGCACCTGTTGTCTTACCTCCTTCCTCACACTCCCTCTCAGCTCCCTGAAGGATGCAAATCTGCCAGCCTGCAGGGAAAGTCCATGGGTTTCTCTTATAAAACAAGAAATCCAAGTTTGCTGCTGGTAAAAGATAACATCCAGAGTTAACTCCATTTTTTCACAGCAAATGGAAAACCCGGATCATTGTTAATGACTTTACATCAGAGCAGGATGGCTGCATGTCTATAGGTGCCCCAAGCAACCAAGTGGCCGACAAGGAAGCTAGGGACACAACCTCTGAATTTGAACTACCTGGATCTTAAATCCCTTTCAGCAGCTGCTCCCTGAGCACATCTATGTGAAAAGCTCTGTCACAATAGCAATGAGCTATGGCAACATAGTGGCGGGGGGGTACTAACCATGATGCTACTGTGCAAGAGCTCATAGTGACCCCTGATGGCCCTGAGCTCCCAAGGGGGAGCAGGGAACAAGGACACCAACAGGTCCTCAGTCCTAGGTTTCTGCTCCCTTCAGGCAGCTGTGCCATGCTGCTCTTCTTAGAGGGATTGAGCTCAACTCCAGGCACTGTAGCTAATGACTCAGAAAACTGTTTCCTCTACTGGCATGGAGAAGGACGGGTCAGCACCTCTGACTTCAGGGTCCTTCTGATGACCTTGTGATTGCAGGTGGAGAATGCTGCTCTCTCAAAAGGGCATTATCTGCTTGCTTTAATCCCCCACCCTTGCTAAGTGGCACCTACATGTTATCTCAAGGAGTGCTCTGGCCCTCTGTGGCACAACCCGCTGGTTGAGCTGGCTCCTGACCTCTGTCTCCAAATCCCCTCTGGTGGCACAGCCACCCACTTGGGAGTGCACCTTGACTCCTGAATAACACATCCTGAAAGGAGCCTCCTAACTACAGGAGAATGATGTTGCAAACACTCAT
>JAGPOW010001890.1:4228479-4251943 GCA_030014935.1 Caiman crocodilus | reverse complement strand
CCACTGGAGGGGCAATCTCCCTTGCTGCCTTTATAGCCCCGGGTGGGAGGCAGGGGGGTCCAGCTGGGCCAGTCAGAGCCTCCGAAAGCAGAGAGCCCCTAAAATGGTGTGTTCAAAGCTAATGGGGTTTCTCCTCCCCTTCCTTCCTGGCCGGCCCCATACCTCTCTGCTGGGGAGCTCACCACAGACAAGAACAAAGCCCCGGTGTGAAGGGGGAAAACATAGCAGACAAGTTGCTGTGGGGGGCGGGGGGAGACAGCCTGGCGTGGAGGAGGCTGCTGTCTTAATGCCTGGGCCACGGTGCACAACGGACAGCGTGAGATCCTAGTGCACATCAGCCCCTGTCCAGGGTGCGGGGGCGCTGATGCTGGTGGAGAGGATATGACCAGTTAAGAAACCATTTCTCATCACTGGAGCCCACAGCCCCCTCTACCCAGCCTGCGTGAGTCACCACGGCCCCTCGCGGGGACCACAGCTCAGCCCCAGGCGGCTGGGAAACTTTGCAGAGCACCGAGGTGTGTTTTCCTGGGTGGCTTGCAGGCAAGGCGCGTGCCAAACTTGTCATCTCTGCAGTCTGCCACTCTGGTGGGGCTGGGGCGGTGTGAGCAACCCAGTGACGCAATGCAGGGCAACGGCTTCTGCGTCACACCCAGCACGGCCAGCACTAGCCGTGGGGGCTGGGGCAGCCAGGACATGCTTCCCTCAGGCCAGGGGCTACATGCACGCCTATCGCTGCTACATCCAGGAACCCCCTGGCTGGTCTGTCCCTCTCACCCCCTCTCCTCTGGCTTGCGCGCAGGGGTTGGCAGAGGGCCAAGGGCCACTCAGGGCAGCGTGGTCAGCTCCCGGCCGGGGACCCGGGCCCCCCACAAGGCTTGGTTTCCTCCTGCACGACGTGCCACGCAGCTGAAACCCCTCGGGATGGAGGGCCTGGGGCTTCCCAGGCCTCAGCTCCTTCTTGCACCGGTCCCTCCACCAGCCAGGCGCACCCGGGCTGCTGAGGGGGCCGGGAGCCGGCTGGGCGTCGCGAGGCGCGCGGGTCCCGCGGCAGAGCCCTGCGCAAACCGCGCCCTGGTCTCTCTGGAGAAGACTGGAAGCCCCTCGGCTTCCCACGGCCCCTTCCCCCTCGGGCCCTGCTCAGGGAGGACTGATGCACGGGCGGGCCAGGCCTAGGCCCAAGGATCGCTGCCAAGCAGGGCCCGGGACCTGGCAGCTACAGGGCGCTGTCCCGCTGCCCCGGGCGGGGGTCGCCCGGGACAGTTGTGGGCACGTGAGGGGGAGGTGCAGACGCCCGTGGGACCACGCCCCACTTCCAGGAAGGCCCCGCCCCGCAGCTGCAGTCCCTGCTCGGGAGGGCACGCCCCCTTCACGGAAGCGGCGGCAGTTGCGGGTAGACCGCGCCCCTTCCCGGTAGCCCCGCCCCCGGCGCGGTATCCCCGGCGGCTGGTTTCCCGGGAAACGACCCGCCGCTCCCGGGGATGCCTTCTCGTCACTTCCGGCTAGGCGGGCTGCTTCCGGGTGAGGCCTTGGCGCCTTTTCGAACCACCCATGGGGCTGCGGGCTCGCCGGCGCCG
Organism: Caiman crocodilus; assembly: GCA_030014935.1. Taxonomy (NCBI): domain Eukaryota; kingdom Metazoa; phylum Chordata; order Crocodylia; family Alligatoridae; genus Caiman; species Caiman crocodilus. The sequence goes on along the minus strand of JAGPOW010001890.1, from coordinate 4,250,369 downwards.
GCCGGCCGGGCACAGCCCTGACCCCTGACCCCTGACCCTGCCAGGCCAATCGAGTCCTGTGCATGCCCTGGGCCCGATCCGGGAGCACGGGGCTGCGGGTTGGGGTGAGGGGCACCCCGCTGTGGGGTGTGGGCACACGGGGTGGGAAGCAGGATGCAGGGTGAGGGGTGATGCCGGAGCCACAGCAACACACTGGGGCTTTATTTCTTGCCCTAGGCAGAGCATTGTGGAGCCAGCCCCAGCCCTGGCCATGTTCTCCGAGCAGGCAGCCCCCACGGCGCAGGGGCTGCTGGCCCCCCCCTCGGCCGAACCCTCCACCTTCGCCAGGGCGCCGGTCTTCACCTACACCGACTGCTCCGAGCCCTTCCAGCTGGGTCAGCGCAGCTTCAGCCGCCAGTACGCCCACATCTATGCCATCCGCCTCATCCAGATGCGGCCCGTGCTGGAGGAGCGGGCCCAGCACAAATGGGGTGAGTCCGTGTCTCCGCTCTCCCAGCCACTGGGTAGTGACCCTTGCCCTGGGAGCCTGCGGGTCTGTCTCTGCCAGCAGCCAGTGTGCCAGGCCAGCCGGGGAACCTGTCACGAACCCTGAAAGCCTGGAGCTGTATCTTCTTTCCTGCTGTGCTGAAGGACTGAAGACCTCTCCCGTCTTTCTAGCCCGCAGAAAGGCAACTGAGCCCCTCGGGGATCTTGGCATTCTCCAGGCGATGCGCTGCCAGCCGAATTCCTGCCCGGCCCAGGCTTCTTCCGTGCCAGGGACCCCAGAGGCTGGGGCAGTGCTGCCATCAGCGCTGTGGGGAGACGCCTGCAGCTGCCAGGCACTGACTCTGCTCTGGTCCGTGGCAGGGACACAAGCCTGGGTTTGTTGTGGTCACAAAGGTGCCATTCAAGTCCAAGATGGGCACTCAGGAGCGAAGGAATAGCAGATGTGGGTCAGGCCCTGGCGAAGCGCATGGCGTCTCATCACTGGGAGCCTCTCAAAGACAGGTTTCCATGAGAACACCTCGTAGCTGCAGGTGCAGCTGGTGCCTGTTCTCTGTTATGCCGTATGAAGCAACTCCTGAGCTGACACCAGACCCAGGAGTGGAAGATCAATGGCTCATTGCCTGACAACACCAGAGCCTTGTTCAGGCCACGCTGCGGCTCCCTTGTAGCTATGAGACTGGGGTAAACATCAGCCAAGAATGTCACAGAGGCCTCTGTGGTTTTCTCACCCTGGGGGTGTAGCTTCACCTTTCTCATTGCAGCCCTGTGTCCTGCTGCTGTAGGCTAAGTGAGGTGGTATAGTAGTCTCATAAGGCACAGGCTGGATGATGCCTTCAGGGTGATGCTGTTGCTGCCGGTTCTTTGCTGTGTAATGTGGTGGTTTTTCAACAATTCCCATCTCCTGGATGCTGATGTGTGGATCTGAGCTCACAGGAATCCCTGGCTCTAAGCCTGGTCATTAATGTTCCCTTCTGACCTTGGTACCTCTGTCAGCGACGTTTGCCCCTTTTTTGTCACGGGGCTATATGGGCAGGAGATAAATGGCCTATGATCTGGGAGCCTCTGGGAAGGCCTCTGTAATTAGGGGAATCTCCCTCTCTGGCTTCTCTGCTGAGGTGGCTGGCCGATGCCAGGGACCATGTCTTCTAGCCTAGCCAGTGCCATCCGAACCAGCGACAGCCTTCAGGGGTGCAGGGAAGCAGCAGTCTCCCAAGGTCAGCCTGTGTCTTTTGCCAGGCTCCTGTGTTGAGGTCTGCCCAGAGATCCTGTCTGAGGGGAGTCAGCTTTTAATGGGCATGAATCCAAATGCCGGTGCTTTCACTTCTCTCTGGTGCAGTGCCCTTGGCTGTCACGAGAGGGCACCATCTCCTCTGACAGGAAAGAGCCTGTAAATCCATAGTTTCCCAGGTCAGAAGGGCCTGTTGCAATGATTATGTTCTGTCCCAGGCCTAGCTCTGCAGCACCCAGCTCTGTATGACAGGCCCTAGGGACAGGGGTGTCTGCAGGTGAGGTGCACTGGGAGCTGATCCCCCTAACTCCTGCAGACTAGACTGTATGTGGCTGAGGCGTTTGTGCCCAGGGCTGGGATGGGGCAGCTCTGTGCCCTGGGATGCATTGGAGAAGGCACTTGCTCCAGGGTGGCCCCTCCCAACAAGGAGCACAGGTGAAAAGACATTTTGCTTCTGGCGCATCCCAGCTGGCTGCCCTGCTACCTCCCAGCTCTCTCGGCTTGTTGGCTTTACTAGCTCAGTATTGCAAGTCTGCCCTTCAGGGCTTCCTGCCTGCTGTGCCCTCTCTTTGGGGACCTGGGTGCTCTGGGCCTTTCCCAGATGTCATCAGAGGCTCTTTATAAGGAGATGAGAACTCAACAGAGCCCATGGAGCAGGTGGGGAATCTGGGCAGTGGGAGATACTGCCTGTCTGGGCTAAGATCTCTCCTGGGTTTTGAGGCAGAGTGAGCCATGTTGGCCTGAGGGTCCCCTTCCCAAGCCCATGAGAGGTTTTTCCCTAGTTGAGTGAGTCCTGGCACAACCTGGGGAGGCAGCTGCTGCATATCAGAGCTTGCTGGTAGCTTGGCTCTCCTTGTCCTGTTCAGCTGCTGCCAGCCTGTTCTGCCTCGGTCCATTTCCTGCAGCGTCTCATGGCTCCCTTTGGCATTTTGGGTTCTTTTCCCTGGAGCTGGGGTTGTCTCCTCCAGGGATGCCATTACCACATTCTTGTCCCTCAGGTAACCAAATGGTGCTGAGAGGTTGAGTTGTCTTTTCCTTTCCCCCTCACAGGCAGTGGCATCACCATGAGGAAGCTGTGTGAGCTACAAGCTGGGGAGAAGTGCTGTGTGGTGGGAACCCTCTTCAAGTCCATGCAGCTGCAGCCCTCCATCCTGCGAGAGATCAGTGAGGAGGTAATGGCTGGGTGGCATTGCCGGAGGGTGTTCAGAGGTATGACTGGCACCAGCATGGCCCAGAAGCATGTTTCTGAGAAAAGGAGAAATAGGAGAGAAAGCCATTGAGTTCTCAGCTTCTCAAGTGCCTTATCTCCTGTCTGCTGTTAGCACAGGGGACAGGGAAGAGCAGAATGCTTTCAGGGCTGCTCTGGATTTGTCCCCTCATTCAGGGAATCTGGACACATCCCCCTTCTCTCTCTGAAAGCTCTGCACTGGCTGCTACCACCCTAATGCCCTGCGCCCACTGATCCAAAATAAAAAGAGGACCTGGGGCTCAATTAGCCTGTTTGTTTAGCAGCACAGAGGGAAATGCTTTAAACAAGGACGTGACTGTCAAGACACACATCCTTGTCAGGGTACAGAGAGGACCTGTTACCCTAAGAGTCCCTCTTTTTAGATCTTTGACCCTTTGCACGTGTTCCTAACTGTGTTGTTGGTGTGTTGTTGAGGCTGACTCTGACCTGGTGTCTCTGAGGGCCCTGTGCCAGCTGTGCTGGGATCTTGTAGGCCTCCCTCTCACAACAGACCTGTGCACCCCTTGCTTTTCCTCTGACTGGAATTGGCTCCTTTCCCGTCAGGTGCTTGTGACTGGTTGTATTCAAGATCCTCAAGCTGCATTCCTTCAGTGGCTCTTTAGCTATAGGACTTAGTTCAGCTGGGGGAAAGGTTGTTACACCACAACAGATCTACACATGTGTGTCTTACCTGGCATCCTAGCGAGGTCTGGGTCTCCTCTGGACCTTGTCCACCAACTTGTAGAGCCCTGTAGGGATAGGACTGGGGTCTGTGTGCCTTTTAAGTCCTTATACCTTTGATGGACTCGCCAAACAGTCAGCAGTGGGCTGCCAGCAGATGCCTGTTATGGGAGCATAGTCCTGGGATGCTGTCCCATAGACCAGTGAACTCCCTGGGTGCATTAAATCCATGCCGTGCATCTGGTGTCCAATCACAGACCAAATGCCCAGAATGCGCTGGGTTCATCAACATGTGGATAGTGCTAGCTCCTTTAAAATAACCCAGTCTCTTCCTCAGCCTCCCGGGGAAGCCAGGTCTGAGCAAGGCAGAATTGCGAGGGAATAAAATTAGCACTGTCTCAGCCAGGCCCCATTCAAACAGAGCCACGCTCTGTTTTTTCCCGGGCAATAATTGCAAGCACATTTGCAGGGAGTGTCCAGTAAAAGATTGCTCATGGGGGAGGGGCTAGGGGGATGCTGAGCAGATGAGTAACTTCCTCTGGTGGTAGGTTCTCTGCACCGCAGGGAACAGCGAGGGAAAAACAACTGAGGGGAGGAACTGTGGGGAGCAAAGGCCCAGGAAAGCCCCTCTCATGCAAAACTGCACCATTGGAAGAGAGGGTGGTTGTATAAAACAGGCAGCTACAAATGCAGGCCTCAGGGGGCTCGTCAGATGTTTCTGTCCAGCCATGTGTGCCTCGCCCTGGAAGCTCTGGGGCAGTGTGGGAAGAAAGGCAGCCTTGGACAGTTCCACGCTCTGACACCTGCCCTGTCTCTGCAGCACAACCTTTTGCCCCAGCCACCTCGCACCAAGTACATCCATCAGTCTGACGAGCTCATCTTGGAAGATGAGCTGCAACGGATCAAGCTGGAGGGAACCATTGATGTTCAGAAGCTGGTGACGGGTATGGGTGGCCATGGCGTGGGAGACGAGGGTGCTTTTGCGACAAGGTCCCAGTAGCTTGGGGCCAGGGCAATTGGTGCACGTTGGGGACAGGCTAGCACTGGCTGCCCTGGTTAAGTCAGCACAACCCGCGGAGCTGTGCAGGCATTGAGCAGTTGGTAGCATGAGGGGGGAGAGTGCCATTGCTTATATCTAGTACTCCTATGAGAGCAGAGCACCTGGCAGCGATTTGGGCAGGCCAAGGGAAGCAGAGGGCACCATTATGGGGTGGGTACCAGCTTAACAATGTCTTCTGTCTGGGGCTGTGCCTCACAGGTACCATTCTCGCCATCTACGGCTCAGAGAAGGACAATGGCAAGTTCCTGGTGGAAGACCACTGCTTTGCTGACCTGCCCCAGCAGCTGCCCATGCGTGGGCCCAGCACCAACCAGTGAGCCTCCTCACTCCAGACACCCTGTGGGCAGGGAGGGCTGGGGCTGTCTCCAGACTCTTCCTCTTCCTGGAGCTTGGTTGGATTTGTGCCTTGAAGCAGGGGCTGTATGGGGGGTGCTGGTGGCTCACTGCCTCTATAGAGACATATGGGCCCAACATGCTCCTAAGGAACAGGCCTGCCTACCTCCAAGCCAAGGCAGGAAGGAAATGCTGTGGGTTGAAATAAACCCGTGCTGATGAATGGGCAGTGCAGATGGGCCTTGCCCTCTGCCCTCCAAGATGCCCGTTGGTAGGAATGGTGCTGGCGGCTTTTGCAGACTTGGTGTGCCACAACATGGCAGCTTGTGGCACCACTGGGGGCTGACCCAGGCTGTCCCCCAGCTGGGCTGAGTGGCTGATAGCTTCCCCCTCCTTCCTTTCCTGCCTTACTCTGAAATGGCAGCGGAAGGTTTCTCCCTGGTCCCCTTGCAGAGTTGATCATGGGGTGCAGCACACCATGTGCCTGAGGGGTTGGTGCTCATGGGGCGCAGCACTCACAGCCCACCTTTCTTCCCCTCCCCAGCTTTGTCCTGCTCGTGTCAGGCCTGGGGCTGGGCAGTGGGAGTGGCGAAAGCCTCCTGAGCATGCAGCTGCTGGTGGATGTGGTCACGGGGCAGCTGGGGGCTGAGGGTGAGCAGAGCAGTGCAGCCCAGATCACCCGCGTCATCCTCGCCGGCAACTTGCTCAGCCAGAGCACCCAGAGCAGGGACACCATCAACAAGGTATGGGCTGGGCACTGGCCTCTGGCTGTGGGAGAATCTGTTGGGCGAGGCAAGCTGTGAAGGCAGCCTGGGGGGATGTGGGCTTGGTGCTGTCCTGTGTGCTGAGGGCAGGCAGATGCTGTGGCTTTTGGATGTCTCCCATGTCCGGTGTTGTACTCCGGAGGCCCCGAGGCAAGGTTAGAGGGCAGGTGATGCATAAGCAATGAGAATGGGAAGTCACTGAGGTACACACCCCCTTCGCATGGCTACAGCCTAGACTGGAGGGAGCCTTCTAAGAGGTCTGCTCCTTGCTCCCCTGGCACATGCACTCTCTGGGGCAGTTTCCTCACTCACAGTGCTCTCTGCTCTTCCTTGTAGGCAAAGTACCTCACCAAGAAGACGCAGGCGGCCAGCGTGGAGGCTGTGAAGATGCTGGATGAGATCTTGCTGCAGCTCTGTGTGAGTTGGGGCAGGCAGCTGGGAGAGCTTGGCTGGCCATGGAGATGGGGAGCCAGGTCTCCTTGTGTGAAGGTGGTGAAAGGGGCTGGAAGGAATCAGTCCTTGCTAGAGCAGGAGCCAGGGCTAAGGGGTGGCAAGGGCTCAGTGCCCCTGGAGGGCAGGGGTGCTGGGCAAAGGGGGCCTGTTTGTGCAGTAGAGGAGGGGAGAAGGGTGTAGGGAGGGATGGGGATGGGAACCATCACTCCTGACATGTAACACTGATCAAAAACTTTCTCGTGTGTTTTTTTGCTGAATTGATGCTGGCTTCATCAACACACAAACAGTATTTTTCAAGAGAAGGTGCTTCGACCAAAGTTTCCACAGGGGGGAGCAGTTTTAACAGAAACACTTTTCATTCCAGGATTTTTCCCTTTGAATTTCCTTTGAAGGCCCCTTTAGAGCTGTATTGTGGGGGTTCCCCTTTGCCTCTCTTTCTCTCTTGACCCCTCTGCACAGACACACTGGACACCATACGTGTCACCTTTGTGCTCCTGACACAGCATCGCTGGGATGTTTTACCTGGTCTTTAATGTCCTTCGGGCACCTGGACCAGTCTCCTGTTCTCCAAGAGTCCCTCCACTGCAATGAAACAGCTTTACACTGGGTTCCGTGTGTCACATGCTGGTGATTTCCACTGGGGTAGCGGCAGTAATTGAACTCATCAGTCGCTGAGGCAGCGTGTTGGGAAGTAATAAATAGAATAAATAGAACAACAGAAAATTCCCTTTCAGCTTCCGCCCACCCCACAAACTGAAGCTTTTTGGGGCTTTTGTTCAAGGGGAATTTTAACTGTTTGTTTTCACACTGGGACCCAAACGTGCCCTGAGCATGTTAACACCATGGCACGGCTCTGCCTCTTCTCTGCTTGCAGACATCTGTGCCTGTGGATGTGATGCCTGGCGAGTTTGACCCAACCAACTACACGTTGCCCCAGCAGCCACTGCATCGCTGCATGCTGCCCCTGGCCAGCACCTACTCTACTCTGCAGCTGGTCACCAACCCCTACCAGGCTGAGATCGATGGGGTCAGGTAATACCTGGCAACTGCAAGGTGGAGGGAAGCCAGTGAGATCCCTACCAGGGGTTCGGGAAAGCGCTTGGTCTGGTGAGGGGCTGTCCCTGGGCAGGTCAAGGCTGGGCTGGGCAGGGCCAGGCAGAACAGGATGGGTACCTGGTAGGTGCAGAGGGTCTGCGAGCGGCCTGGTTTCCTCCTGACTCTCGCTCTAGGTTTCTGGGGACATCCGGCCAGAACATCAGCGACATTTTCAAGTACAGCAGTATGGACGACTACCTGGAGATCCTCGAGTGGACACTGTGTGTGGGACATATCAGCCCTACAGCACCAGACACTCTTGGTAGGTGGGGAAGGAGCCCTCTGGGGCTTGCCTTGGGGCATCTCTGTGTAGGGCTGGATCAGGCAGGAGCTACCAGGGCTACACATCCCTGCCTTTGTGGGGCTGTGGTGGCTGCTGGCAGGCTGTGTACCCCACCCTGAGGACTGTCGTGCGGCAGGGTAGTTGCCACAGGAGTGGTTTAGCCTCTGAGTTTCAGACTCAGCCCTGTTCACTGGCACAGGAAAGCCAGAACGGCTTTGTGCATGCACCCACGCCCCACTCCGGAGGGGTCTCATGACAGCACGACTCCTTGCCCCTCTGCTGTCATACCACTGGATGTGGGCCTGTGAAGGGCACATGGGGCATACTTGGGTGGTGGAGAACAGGGCATGTTCCTGGCTCCAAGCCCTTTCCTGGCTTTGCAGGCTGCTATCCCTTCTACAAGTCAGACCCCTTCATCTTCACCGACTGCCCTCACGTCTATTTCTGCGGGAACGCGCCACTGTTCAGTTCCAAGCTGCTCAAAGGTGAGACTTGAAGGCCCCTGGCCAGGGGTGGGGGCAGGGGGAGGGCCTGGTGGATTGGGCTCTGGCTGGGTATGGCAGAGACCTTGGGTTTGGGCCCAGAGAGCTGTCTAGGTGCTCAGGTCTCCTTCCCTATGTGTAGAGGCAGGTGCTTGTCCCAGGCAGAAGAAATCGCATTGAAAAGTGACCATGGGACTGCTGCAGAGCCATGCTGCTGATTTCCCCCAGCTGTCACTGTGTCCCTTGCCTTGCTGTAGAGCGTAGCACTGCCCTCCATACCCAGGGGAGGGGGTTGTGGTGGGGTTCAGCTCCAGACGGTACCCCACAAAGCTGCTCAGTTAATCTCTTGTCCCCCCGATGCCTTGCAGGAAGAGATGGGCAGCAGGTGCTGCTGGTGACGGTTCCAGACTTCAGTGCAACTCAGACTGCCTGCCTCATCAACCTGTGTGACCTCAGCTGCCAGCCCGTCAGCTTCTCTGGCTTCAGCGCTGATGAGGATGAGGGTGACATGGAGATTGGGCACTGAACAGATCCCACCACTAATGGACCTTAATTAAAACCACCTAGTCCCTCCTGCAGCCTGTAGCTATGCAGGGAGGGGTAGGGACTGACCTCTGGCCCACATGTGTCCTGATCTCTGAGCTGAATGGGGATGGTGCTGGCTGCCCATGCTGTAGGAATAGAGAAGTAGGACTGGAAGGGACCTCTAGAGGTTACAGAGTCCAGCCCTTTGCCTGAGGCAGTATCATCTCTATCCAAGCCAATCCAGACAAATCCATTATCTCATCTCTTTGTACAATGACTGTCAGCCCTGACACAGCACAAGACAATGCTCTGACTTGCCACAGGGAAAGCAGGGGAGCCACAGTGGCCAGCGTCCTGCTTCCATAAAAAGGTTGTTAATATATGCTCGAGAAATCCCAGCTAGAGGCCCTGCCCTCTGCTACACAGGAAGGTAACCTCCTCACCTTTCTGGTCCAAACCAGTCTGACTGGGAAATAAATTTCTTCCTGATCCCAAAAATGACTATATAATGTCCATGGGGTGTATCTGTCCCTCTCTGGCCCAGCTAGTCCTCCTGACCTTGGCTGGCTTTGGGCCAAGGGGGGAAATTGGGGCTCTGATATGCCATGCTGGTGAGGACCTAGGGCCATGGGAATCCAGCTTCACTCCTATGAGACCCAGAGACCAGCCAGGCTCTATTGTTCAACATCTTCATTAATGATGTGGACATTAGAGTCAGAAGTGGACTGGCCAAGTTCGTTGATACCAAACTGAGGTAAAGCATCCACACCTGAGGACAGGAGGGCAATCCAGGCTGACCTTGACAGGCTCAGGAAATAGGTGGATGAGAACCTGATGGTGTTTAACACCAAAAAGAGCAAGGTTTTCCACCTTGGGAGGAAAAACCTGCAGCATCCTTACAGGCTCGGCAGTGATATGCTGGCTAGCACTATGAATGAAAAGGACTTGGGGGTCATGATTGACCACAGGATGAACATGAGCCTTCAATGTGATGCTGTGGCTAGTAAAGTGAGCAAAATGCTGGCTTGTATCCATAGATCTTCTCAAGTAAATCCCGGGATGTCATTCTCCCCTTGTACTCGGCCTTAGTGAGGCTGCAGCTGGAGTACTGGGTCCAGTTTTGGGCTCCACAATTCAAAAAGGATGTAGAGAAGCTTGAGAGAGTCCAAAGAGCCACACACATGATCAGAGGTCATGAAAACACTTTATGACGACAGGCTGAGAGCTATGGGGCTCTAGCCTGGAAAAGCGCAGGCTCGGGGGTGATTTGGTGGCCACCTATAAGTGTTTATCAGGGGTGTTCACGAGGATCTGGGGAACGATTGTTCACCAGGGTGCCCCAAGGGATGACAAGGTCAAATGGTTATAAACTCCAGCAAGACAGTTTCAGGCTGGACATAAGAATTTTTTTACTGTCTGTGCCCCCAAGGTCTGGAATAGCCTGCCATTGGAGGTGGTTCAAGCACCCACTTTGAACACCTTCAAAACACATTTGGATGCTTATCTTGCTGGGATCCTATGACCCCAGCTGACTTCCTGCCCCTTGGGCAGGGGCTGGAATTGATCTTCCGAGGTCCCTTCCAGCTCCCATGTCTATGAAATCTATGAGACTGGCTATGCTCCCTCGCAGTCCAGTTTCCTCCCAGGGGTAGTGAGGGGCCCCATTTGGTAGGAGAGAGGACGCAAGCAGCACATTAACAACGTAGCTTGATTTATTTGTATAACAACAAGATGAGTGGGGAGGACCCCGCGCTGCCCCTGCCTCCCGGGCCCTGCCCCGCAGAGGGGGCCAGCTCTGCTAATGCAGCCCCCACTCCCACCCCTGCGCAGGCAGCCTCATGGCTCATTGGACTGAACCCTGAACAGGTGGAGGGGAGAAGGGGCTGGGGCCACCCATGGGAGGTGGGGGTGCCTGGTCTCTAGGACCGGGAGATCACATTGGTCGAAGCCCAGTGGGGGGAGCTCCCCAGCTCCCCAGGTTTGATCCCATATGCCTAGAAAGCAGCGTGGTGAGAGGGGGCTGCTGTGGGCGATACGTCTCTAGGAGGGCTCTACAAGCAAACAACAGTGCCAGCAGCTGAGAAGGTGGCAGCCAGCAAGAGCCAGGGCTGGCTGCATGCATCTGTGATGGGCTTTTCAGCAGCGGCGTGAGAAGCTTCCCCCTGCACCCTAATCGCCAAAGTTGACGGTGTAGGTCTCAGCGGTAGTGAGCGGTTGTGGCGTGCCAGTGCCTGCCTCCCAGGCTTCGGCCTCAGTCTCCAGCTCCGTTACCACTTCTGTCATGGTCTCCGTGTAGGTCTCCATCTCCCACGTGGCAGCTGTGGGTGGCTCCTGGCTCCAGGGAGCAAAGGTGGTGCTGCTGAAGGGAATAGGCAGTACCGTGGTGGTTGGGGGAGGCTCGGTGGGGGCAGCTGTGGTGGCGTTGAGCCGGCGGTTCCGCATCTGTTGCCGGAGCCGCATGCGGTGCCGCAGCCGCAGCCGCAACCGCATGTGCTCTCGTGGTGTCATGGGCTGCCCAGGCATGATGCGCCGGATGGGCCGGTTCCCGTTCATGGCCATGATCTCACGGATGCGCTTCCAATTGGAACGTGCCAACACAAAGTTGCACTGCGTGGCCCCGATGTCGTAGTACACACTGCAGGTCTTGGTGCTCGGGTTGTAGCCCTCAGCCCGGGCCAGGACACGGTACTCGCCTGGGTTCAGGATGCGCCAGTAATCCCCACCAGCAGCTGGAGGGACAGGGAGTTCGGGGGTGGGTCTCAGGAGGGGAAGAGGGCCCATGGAGACTTCCCCAATTCACCCCACTGTTGTGTCTTGGCCTGTCCAGGGAGCTCTGCCCTCTCCCTAGGACAGGGGACCCTGCCCACCATAGGTACCCCAGGGCATGAGGCCAGGGGCCCCACTGCGAGGCTCTTGCTGCTTGGGGGGCCAGGAGCAGCACCCACAATGGTAGGAGAGGGTCCAGAACTGAGTGGAGGGGAAGGGGCCAGGTAGGGCCCCTGGCAGCACCCGGGCCTAGACCCTACCTGTTTTCACATGATGTTTGATGCCTCCCACAACGATGGTGGCGTTGGCAATGGGGTCACCCTGCTGGTCTGTCACTACTCCCTTGATGCCGCGATGCACCTGCCAGGGGAAGCAGCATGAGCCTGGGGATGTGACCCTCCATTGTACACCCCCACCACCCTTGGCCCATGCTGGGCCAGGCCTTACCTGCTCCATGAAGGTGAGCAGTGACTCCTTGTTGTTCTCCCACTCCTGCTGCAGCTCACTCTCATGGGGGAACTTGTCGCAGCCCAGGTAGATGGAGAGCTCCAGACAGTTGGTGTGCAGATAGCTGAAATCGTTCATGCCTGCAGGAGCAGAGATGCGGGGGTCGGGGGGGCTGCCTTTGAGCCAGCTGTGGGGATTGTGCCCCTGGAGTGGGCTCCCCTGCCTGGCAGCCAGCACCCCCCTGCTCCAGATGGCTGGGGGGCTGCGTCATGGGCATGTAGCCAGGAGAATCATGGAGAGATGGGGCTGCAAGGGATCTCCAGAGGTCACAGGTACTCCAACTCCCTGCCTGAGGCAGGATCATTCCTGTCCAAACCATCCCAGACATATCCATCATCTAAACTCTTTGTAAAACTACTGTCAACCCTGACAAAACACCAGACATCTCACCCGACCCTGCCATAGGGAAAGCAGGGGGACCACGGTGGCCAACATCTTGCTACTGTAAGCGTTGTTAATATATGCTCAAGAGGTTCCAGAGGGAGACTGCGTGTCCCGCTACCGAGGAAGGCAAACCTTCCCCACAAGTCTGTGCCAAGCTGACCAGGGGGATCAAATTCCTTCCTGATCCCCAGTGCAGCATCGGGCTGACCATGAGTAGAGGCGCAAGACCCTCTAGCCAGGACCCTCCAGCTTGAAGTCCCAGCAGGAGCACAAACACAGCCTGGTCACCATGCTCAGCCTGGGCTGCAGCCAACACCCAGTGCCCCCAGAAGCTGATGGTGATGGGAGGCAAGGGTGAGAATGCAGGGGGTTGGGGAAAGGACAGTCCCCCAGAACTGCTCAGGCCACACCAAGGAGCCCAGCACTGCCCTGGGGCTGCAGGCCCAGCTGTCAGTGCTCCCTGGGAGTAGGGCGGGCAGCTAAAGCCCAGAGGCTCCATTTCCCACTGCCATATGTGGCTTGGAGAACACTATCTATGCATTGTTCCTGGCACTACCCACTTGTCACTCTCCACCCCACCCCACCCCACACTCACTGCCAGTCCTGGGATGCCACTTGGCACCACTGACGATGCCCATGCCATTGGTCATGTCCTGGGTGTGGCAGCCCCCACGGAAGGTCTCGGTCATGGTGAGGTGAGCCGAGGCGTAGGAGATGGCAAGCCAGCGGAAGATTGCGTGGTCAGGCGTTTCTGTGGCCTCCAAGTTCTCCTCCTCATAGTCGTCATCAGGTGGGTGGGCAGACACCGCTGCATTCTCCGAAGCGGGTCGTGCCATGTCGTAGGGGTATGACACCAGCTTCTCCCCACCATGGAGGTTGGCCCCCAGCACAAAGGGGATCTTGTCCATCCAGGCCAGGATGGCACGGATCTCCACTGCCACCTGGGGAGACAGGCATGGAACTGGGGGCCGAGCTCATGTCCAAGTGCGCGGTGCCCCTCCAGTGCCCGCACCTCTGCCCACCTCACAGCCACAATCAGACCCTACCAGGTTCCCAGGAATGGCCCCACGTTCCCACCCTCCTGGGATTTCCGGCAGCCCCACCCAGAGCAGAGCCCTGCGCTGTACGCCACGGCTCACTCACGTGGGCATCCTCAGCCAGGTAGTGCTCAGGGATGGGGATGTGGTGGTTGGAGAACTTGTGGGGCACCAGCTTCCTCTCCTCAGCCGCCCACAGCGCTGTGTTGAGGTCGGGGAAGTTCTCAAAGAGGTCATAGCCTTCCTCACTCCAGAGGCCCAGTGCCCAGTTTCCCAGCTCTGAGCCCTGTGGGGAGAACAGGTGCCACTGGGTCAGTGGCACATGCTGGCACAGTCCCCAATGTCTCCATACCGTCCTCATATTCCCTTGCTCCAAGCCACCCAGACCCCACAGCCTGGCCACCCATGGACCTGCCAATCAATTCAGCCACCATGGGGCTTTATATCCCTAGCAGATCAGAGCCTGCCAGGACCCTCCTTTGGCCCTGGCTGCCTGCAAGACCCCAGATGAACTCCTTTGCCCTGGAGGACAACCCTCAACAGCTGCCAGCAGGCCCCACCCCACATGCCTGATTGCTGGGATGGCCCCATCCCCATGGCAGCCCCAGGCCAGCAGCTTGAGGGTCATTACCGCCTGGCTGGCAATCTCGTAGCCATCAGGGTTGAGGGAGGGCACGAGGTGGATGCGAGTCTCAGACACCAGGTTGCGCACACGAGGGTTCCCGTCCTTGTACTCCTTGCACAGGAACTGCATCAGCAGCAGCAGCAGCTCCCGCCCCAGCACTTCATTGCCATGGATGCCCGCTGTGTAGCGGAACTCGGGCTCCCCTGAAAGTGGAGACACAAGGGCAGCCATGGGTACCTGCCCCTGCCCCTGCCCCTGCCCCTGCCCCTGCCCCTGCCAAGACTCTAGGAGGTTCAGGGGCTGCCCTAGAGAGCCTGGTGCACTGGGACCCCCAAAAGCTGGGCACAGGGGTCAGGGATATGCTTTGGGTGGGGGGTCGCTGCACTGCCCTGCACTACACGCTAGGCATTGGGCACCTTGGGGTGCTTCTCCCCATCACTGTGGTGCCAGGGACAGCGCTGGCCCCAGCCCCAGCACCGCCTGCTCACCGAGCTCATGTTCCCCGGGGTTGTCGGAGATCTCCATGGCGTAGATCTTCAGGCCACGGGAGCTCTTGCCAATGTTGTAGATGCGCGTGATGGTGGGGCACTCCTCGTTCACCACCTTCATGAGCTGCAGCAGGGGAACGGAGCGGGGGTCACTCAGGCCGACCGGGGAGAGGTTGTGGCGGGGCGGGGAAAGGCCACGCTGTAACCTGGGCTCACCTGCCGCATGTCCTTGTAGCTGTGGTGGCGGAAGTCCAGGTTGTCAGTGGAGGTCACCTCGTTCTGCTGGGTGTAGTAGGTGCTGATGGCTGGGGTGGGGCAGAGATCAGATATGCCTGGCTACATGCCCTGGCCTCCCTTTACCCAAGCCCTGGTGCCCACCCTTGGCCAGTGCCACTCACTCCCTGCAGTCTGGCCAGTGCCCCCACTCCTTTCCTGGCATGGCCCAGTCTCCTTCTTTCTCTTTGCCCAGGGAGGAGCTGAGTTTGTCTCCCCTCTCTTAGACCCTTCAGGCCCTGAAAGTTGAGAGCAAGGGCACTGGGCCATCTCCCATCTCCCCTGCCCACTCATACCAGGATACGTGGCATGAGCAGGGACTCTCAGCCAGTCTGGGGCATTGCCAGCTACATCCTTGCATGGGTACTGGACTGGGGATACCCAGCGGATGCCATCTGGTCCTGGCATTGGCAGTGGAGGACCCCACCAAACCCCTGACTCAGATCTCTTCCCGAGCTGGTGCCTGCTGGTGAGGTCAGATTGGCACACTGCCAAGGATTTTGTCTTTGAACCTACAGGCCATGCCAGCCCCAGTTGCCAGCTGGGGACCTCTGCCCGCCCTGTGGGTCCAGCCACCCTCCTGCAGCTCCTTGCCCCCAGGCTTGGGTCATTGCTGCCTAGGGCCCCTTGCTGCAGGGCGTAGAGTAAAACCAGCCAGGCCTGTTCAAAGCTGCAGGAGTGGGCAGGGAACTGGTCTCTGTGGTCTCTTACTGGAGAGGGGGCAGCCTAGCACCTCCAGCCGCGTGCAGAGGCTCCCATTCCAGGTCTGGGGGTACACACGGATGAAGCGCGCCACCATGGGCTCCGGGAACTCGGTCAGCACTGGTGTGTCCTTGTCCACATTGCCATGGAACAACTGCAGGAGAGACATGGGAGCTCACCGATGGCACTGGGACACATGGGGCCAGGCTAGATCTCATTATCACTCTGCCACTGCCCCCCGGTATGACTCGCAGCCCCCATTCCCCGGGTACGGGATCCCCTCGCCTCTGTCCCAATCCCTGTGCCAACCCTGAACTTGGGCCTCAAACACAGGCCCAGTGACTCCCAGTCAGCCAGGTGGTTGTGCACGTACCATCTCCTCATAGCCATTGGTGTACATCACCCAGTTCTGGCTGTCGTTGCTGAAGCCCACGTAGAAGGTGGTGACAAAGTCGTCGCTGTGGAGACAGGCTGTGTTGGGCACGGGGGGGCTGGAGCCTGGACGAGTGGCCGGGTGGAGCAGGGGGCTCTACTAGGCACCCTGCAGACACATCCCCTGGCCCCCCGTGTGTGTGGGGGTCAGAAGAGTTTCGCCCAAGTCTCCAAGCACAGGCACTAGGGACCGCAGGGGATCTGAATCAGCCTCCCATCCACATGCCACAGGGATGCAGCTGTCTTCCCCCAGGGCGGTAACCCCATCCCTACCCCAGTTTATGGCCCAAATGTCCCATATCGACTCCCTTGGTCCTGAGGGACTGGGGACGTGCATGCTGGACCAGATCCCACGCTGTGGTCCAGGCCATGTGCAGGGGATACGGGGATCCCTCCTCCCTGCTCCATCCCACATTCCCACTTCAACCCTGCCCCATACACACTGGATGAGGGAATCCCGGCCCTGCGTGATGACTCCGGTGAACTTGGTGGTTCTCCTGGTGTCCACCTCGATCCAGTGCACGCGGCTGTCATCCTCTGCGCACCAGGCCCCATCAAAGAAGTCGTCCTCGTTGGCACCGGCCTGGGGGGCGGCAGAGGGGAGAGGGCAGCGTCAGCTCACAGGTGGGAGAGATGCCTCCCTCACAGCTCAGGGAAGGGGGGGTCTGCTACCTGCATGTTGAGCCGCCCACGCTGGGCACTCAGGCCGTGACGCAGCATGGATGAGGCCAGCATCTGGTCATCCTCAATGCGGTGGGACTCCAGCCCGATGGGGGGACACTCTGGGGCAGAGGAGAGCACAGCCCCTTGTCACCAGGTGTACAGGACCGGAGGGACCCAGCAGAGTTGGGGGGGCGTGTGTGATGCCACAGTATGGGGGCCAGTTGGGCTGTAAAGGCTCTTTTCCCAGGGCTGCCCAGGGCGGCCAGTTCCTGCCTCCTCCCCCACTGCCGGCTTCTGACCCACAGCCCCAGTTCCAGCCATGCTTGTCCCAGTACTGCCCCTTGCAGGTCCTAATTCCCTGGCTATACTGGTTCCAGTTTGACCCCTGAGTGGTGCCAGTTTCCCAGCCACCCTGGGCCCAGTAACCCAGCTATGCTGATCCCAGTCACCACACCCCCTACTGGGGTGGGAGTAGTTTCAAACGTCTATAATTACACACTCAAGAGCCGTCCAGGTCCCACTGATTCAGTGCCACAGCATGGAGGAAGCATGGAGCTCTTACCCGTGCTCTGCCTGCCTTCCCTCCTTGGTCCCCAGGCTCGGGGCACCTCTACTCCTGGATACACCCAGGCCGTTCCCTTGAGCCCATGCCCTCTCCTCATGCTCCCTGACAGGAGAGCCCATGCCCTCTGATAGGAGAGTGGCAAAGTCAGCGCTTGGGTCTCACATCCACCCTGGCCCAACTCTCTGCCCAGCCCTCACCTTCGCCCTTGAGGGGCAACTCACTTGTCTTCTCCTCTGGGGGGGTCCATTCATCCTCATCTGTCTCCCACTTTTTCCCTCCTGTCTTCTTTGGTTTCCCTGCGTACAGTGACAGAGAGGGAAGGTGAGGTGAGGAGAGGGATCCCACAGGGAGGGCAGGGAGCCAAGTGCCCCATGCCCCTGAGCAGTGGGGATGGGAAAGGGCAGATGAAGGGGCCAGGGTCTCACCCTCTGAACCCTCAGGGGGCTGAGCCCTGGTGGGCTGGCAGAACCAGGCAGGGGAGGGCTTCACAGGGGAGCCGAGGTCTTGACCAAGGGCTTCAAAGTAAGCTGGGAGGGCACCTGGCTTAGGTGGCCAAGTCAGAGCTCAGTCTCTGCAAGGCATTCTCAGTACAATCGCCCTCCTGCAGCTGGGACCTGGCAGAGTAATGGGTGTGGGTGGCTGGTGGGGGCAGGGTCTGGCTCTGGGCCCAATCCAGAGAGGCAGGAGCTCGGTGCACACCTCTGCGGTCCTTGGTCTTGTCCTCACCGGTGTCCACCTCCTCCTCCTCCTCCTTGCTGCTGCTGCCCTTCTTGGGCTTCCCTGGGGTGGGGGGGATAGAGCAGGGTGAGGTGGGACCATCTGGTGCTAGGTTCAACTGCCGGAGAGGCCCCCTCTTTTGTGTCTCTGGGGATGTTTGTGTAGTTGCGGGGCTAGAGCCCAGGCTGAGGGCAGCCACCATGTGTGAGTGGCAGTGCCCTAGCCAGAGCCAGTGGCTCAGATGTCTCCATCTGTCCCCCCTACCCCGTGGCTGACCCCACCAAGTAAGTCACACCTGGGTCTAGCTCCTTAAGTCTGCCTAGGCCCATCTCCCCCATTTCTGGTGCCCCCGCAGTGTGCCAGTTCCTCCTTGGTGTGTGAAACCCTGCCCCGCGACATCCAGCTCTCCTTACGTGGCTTGAGTCTCTCCTCATCTGTCTCCATCTCATCCTCATCCTCCTTGCCAGGGTACTTCTTGGGCTTTGGTGGGAGTGGGCCATACTCCACTGCAGGGGGAGAAGAACCAGTTGGGGTCCAGTGTCCTTGCACCCACTTCATCCCCAGGGGATCCCCACCCTAACTGAAAGCACTACAGGGCAGCCAGGCAGGCTCAGACCGGTGCTGGATGTCCCCCACTCAGGACAGCACATGGTTGCTTCTGGAGGGAAGGGAGCATCTGGGACCCCTGCATTGACTGAGCCAGGCCTGTCATGCTCCACAGCAGCTGATACCCACTGTCATCGTAGTCTGGCCGCTCTAGCCCCTCCTCATAGTCCGTCTCCGCAGGTGGCGTGGGCGGCTCCACTGGCTTCCCTGCAGAGCAAGAGGGGACAGGTTGGTGGGCTCAGGGAGGGAGGCAGCTGCCCCATGGGTGAACTGGTGTCCCAAGCAAACAGCTCAGGCTGGGATAAGAGAGCCCCAGGGTCAAGCTGTGGCCAGCAGCCCCATCAGAGAACCTCCCACAGTCCCACTAAAGCCCTGCTCTACTCACCAGGGTGGCACCTGCCTCACTGTGCCATGGACAGGCCGGGAGAGAAGAAGCCATCTCTGCATCCTTATGTGTCCCCTTTCCTTATCCATCCATCCAGCAATGCCCACCATCTACCCCTACACACATACATCTATCTATCATCCATGCCTATACTTTCTTCTTTCCATCCACGCATGCATTCCCACACCCACATCTATCTATCTATCTATCTATCTATCTATCTATCTATCTATCTATCTATCTATCTATCTATCTATCCCCTAGACTTTACCTGTCCATTCACCCACTCCCATTCACACCTATATATCCATCATCTCTATCCGTCTGTCTGTCCCCAGACCCTTTATCAACCCTTATCCATTTCTATACATCCCCTCTGTCCATCCACCTGTCCCTCTGTCCCCACTGACACCCACCATCTGTCCACCTCTATACACATCAGTCTACCTAGGCATCATTTACCCATCTATACCTGCTCTCAACCACTCACCGATCTTATCCATGGCATTACAGAGCATGAAGCACCACAGCGCTGGGGGCCCTGTGGCCACTTCAGGAACATACATGCCTCCTCTCTCTCTTGGCCCCCAGCACCTGAGGGCTGCTCCAAATACCCCTTTGGCTCTAAAGCAGAGGCCTTGTAGGAGCAAGGCTAGCCACTGTGCAAGGGCACTCTGCTATGGCGTCCCTCAGAGACTAGGACCCAAGCAGCATGGCACAGGATCTCTGCCCTGCACGTCCTTGGCCTCACAGCCTGCTTCCCTCAGCCCTACCCTTCTCGCCTGCCCACGTACTTGGCTTTGTCTCCACCTCTGGCTCTGGCTCTGGCTCTGGCTCTGGCTCTGGCCAGATCCTTTCGGTTTTCTTTCTGCTGGGTGGCTTCTTGGGTTTCTGATGGCGCCGCCTGTACTCAACTGGGGGAGGAATATCAGGTTGTCACTGCCAGAGGCTGGGGGCTGACATAGCCGGGGCGCAGCAGGGTGGGGGTATTCTCTTGGGGTTGGTGGCAGGGAGTGACTGAAGGGGACTGGGTGGGTGGAAAGGGCTGGAGAGAGGAATACTTGGCAATGGCAGCAGCACTCTTGGGGGAGTTCAAATTGGCCGAGTCTGTCAGCAAGAGCCACAGAGGCAGGGGGCTCAGCATGAAGGGGTGCCTCCCCACAGCCCAGACCATGGGACCCCCAAGGAGTCATCCCCGTACCCCAGGCAACATGTGACGCCTGGGACCAGGGCCAGGGAATGAGCTGGGAGCCAAGGGAAGCAGGGGTCTCCTTGGCATGGGGTATGGGTGTCCCCCCATAGGCAGGGAAGTCCCGTACAGTCCTCGTAATCCTCCTGCTCGATCTGATCATTGTAGTCCAGTGTGGGTGGCTCTGTCTCCTCTGGTACCTCTGTTGGGAGAGAATCAGTGTCATGCCCTCTACCCTACGTGGGCACCAGCCTCCAGCTCCACACGGGATCAGGGCTGCCTGGGCTGCTCTGTGTTAAGTTAGGCTTGGAGCAAAGCAGTGGGCAAGTGAGGGCAGCACATTTGTCACTGCAGACAGACAGACAGACAGTAGGATCTCTGCTTGGCTGCTGTCACCATCCAAGCTGCATGGAGAGCATCCCTGGGACCTCCCGAGCCCAGGGATGAGGGCTCCAGGGACCAATGGTCCACAGGGATGCAGGCAAAGGGAAGAGAACAGGGCACCAGGGAACTAGAAAGCATGCAGCCAACTTGGGCCCCCTGCAGCCAGCGTGTGCTCACCGGGGTAGGGCTCTGGCTTCCAGTCCTCATGGTCGGGTTCCCATGGCTCAGTTGGAGGCTCCCCATAGTCATCTAGGGACAGAAGCTGGAAGCTAGGAGGGGCCCCCAAAGCCATGCTGCTGCCCACCACACAAGGCCCCTGCACGCCCCCATGCATTGCCCTGGCCTGCCAGCTCCCAGCAGTCTCAGCTGTGCCCATGCTGTGGTGCTCTGGCCCCTTTGCAACTAGAAAGGCGGGGCGGTGCCAGAGCTCTTACCCCAACGGCCTCCAGGCTCTTGCTCCCTGCCAGGTGGCTCGGTCGGCTCCTCCGGAAATTCATCTAGAAGACAAGGCCAGAGTTCAGGGTGCTGAGGCTGAGGTAAGGGAGCCTGTGCCCGGGATGCAAAGCAGGGGCAGGCAGGCAGGGGCCATGCTGAGGCTGCCGCAAGGACAGCGTCACCGGATTCTGCAAGGATTTGTGCTGCTGCAGGGTATGGCTGGGGGTGCTCCCTGGAGAGAGACATACGGCCTTTATGGGGAGTGGGGGGAGTCAGCACCAAGGGTTGACTGGCATCTGGCAAGCAGGAGGCAAATGGCATCTCCAGACATTTGCAGGGCTCAGGGCCAGCAGCACAGAGGGGTCAGTACCAGTACCCAGAGGGCAGAGAGAAGGGACTCTCATGCCACCTTCCTCTGTCACTCTAGCCATGGCCGCTCTTTCTCTCATGATGGAAGGAGTCTTGGCCACTGACCTACTTCCCCCAGACTGCCCAGCTGTCTGCAACAGGCACTGTGTTACTGAGGCTGCCTGCTAGGTACTGCAGAGCTGAGACCTATACTGTATTGTGTTTAGGACCTGAATACTGTCCCTTTAAACAGCTGTGGTGCTCCATGTGTTCTCTGCTTCAGCCTGAGCAGCAGCAGGTGTGTAGCTAGGTACTGGGTACAGCCAGGTGGATTTGACCTCCCAGGCCTCATGTTTCTTCTTCACATTGGATAAGGGGAAAAGACACAAACCAGTGATAGGGCTAGGAGCCTCATCTGGGAACTGAGGAGACGGAGTATGAAAAGGAAGGGAAATGAACAAGTCAGTGGCTTACTGAGAGGGAAAAAAGTGTTAAAATGTCGTGCTATTTGGGTAAAATGGCTGCTTTTGATAGGTCAGCAGAGGGGTGGGTGTTCCTGAAGACATGGGTAATTAATCGTACAACCCATGAAGAAAGGTAGGGAGAGGAATGTGGGCTAACATTTATAACCTGCTGCATCACCGTCTACTGGCTTCTCTGAAACCAACAGGCGTTTGCTGAGATTATGGAAAGTCTACCAGCATCACCTCTCCCCAAAGCCTTTACAATTGGAATCAAAAAGAAAGTGAGATCATTTCCAAAGCAT
>JAGPOW010001890.1:4212184-4224886 GCA_030014935.1 Caiman crocodilus | reverse complement strand
CCTGGCCGTGGCGCGGCTGCTGCTGAGCCACGGCGCCGACCCCGCCCGCGCCGACGCCGACGGCATGAGCAGCCTACACAAGGTGCGCGGGGCTCGCCGCCCCCTGCGACCCCGGTGCTTCCCGGCCCGGGCCCCTGGCGGTCCCGGTGCCCCCTGTGACCCCCGCCCGTGCCCCTGACACTCCTTGACCCCGGCCGCCCAAGCCCATGACCCTGGTGCTCCCGTGCCGTTGCAGGCCGCGGCGCAAGGCCACGAGGAGCTGTGCGCCCTGCTGCTGCAGCACAGCCCAGGCCTGCGGAGCGCCCGCGACGTCCGCTCCAGGACCCCACACGACTTGGCGCCGCCCCGCGCAGCCCTGCAGCACCTGCTGGCACCGTGAGGCCCACCTGGGCCTGGGCCCCGCTGTGGATGCCACGGACAGCCCGACCCACGGCCCGTGCCCTGCGGCCGGGACCAGGCCCGCAGCCCCTCCGGACTGTGGCCTGGGCCTGGCTTTACAGAGGCGTGAGGGGCGGTGAAGCCCCAGCAGCTATGTTAGTTGTGGGCACCAGGCCTACTGTGCTCAGCAGGAGATGCCATGTTGCTTGTGGGCACAAGGGAGCTTGGCCTGCTAATGCCCCCCTATCGGTTGTGGGCACAGGGGCCCGACCTGCCAAAGGGGTGAAACTGCAGCAGCCATATTGTTTGTGGCTGTGGGGGACTGGCACTGCTGTACCCCCCACTGTCAGTGAAAGCCCTGCTGAGCCCAGCGCTGTGTGGTGTGTGTTCTGTCCTGCGCCCTGCTCCAGAGGGGCTCCATCCCGGGTTGTTCGTCCGTCTGTCCGTGCCCCCCACGGCAGGTGCCCTGTGCTGCTGGGCTGCAGTTCTGGGGGTGCCC
Organism: Caiman crocodilus; assembly: GCA_030014935.1. Classification (NCBI taxonomy): domain Eukaryota; kingdom Metazoa; phylum Chordata; order Crocodylia; family Alligatoridae; genus Caiman; species Caiman crocodilus. Next base: position 4,224,009 of record JAGPOW010001890.1, on the reverse strand, counting down.
GTGGGGGCAGCAGGAGGGCTGCAAGCGACAGAGGGGGAGGGAGATAATAAGCCCCCTGCCCTGCTGTCTGCCCTGGGGCTGGAGCAGGGAGAACCAGGGTAAAAAGGCAGCATGAAGAAGCTATGTAATGTGGGAGGAAAGGTCCATGCAATGGCCCTGTTGAGGCCAGGAGGGAATGGGCTTGGGAGAGCAGTGTGGCTGAATGTTCCCATTGCATAGAGCGTGCCCAGGGTTTGATCCTAGGGTCTTGGTCAACGAGGAGCTTCTTTTGCAGGGTTGAAACTTGCCTCTGACCCAGAACCTCACCCCAGCAGCCACAGCCTGTGTTCCCGAATGCAGCCCAGCACCACTTAGCACTCTGCCCCGTCAGCCCCCAAGAGACAGGGAAACTTCTTTGGTCATTACATCCCAGGAGGTGTGTCTTGCTCCTGGCTGGCCATGCTACCGTGGGGTGCTCCAGGGCAGGGCCTGAAATTGTGAGGACAAGTCATGAGCACTCAAGAGGCCCCCTATACCATACACATGTTCCCCCTGGCTCCCCAAGTATCTGCTGGTCTCTGTGGCCAGAGGTCATGGCTCCCACAGTGGCCCAAGGGTGCACTACGCCGCCCCCCCCAGCCAGGGTCACATTGAGTTCTGCAGGGCTACCACTCCCTGGGCACCAGCCGGGCAGGGGGGCTGCAGGGTGAGAGTGAGAGGCAGTGCTTTTTTGGGGAGTGCAAGCTCAGCTGGCTGGGGTCTGAGCTCTGTACAATTGCAAGCAGGCAGGCCGGGCACCCACTCAGATGGCAGCAGCTGGTGCTTGTCTGGGTTGTCCCAGCTGCATGGAGCATGGCCAGGGTCCCTGTACCCTGTGGGCACAGCAGGCACAGTACCAGACAGGAGCAGCCCAAGAGAGCCCAGCATGCACCGTTCTCCTGCATGGACACCACACACTCAGGCCAGCAAGGCCAACTGCCCTTGACACAACTGGTGGAAATCAGCCCTCATTAACTCCAGGTGGGGTTGGGCTGAGCTGCGGGGCAGCAGAAGCACTTCCTTAGCAACAATGAGGGGCTGTGGGTCAGGGGTAAGGGGTCCCAACCAACGTGCCGCCAGCCTGGCCTGGCCCCTGGCACCCACCCTCAGGTCTAGGGCAGCCTCTTCAGCCACTGTGCTGCGAATGCAGGGCTCCGCGCCCTGCCTCTGGGGGCAGGCGACAGGGAAGAACTCAGGCATCCTGGCCCCCTCCTCTTCCTTCCCATCCACGCCAGCAGCAGGCATGGGCTCTCTCCACCCCAGACGCAGCTGGACCCTGGCCAGGCCACATCCTTGTGGCCTGGGGCTGTGGGAAGAGCTGGGAGTTTCCCAGCCTGGCCTCCGGAGCTGGTGCTGACGTGTATGTGCCCCCCTGGGAGATGTTGAGAGCAGGGCGAGACCTCTTCCCCCACCCTAGACAGCAGGGAGCCAGGACACCTGGGTTGTCCTCCCTTGCCAGGGGGTGCTGGGTCAGGCTCTCTGCACCATGCAGGGGGTCAAGGCCAAGCATCCAGCAACCCCTGCAGCTCAGTGAGGTCCTTCAGCAGCAGCTGGTTGGGGGCTGGGGACAGGGAGGCCATGCCAGCTGCTCCAACACCTGCACAGGGTGGAGCTGCTGCAGCTGCAGGGGCCTGGACACCTGGGTCTTGTGTCCCCCCCCCCCAGCAGTGGGCAAAGGGATGTAGCTGCTAGGCCAGAGAGGGAGGAGGAGCCTTCCCATCCATCCTACCCAGGAAGAATTTCCTGTCAGGCTTATTAGCTGCCATGACCCAGGGCGTGGGAAGAGGGAAGGAGCCAGGCCAGCTTGGGAGAGACTGAATTTCCACCCCCCACCCCAGGCACCCTGCAGAAACAAGGCAGCTGGGATGGGATCTGGGGGTTGAGTGCCCCAGCCTGGCATAGGCAGGCAGAAAACCCAGGAGTCCTGGCAGCTGGATTTGCTTTTATAGCCCCCACCCCCCCTCCAGCTCTGCTTCCCACAAGCTCTGGCAGGACTGGACACTGGCTGGAGCGTCTCTCCCTTTTATTATTAATATAAAAATCCTTGAGTATTTACAGCAAATAAATACATTTCGGTAACAAATAAATTACCGGGACTGTGTGGCTGGGGGCACCGATAAAAAAGGGGAGTGTGGTGGAGGGGGTGAGGGAAGCTGGCGTGCAGGGGACACGGCAGAGGGAGGGGTTATGTACACTGGCACCCTCCTCACAATGCCCCTGCCCCATAGGGGAGGGGGTGGGGGTGGCATGGTGCCCAGCTCCGTGGGCTATGCTGGGTGCCAGGAGGGGCCCAAGGCCCAGCTGTCCCCTCCCCTGGGGGGGTTGGGGCCTGTCTGGCTCCTAGAAGCTGCCAAACCCAGCCTTGGCTGGGGAAGGTGATGGGACAGATGCTGGAGCCCTCGGCCTCCTGTGATGCTGCCGGTGGCTGTGAGCTTCCCCAGGGGGGAGAGGTGTAGAAAAAGGGGACCTTAAAAACGTCCCCGCTGGGGCTGGGCCTTGGCATAGGCCGAGCCTTGGCATAGGCCTGAGCCTTGAAGCATGGGCTTTGATGTAGGCCATGAGTCTAGCTAGTGTCCAAGCCTGAGAGCTGGGGCCTCAGGCCAGAGCATAAACCTCTGGCCTGCGTTTAGGCCTGGGTGTGGGGATCAAGGCCCTGGCCCAGGTCTCGGCCCAGGGGGCCAGGCCGTGAGGTAGCTGTGCAGCGGTGGGGGCGCAGGCAGCGCCTCACACCGAGGACTCCTCGGGGTTGGAGTCGGGCAGAGCCTGGCGCTGCTTGAGCTTGCGCCGCAGCTCCTCGGCCAGCTCGCCCCGCTCGGGCCTCGCCTCCGCCCCCAGCTGCAGCCGGATGTAGCCGTTGGAGGCCGAGCCCCGCAAGCCGCCCAGTGGGGCGCGGGGGGGCGGTGAGGGCAGGGGCTGCCCAGGGATGCCAGGGCTGGGCGCAGGGCCCCCGTTAGGGCAGGCTGCATGGCCCGGCACAATCTTGAGGGAGCCATCCGAATAATAGTAGCTGCCAGGGTCCCAAAGCTTTTCGTCTGAGTCAGAGGCGGTGCTGGGGGCGAAGCGGGGGCTGGCTGGCTCCTTGGGCAGCTCGATGGGGTAGACCAGGGTGCGCTCGGCTGCCTTGGCCCCTTTGTCCAGCTCCTCCCGAAGCCGCCGGCGTAGGGACAGCACAACAACCAGCAGCACGGCGCACACAGCACCCAAGGCCACGGCCACCATCCACACCAGCCCCAGGCCCTCCAGTGGTGCCCGTGCCTCCAGCATGGTGGCTAGGCCAGGCAACACAGCTACAGTGTAGGCCTCAGTGGCCAGGAGGGTGCCCTGCTCCTCTGAAAAGCACTGGTAGGTGCCAGCATGCTGGGGACCAGCACCCAGCAGCAGCAAGGCACAGACATGGGCATCGGCCAGCTTGGGCACCCGCTCGGCCGGCAGCTCCCGCCCATTGAAGGTCCAGCGTGTACGTGCCAGGTTAGAGGCCAAGTGGCAAGGCAGCACCAGGTCTGTGCCCGCCGCCACCGTCACGTTCTTGGGTGCCACTGGTGCTGCAGGCAGAGAGAGCAGGTCAGGGCCTATGTCCGACGCTGGGGGGGTGCCCGCTGGCACAGACCCCAGGATGCACATACAAGAGAAATATTAACATGCAGTGGCAAGGGGAGGGAAAACTAGTCCTGCAGGGGAAAATGAGGCACAGAGAAAGGCAAAGCCAACCCCACAAAGGCCTGAGGAACCTGTGCCCCAGCCGTGGGCTTAAGGCAGGCCTCCGGCACTGGAGGCTGGGTGCCAGGATGGCACAGGGTTTTCCAAGGGGGCCTCACCTGGCTTGACAGCTCGGGGCAGGCTGCAGAGGGCCGTGTTAGCAGCGGCTACATCCTGGATCAGCAGGGCCCTAAGACATGGAGACGGGGTCAAGGATGCCCAACCCTGCCTCCCCTCCCAATGGGGCCAGGGATGCCCAACCGTGCCTCCCCTCCTCACGCCCAGCAGGTTCCTCACCGATCGCGCCCATCAGCGCGGACACAGCGGCTGGCGTTGCGACTCCAGGCACAGTAGGGATCACGGGCAAGGAGGCAGTCAGGGCATGACAGGTACTTGCTGCAGTCGGCCAGGGGCAGCCGCACCACCTGAGAGCGTGAGCCCGCAAACACCAACTTCTGCGGGGGCAAAGGGAGAGGAGTCAGCTGCTAGCCTGGCACCTACAAATTGCCCCCCACCCCTGCCCTGTGCTTGCCCACTGCACCCCCAAACAAGCCATATCATCTATATCCCAGTACCTTCTGGGGTGCCAGCACCAGGCTTTCCACAGGCTGCCCTTGCTCAAAGATCTGCAGCTCCTCCACCACATGGACCTGCGTGGGCATGCTCACTGCCTTCAGTAACCACCCATTATCTGTGAGAGAGATGCCACAAGGCTATAGAAATCCACCCGAGGCCTGCCCAGAGCCATCCAGGGACAGGTGGGATGCCCAGCCCAGGGGATACCTGTGCCAAGGAAGAGGACATTGTAGAGCTGCCCATCCAGACCATGGGCCCGGTCCACAGCCAGGTGTGTGAGGTTGGCGCCTTTCTTGAGCAGCAGTGGGTGCCCGCCATGTGGTAGCACTGGCTCGTCCATCAGTGGGTGCTTCTTAGCGAAGTTGAGGGTGTTGTCAGGCAACTCCAGGGAACTAGCAAAGCCATTGTCCCGGTGCCAGGCCGTGATGCACTGCAGGCAGGAGGACAGAGGGTCACCTGGGGGCTGGCTCAGTACCTCCCTCCAGCCCTGGCAACACTGGACCAGAGCCCAGGCTGTACATATAGCATCATGCACCTCAGAAAGAGTGTCCTACCCCAGCCGCCCACCCTAGGGCAGGGTTGCTGCCTGCTGCCACTCACTGCGCCAGGCCGGGGGCTGGGCACTGGGTCCGAGTAGCGCCCCCACTTCTGGGCCTGCTCCTGATACTCCTTGTAGGGCCCATCAAACGCCTGCTGCACTGTCTTCAGGTCATACTGGCACACAGCCGACACCACAACATCCCCCCTGTGGGCAGCACATGGGCAATGGGGGGCTCTGATAATGCCCCCCACCCCAAGACACCTTAATGCCCCCTTGGAGCCTGGGTCTAATAGTGCCCCCCCACACCCAAACTGCCCAGTACCATCTCCCAGTACACCATCCCTGGTATATCTGCTTGGATAACACCACCCCCAGCCCTTATCCCCTGCTCCAGGGAAAGCTCCTGACACCCCCTGCTTCCAGTGGCAACAACCCCTGCCCCTAAAACCCCCTGATACCCTCCTTCCCCTGGTAATACCCCCTAACACCCCCTGCAATGCCACCAATTCTCAATCCCTGCACCCAATTCTACCCCCCCAATACCCCCTACCCTCAGTAACATCCCAATACCTCCTGCCTCCAATAATGCCCCTCCCATTCCTGATGCTGCTCCCTATGCCAGGCCAGGCCTCACCAGCGGGCATGGAAGAGGCCAAAGAAGGCGGTGTGAGACCAGGTGGGGCTGGGCAGCGTGGCCAGTGCCTGCAGGTGGTCAAAGTGGAGCTGCTGCTCGGGCAAGGCGCACACCATCCGTGCCTTCAAAAATGACGTCCATTTCTTCTGCAGCGTCCGCGCACCGCCTATGTCCCCCTGCCACAGGCATCACATAGGCACCATCAGGGCTGGGCACGCCTCCCCCAACCTTGCCTGGGGCAGCTAGGCCTCCAAGCACCATCCCACAATGCACTGCTCCAGCACAAAGACAGCCCACAAGTCCGTGTTACAGATGCTGGGCTGGACAGCATGTCAGGGAATCCCTCAATGCACCAAAGATGCCTCCTTGTGGGGTGCAGCTGTCCTGGTGTGCCCACCTGGTCTGCACCCCCATTACCCATGTCCCAAAGGGGGCATTCCTACAATGCTTCTGACACGTCAGCCATTACCCACAATGCACACTACACTTACCCACAATGCTCCCAGCAAAACAGCTTTAAGCCATGATGCCTGTGGTGCTCCAGCTATTGCTCACAATGCCCATAGCACAACAGCAGCTACCCACAAGGCCCCAGTGCCTCCATTAACTACAATGCCCCAGCATTGCTATCACCCACACTGCCCCAGGCACACCTTGCAAACACGGGCCACACGGGCCACGACGTGGGGGGTGTCACAGTCATACTCTACAGCACGCTCACTGAAGAAGAAGTACACCTTGTCGTCATCCCCGCTGGCACTGCCTTCACTCTCAGGCACGAAGGCTGAACCCACGAAGTGTGGCTCTGGAGGGGGTAGGGGGAAAGACACACATCAGACCAGGCTGGACCTTCCTGGCACCCTCTTGCCCAACCCAGGCACAGCCTCCCTCACCGTTGAGCCAGGAGAGCAGAAACTCAGTCTTCATGGAGTAGCGGGGGCCCAAGTTGCGCTGGATCACAGGCTCCGTGCCCAGGAAGTTGTTAAGTGTGGCCGAATACAGCTCTCCATCTACCACCAGGCAGCAAGGGGTTAACGGGAGTAGGGTGGGCACCACTATCCTGTTCTCCCAGCCTCTATCCTACCCCCACCCAGCACCAGACTGGTGCCCCCTGACCCCTCACCCCCTATCCTGCTTCTCCAGCCCCACAACTTGGCCCAGCCTTCCCCGAATCCTCCAGCCCCTATTCTGCCCCCATTGTTCTGCCCTACAACTCCCGCTCCACCTACCCACGACAAGGCCGGTGTGCCCCTTGGTAGGGTCATAGGGGCACTTGCCCTTTCCATCCTCAAAAGCCTGCGGGTCCAGGGAGAAGGTAGCGCGGTCCTGGAAGGCACCCGGGAGGCCACATCACACAAGGGCCCAGAATGAGAAGCACACTTCTTGGCACAAGTTGGGGGCACCACCGGGAGGCAGAAGCCAGCTGGGCCAAGGCCATGGGACTGGCCAGGCCCCATGACGGATGTCTGGGTGCTTGTTTCCCCAGGCAGCAAGCTAACAGAGGGGGTGGGGGGGGGAAAGAAACGGGACACACTCACGATGTAGGCGCACTTGGGCTGAAAGGCACCAGTGCCACAGGCGTAGAGGTGCGAGGCATTGAGCGGCTGCACCAGCCTCACGTAGTTGAAGCAGTCAGTCTGTAGGGCACAGTAGGTGTCAGCGCCAGCCCTGCCATCCACAAGATCCCCCCAGAGGCCCCACTCCCCCCAGCCTCCCTGAGCACCTCAGGTCCCCTTTACACATATCAACCCCCCACAGTCCCCAAGACCCCCACACAGCACTCCCAGGTCCCCCACAAACCCCCCACCGCCCCCTCCACAGGCTGCCCCTGCCCCATCCTACCTGGTTGTTCTTGCCCTTCTGGATACACTCCAGCTTCTTGTCCTCAGGTGCCTCCCACAAGATCTGGGACAGATGGTGCTGGTCAATGAGTCAGGACCCCCAGTGCCCCCAGCCACAGGCACTGCCCCCTAGGCCCCTTCCCCCCCCACAGCCCTACCAGTGCCTCTCACTCCCAGCCTGCAGCGCCCCCTGCCCTACTCCCCACCCCCCCATACCTTGGCCTGCAGGTTGAGGGCAGCAGTGGACAGGGCGAAGATGGCCTCACGGGCCCCTGCATATAGCAGCCCCTCCGCCTCGTCCAGCGTCAGCGTCAGGAAGTGGCTCATTCCTGCACCCCCGAAGCGCCGCGCTCCAGCTGGTAGCTCTGGGGGATGGGGGGAGTCAGGGCAGCTGAGGACCCCCACCCCAGCCAGCAATGGACCCCTGGAGGAGCAGGGCCCCACCCCCAGCTGGCAACTACCCCCACCCCCACATGGCCTGAGGGGGGTGTTGGCCCTTTATGGCTCCAGGGGATTAGTGTCCTGGATTTAACCCTTTGCCCACTGCTGCCAAGCCAGGGGAGCCCAGCAAGCCATGGGCCTGGCATGGGAAGAGTTAACTGCCCCTCTTCCCCCAGGGGGATTAGCTGGTACAAGCCCCTGGCACTGGGCACAGATGCAGGGGGAGGAAGGAACCGGCACCGGGACAGGATCTCTATGGCAACTAGGAACTGGGAAGCCCAGTAAGACTAGCCCCTGCCCCTCACTGGCCCTGCTGGTGCTCCTCATTCCTGACCTGTAACTCCCTGCTTCCCCAGCCCTGCCAGTGCCTCCCACCTGACCGCAGCCCCCTGCCCTGCCCCACTACTCCAGCCAGTGCCCCTCACTCCCAACCCGCAGCACTCTCACCTCCTTCCCCCCGCCCCGCTCATGCCCCCACTCCTGACCTGCAGCCCCCTCAAAGGCACTTGCTTGGGGCAGGGGGGTGGTGTTGGCTCCAGCCCCAGCCCCTTCCCCCACACCATCCGGCTCTCATGCACAAGGGAGTCTTTGTGGGGCTGGAGACCAAGCAGCGCCCACCCCAGTGCCTTGGCAGGCCTGGCCCTGCCCTGCCCCTGCGGGCTGCAAGAAAAGGGCCCATTGAGCAGGGTCACAGGAGCTGAGAGGGGACATGAAGTGGGGTGGAGGGGGCTCCCTTCCCCAGGGACTGGACGGGAGCTGCTGGAGCCCCAGCTAGGGGGAAAACTGAGGCAGGGTGGAGCTGAGAAGCAGCTGGGTTGGGGGGGAGGAATTGAGGCAAGCCCTGAGCTTTGGGAGGGAAACTGAGGCAGTCCCAAAACTAGTGAGAGGGAAAACGGGGGCAGACCCAGAGCTGGGCAGGGACGCAGGCATCCTGCGTCTTCCCCCACTCCATGATGGTAAGGGGAGCCGGGCCACATGCGCGTCATGGAACCAGCGTCGGCCTGGTCATGTTACTGGCCGCAACCTGAGCCCAAGGGGCACGGCAGAGGCACAGCACACCCTTCCCCATGTGAGACCTGTACGGTATTGCCGGCTTGGGCATCTGGGCGCTGGGATCAGAGCTAAGCTGTAATCGGGGGCTTTGATGGTGATGGCTGGGGCGGGGGAGGGGAGAGAGCTACAGCCAGCTCCTGTGCCTGTTTTCCCTCCAATAGGGGTACCCCACACTGCAGGGGGGGGCAACAGAGATGCCACAGCCGCCCCCCACAGCTGTACCCCGACCGCAACCAGCCCGGCATGCACTAGGCCCCAGTCCAGGGGAGGGCAGGGGGCTGCAAATTGGGAGTCAGGGCACAGGCAGGGGGGTCAGGGGCTACAGGTCAGGAGTGAGGAGCACTGGCAGGGCCACGGGGGCAGGGAGCCGCAGGCTAGGACCCAGCCACCCCTCCAGCCTGGCCGAGGGATGCGGGGGGTGGAGGGGCTCGGGGGAGAGCTGCCAGCAGCAACCAGGGTGAGCTCATCGCCAGCACTACCACAAACACCTGATGTCACCTCGGGGAAGCAGTGGTGCAGCTCGGCCTGGGGGGAACCCAGCCCCCCAGGACACTGCAGCTGGGCAGGAGGGGGACCTGGGGCAGCAGACAGGGTTATGGAGCCCAGGCCCCGGCTCACCCAGCCATTAGCAGGCTTGTTAAGCAGAAGCCAAGGCCAGGTAGCAAGTCCCCCCCAGCCCTTCTCGTGCCCCCACCCTCTGACCCAACCCCACTCACCACCATAAGGCACAGTCTTACGGGGCACCAGGTCCCAAGGGGAGCTCTCGGTGCCCCCCAGCTTCAGCTCCAGCAATGCCAGCAGCAGCAGGGCACCCCCCAGGCCTGCCACCATGCTGCTCCTGCCTGGGGGCAGGGGAGGGTCAGGGGGTGCCAGGAAGCAGCATGGATCCCTTCCCCAGAGGGAAGAGGCCCGATCCCACCCCTCCAGAGATCCACTCAGGGACATGGGGGGGGGGGGAAAAAACCATGGTCCCCCCCACTCCCGGCCTGGGAAACCGCCTAGCCCAGGAGTCTGGTCAGGTCCAGGCCTAGATACCTGGGCCCCACCCCCCTGCCTCAGTTTCCCTTCAAACACCAAGCAGCAGAGGGGGTTAGACGCACCCTGATGCCCCCCTATTCCCAAGCCAGGCCAGGAAGGGCGCGGCATTGTTTCCAGCAGGGGAAGCAGGAAGCCCCGTCCTGGTCCCCAGGGGCCTGGGGGAGGGACGGTCCCTCACTCCTGACCCGCAGCCCCGTCGCCCCCAAGCCCTCGTGGTGCCCCCCATTCCCACCCTGCAGCCCCCCATCCACGGGGCCCCTCGCTCTCCACCCACAAGCCCTTGCCCCCCCAGCCCTGCCAGTGTCCCTTGCCCCGCCAGCAGCTCAGGCAGAGCCTCTCAGCTGTGATCTGCGGCCCTTGCCCCGCACCCCCGCTGGCGCCCCGCGCTCCCCACCCGCGGCCCCCCAACCAGCAATGCCCGTCACTCCCAACCGCAGCCCCCTACCCTACTGGTGCCCCTCACTCCCGCCCCGCAGCCCCGCTGCCTGCCCCCTCCCCGCGGTGCCCCTCACCCCTGTCCTGCAGCCCCCCGGGCCCCGATTCGGGGCCGCGTGGACCCACCCCCGGCGGGAGGCGAACAAAGCCCGCGGGCGGCGCCGAGGACCGGGGGAGGGGAGGGGAGGGGAGGAGGAGCCGCCACCACCCCCGCGATGCGGGGCACGGGCGCGGGCACGGGCATGGGCACGATCCCGATCGGGGGCACGCACCTGGGCCCGCGGGACCGACCCGCTGCCGCTGCCGCCGCCTCGCCCTGCCCGGGCCGCCGCTTCGTGACGTCACCGGGGGCGGGACCACTGCGACCCCCCCCCCGGTCGCGATCCGACAGCCGCCGTGTGTGTGCGCCCCGCCCCCTCTGTGCCTCAGTTTCCCTGTCCCAGGGGGCCTGACCCCGACCCCGACCCCGACCCGCCGCCCCGGACTCCTGGGCTCTCTCCTGCGTGCGCCGAGCTCCGCGGCCCTGGGACAGGAGGGGGCAGCACTCGGGCAGGGAAACTGAGGCACCAAGGAAAGCGGGGTCCTGGGAACCGGCTGCAGCCGGACACCCCAGGGCCCTGCCTGAACCCAGGCGTCCGGGCCGCCCTCGCCCTGCCCTTCCTCGGAAGCGCACCCAGGCACGCGGGCTCCCATCCTTCCCAGCGCCCAGCTCCCAGTTGTTGATTACCGGCCCAGTAAGTGCTGGTGCTGTTTCCCTGTCCCCCATGCCCAGCTCTGGGCAGGGAACCCGGGCTTGGGGCTCATCGCTTCTACTTCACAGTACCAGAGCTGTGGGTGAAGACAGGCATCCGGGTCCCAGCAGCTTCTAGAGACACCACTAGACCCTGCTCCCCCCACCTGAAGGGGAATGGAGCCCATCCGCCCTGGGGTCCTTCAAGATGACAGTGGCAGGAACTGATACCCCCCTCACTCTCCCACCCCCAGGCCCCTGCTCTGCTCCCACGCCTCAGCTTCCCCCTGTGATGGGTGAAGCCCAGGAGCAGAACCCAAGTGTCCCCAGCAGCGCCCAGAGCCCCTCAGCAACCCCCTCCCCTGCAGGGGTCCCCAGTGAGGGGGCAGGGTCCACCCCATTGTAACTGGGCATGGATGGGGTCCAGAGTTCATGGTGACACTTAGACCCAAAAGGTCTGGGAAAGATCTTTGAGAAAATTCTCAAGTCCCACATCTGTGAGGGACCGGCAGGGGACTTTATGCTGAAGGGCAACCAGCGCAGGTTTATTAAGGGCAGGTCCTGTCAGACCAACCCGGTCGCCTTCTACGACCAAGTGACCGAATCCATGGATGTGGATTTCGTGTCCCTGTCGACGTAGTCTTTTTAGACTTCAGGAAGGCGTTTGACACGGTCTCTCCCCCCATCCTCATTAAAAAGATGGGGAGCTGTGGCATTGACCTGTACACGGTTGAGTGGGTCAGGAACTGGCTGACGGGGCGCTCCCAGAGAGTGGTGGTGGACGGGTCGTACTCGACCTGGAGAGATGTGAGCAGCGGGGTC
>JAGPOW010001890.1:4178900-4202365 GCA_030014935.1 Caiman crocodilus | reverse complement strand
GTTGGCGGCTGTCAAAAAGGGCCTGGGGATCACGGGGGAGGGGGGACTGGGACCAGGCATGGGGGGTCTCTAGGTGGGGGGGGCTCTGGGGGCCCTGGTAGGTGCTGATGCCCTCACCTCCCTTTCTTCAGGACCCGTACAGCATGTTCCCACCTAAGAGCCAAGAGGGGACCCGGGAGCACCCCACCCTGGTGCCATCTGTCAATGAAAAGCGGCTTGTTGGCTGCATCTGTGAGTGTCCGGGCAGGCGTAGTAGGGGTGTGCTAGGGAAAGATCCTGGGGTGGAGGTGAAAACAAGGGCTTTGCTGGGGCTGGAGGGGTAGGAGACAGAAGTAGCCCCTTGTCCTGCTCTGTCTCGCCCCTAGCAGCTGCGGGTGGGAGGGGAAATGTTCTGGCTGTGACTGACTTCACTTTCTCCTGGCAGGTGAAGAGGACAACAGTGCTATCATCTGGTTCTGGCTGCACAAGGGTGAGCCACAGCGCTGCCCATCCTGTGGGGCCTTCTACAAGCTGGTGCCTCATGAGGTGCCCCATTGAGCCCCCTGCCCTGCCTTGCCCTGCTCTGTTCTACTCTCCTTGCCCCCATGTTTGATGCTGGGAAAACAATAAAGTTGTGACTGTCTCCTATTTTGCACTGTATTCTTCACTGACTGGGGCCAAAGGATGAAGGTATATCGGCCTCCTCTAGAGTCCTACCCCTACTCTCACTACACCTCAGGAGAGCCTTAGCCTGGGTTAGGGACCCTGGATTTGTGTTATGTTTGGTGGGGGGTGCAGGGGACTGGCTGCATGGGGCTGCTGGGAGTAATAGCAGCCTGGGATGTGCCAGCAGTCCTAGCCCAGCATGGCATAGGTTACTGCCCTGGGAAGGTATGATGGGTGGAAGCCAAGCTCTCCCTCCCCAACACCTGTGCATGTTGTCTGGGGGGGGGGGGGGTTCTTGTTATGTAGTGGGAAGGAGATGCCCCCCGGATGTGGTGGCAGGGAGAGCTCAACCTGCCTTCGAACTTTGGGGGATAGCATGGGTGGCACTGCTTGTATTAACCTCCAGAGGGCAGCAAAGACTGGTGCGAAGGGAGTGGGGTGGCTGCCCTGCATTAACCGCTTGCATGCTAGCTCTGCCTGTCCAGGCCCAAGCCCCCAAGAATCACACCTACTGCCCAGGTACTTGAGTTCCTTACTCTCCTGCTCCCTCTGCTGCCTTTGGGATCAAATCTGGGGAAAACGCAGCTACCTCTGGGGAGGAGGAGGTGCCCAAGTAGAACAGCCTGGTTTGGTAACATTTCATAGGTAGGCCACCAGCCTGGCCCTTGTGGGTGACACAAAAGGGAAGGTGCCAGGGGAAACTGAGGCAGGGAGCTGGGCTGGACCACACCCAAGCTTTCCCAGCCCAGAGGAGCTTTTTGGGGCTGTGGAGGGAAGCTACCTGCCCCCCACATCAGTTCTGGCTGGGGCTGAAGGGGGTTAATGAGTGAAAGGAATAAACAGGCTGCATGGGGTGAGGCAGAACTGGAATTTTCCTGCAAACTTCATGGGAAGCAGCATTGGGCTTATAATGCTTCAGAGTGACTGGTACCCTAAGATTCATCTGGGTCCCCTTGTACTGGTGGGAATGCTGCCCTGGGGGATATGGGGCCCTGTGAGCAGTAGGGGCCATGATGCTGAGCTTGACCAAGATCTGTAAGTTTGCTCCCCACTTGAACAAGCAGATGCCAGGCCCCCCAGAGTGCCGTAGGGCAAACAGGTGGCCATGGATTCCCCCCACCCCATGCTGGATGCCGGGGATTCCCAGACCCGCCTGCTGCTCCTGGCACCTGTCCTGCCAATCTCCGGCATTACCCACAATCCCCCACACTGTGCCCCCACCCCACGTACCCACAGACCAGCTGCTCCCGAAGCCCCCTGGTACTGTTAGGTGGGGGCAGGGGAGGCCGCCCTGGCTGCCCGCGGGACGGGGTCTGCTGGAGAAGGGGAGGGGCAAGGAGCCGATGGGCGGGGCTTGGGCCTGAGTGACAACGCGGTGAGAGCCTTGGGCGTGGCTAGCGGGTGGGGGCTCCTGTGACTGTTGTGGGCGTGTCTAGAGGCGGGACCAGGCTCACAGCCGCGTCCCTCTGCCTTGAGCGAGGCCAGCCTGGTGACATCACTGGGGGCGTGGCCAAACTGGGTGCCTGCCCTAGGGCGCACCTCCCTCTCCCGTGGGCGGGGCCAGCTTCGCTTCCACCCCAGGGGTTGTGGCCTGCTTTGCCTCCGCCCCTAGGAGGTGCATCAGTCTGCCGCCTAGTGACATCACGGGCAGGGGGCGGGTCACGCCCGGCGGCCACCCCTTGGGGGCAGCTACCCCGTGGGCGGAGCCAGCCTCGCTCTCGGGCGGGGCAGGGCGGGTGACGTCACGGGGCGGGGCCGGAAGCGGGCGGCAGCGGGGCCGGGGCGGGAAGATGGCGGACGGGGACAGTGGCAGCGAGCGCGGCGGTGGAGCTGGAGGAGGCGGCGGCGGTGGCGGCGGCGCGGGGCCGGGCCCGGGGCGGGCGGAGCAGGAGACTCAGGAGCTGGCGTCCAAGCGGCTGGATATCCAGAACAAGCGGTTCTACCTGGACGTGAAGCAGAACGCCAAGGGCCGCTTCCTCAAGATCGCCGAGGTGGGCGCCGGCGGGGCCAAGAGCCGCCTCACGCTGTCCATGGCCGTGGCGGCTGAACTACGTGACGCGCTGGGCGACTTCATCGAGCACTACGCGCAGTTGGGGCCCAGCCCCGCCGACCCGCTGCCTCCAGCCGGCGCCAGCTCGGCATCGCCGCCCGACGAGCCGCCACGCCGTGCGCTCAAGAGTGAGTTCCTGGTGCGGGAGAACCGCAAGTACTACCTGGACCTGAAGGAGAACCAGCGTGGCCGCTTCCTGCGCATCCGCCAGACCCTCAACCGCGGCCCCGGGGCCTTTGCGGGCGCCTCGGGCCTGCAGAGTGGCCAGACCATCGCGCTGCCCGCGCAGGGCCTCATCGAGTTCCGTGATGCCCTGGCCAAGCTGCTGGACGACTACGGGGCTGAGGACGATGAGCCAGGGCTGGCACTGGGTGGCGGCGCGGGGGCAGGCGGTGGAGAGCTGCCTGAGGGCACGTCCATCACCGTGGACTCCAAACGCTTCTTCTTTGACGTGGGCTGTAACAAGTATGGTGTTTTCCTGCGCGTCAGCGAGGTCAAGCCAGCCTACCGCAATGCCATCACAGTGCCCTACAAGGCCTGGGCCAAGTTCGGTGGCGCCTTCTGCCGCTATGCTGATGAGATGCGCGACATCCAGGAGCGCCAGCGCGACAAGCTGTATGACCGCCGGCCGGGCGCTGGGGGAGTTGGCGGAGGAGCGGGGCCTCCGGGGCCCGGCAGTGGGAGCGGTGCTGGTGACGACTCGGAGGCGGATGATGTGGATGACGATTGAGCTCCGCCAGGTGCCCCCGAGAGAAGATGGACCCCCCCACCTCAAGCCCTGCCAGCACCTATGCCCCCGCAAGCCTCACTGGACTGGGGGATCCCACCGGAGCCCTGCTGGACTGGGGGATCCGCCCATCAGAGCCCTGTCAGTGCCCCCAAGTGTCTCGCTGGCCTGAGGGATCCTGCCAGAGCCCTGCTGGAGTGTGGGATCCTCCCCATTGGAGGGGTGTCCTGCCAGCCGCCCCCGAGAGCTTCACTGCACTTCAGGACTCCCCCAGAGCCCTGCTGGAGTGGGCAAGCTCTGCCAGACTGGGGGATCCCTCCGGAGCCCTGCCGGAGTGTGGGATCCCTCTCCTCTCAGAGAGCTTGCCAGTGCCCCAAGACCCTTACCAGATTGGGGGATTCCCCTGGAGCCATGCCAGAGTGGGGGATCCCCTTGGAAATCTGCTAGGCTGAGAGACCACCTCACTTTCCCTCCAGAGTTCTGCAAGTCTCCCTGGAAACTTCACTGGACTGCAGGACCTGCCAGCTCTCCCGCATCGGAGCCCTGCCAGACTGGGAGGCCTGCTAGTGCCCTCATCAGAGCTCCGCTGGACTGGGGGAGCCCTGCTGGACCGGAGGACTCTTCCCCACTCCCCATCAGAGCCCTACCAGCCTGGAAGACCTGCCATGACTCCCATCATCTTGAGGCAAGCTGGGAACCTCCCATATCTTCAGGGCCCTGAGAAGTGGGGGGTGTCATATGGATCCCCCCCCACCACCACCCTGCATCTGTTGGAGATGCTGCCTGCTCCACCAATGAAACCAGCATCCAGGCTGCTGCCACAACCCAAAGAAAGACGGGTGGTGATGGGGGGCATCACCTTCCACTTAGAAATCAACCAGAGGGGGCAGAAGACAGGGGCACAGAGGAGGCTGAGGGGCATCTAGCGAGGGATGAACCTAGTATAGGGGGAAACCGGGGGTAGGTCGATTTCTCTCTTTTTGGACCAATGTCCAGGCTGATCTTGGTTTCCTTTGCTGAATGGCTGGTTTCCATACTGGACCCCTATCCTCCAGCACCCCTCTCAAGCAACCTATTCTCAAAGAAACCTGCCAGTTCTCTCCAGAGCTAAAGAACCCTTTCTTTATTTGGATCCCTTTCTTCCTTTGAATATCTGTCCCAACACCTTCAACACAGGGCTGCAAAGAGAGGGTAAAATGAAGACAAAAAATCAGGCACGAAGCACAAGGCAGCTTGGGGAAGAGAGAGGGGGCTGGGGGGAAGTTGCACCCCCCTCTCTTCTCTCCAAATAAGGTTGTCTCTGAAGAGAAATGGCTGGAAGAAATTGGAGCCAACTGGCTCCTGGGGGGGAGGGGTTGTAGGGAAATCAGCAAGGATGTGGCCTTCCAGCTGGGGTTGGAGAGTGGAGAGCAAAGGCAAAGGTTCCAGCCCAGTCCCCCCAGATCTCTCAGTACCTCACAGCACATTGTATCAGCAAGAATCACACGCCTGAGGGGCAGCCGGCGGGACTTTGCTCACGGCGGCCGAAGCCCCCAGCTCCACTATGCGACTCTTGAAACGCCCTGGCGGCATTGGATTTCCCAACCACCTTGAGATCTCAGCTGAAGCCAGCAAGTCCGATCCTGGAGCTGAGCTGCAAGAGGGGTGAGGGGTTGGGAGGGAGCTGGGCAAGAATCCCTCCTCCTTAGCTTTTAACTGGATTTTTCACTTTTTTTTTTTTCTTTAGCTCAGTCCAGTCACTCGCCTCCCCCCCCTCTGCCAAGAGAAAGATAGAAAAGCCAAGGTATTTTCGCCGCGTGTTCGTATCCTAGTCACTTGGAACTGAATGGCAAGCGACACTGTTCATTCCAAAGTTTCGGGTATTCCTTGTGAGACACCGTAGGCTATATCAGTTGTTTGTTTTTGTTTTTTTTCTTAGCTGCATGCCCGTCCTCTTGATTTGAGCTGCCTTTTTAATTTCATGCAGACCCTGGTGTCCATCTTCCCCTTATTATTTTGAGGGGTGGGGGGGAAGGTAGTATTGCTTCTCCCCGTTCTTAGTTTTGTATTTATTGAAAACCACCAGCATCAACAGCCATTATTTTTCTTCATGGTTAGGCTAGCTGGGGGTGGCACAGCAACAAAGGGGGAGAGGTCAAAAAAATACATAGGCCATAGGGTGTGCAGAATTACCCCCAATGTAGTAACCAAGTGATCAGCCACCCCTACGCATCCATTTTTTTGATTTGGTTTTTGAAAGCAATTCTTTATTCCCATGGTCCGTCACAGGTCTTTTTAACACGGATTTTTAACTGAGAATTTGTCTCTTTCTCTTTTTTTCCTTCTTCTGATCTCTCTCTTTCGGCTGCTTCTCCGTTGCAAAGATCTGGGTTTCCTCAACTTCCCGGGAGCAATAGTATTTCTCGATGTTTTAATTACATCCAACCTACTAGTACTGTATTTTTGTACTCTGAGGCAGCTGTTTTGGATAACGTCCTGCTGTATTTTACCTATGTATTTTGTTCCAAACATGTCTGGGTTCTTTGCGACGGAGAACATGCCTTGATATTTCTTTTTTTAACATGCTGGGTCCAGCAGATACGAGCTGCTGAGATCAAGTCATGGCAACCTCTCACTCCCTGAATTAAGAAATCAGACGCAGCAATGAAGACTCAAGGCTGCAAACCTTTGCTGTATATTGCTGTAATTTGATATGGGGTAGTAGTATTTTTTTTCTCCTTCCATCCATTTTTAAAATGCTGTATACACCAACTCAGTTTGTTGCTTCAGTGGTAATTGACTCCTTTTTTTTTTTTCTCAGCTGCTGTGAGCCAGTTAAGTTTTTTGCAAAGGTGCAGACAGTACCTCTACTTTTCAAGAGAAATATTTTTATTTTTTTTCCCCGTTTCTGGCTGAATGGCAGTACCTAGCCTTACCTTTCTACTCGATGTGGTAGTGACGGGGCAGTGACAGTCCCTTGCCAGTGGCTGTATCGGTTAGAATCAGCTGCTTAGGAAGCACGTAGGAACAGACAGCAGGCGCCAAAAAAGCCGCCCTCTGTGGCATTCACTTTGGCACCCAGAGCTGGGGTGGCACGATGAGTGAGGCATCAACGTCCAAAACCCTACGGCGTGGTATGACCTTCCAGCCCACCCTAGAAAGGGGAGTGTGTTGGGGAGGAGGGGGGTAGTTCAACAGGATTTCAGGCCAGAGAGAAGTTGAGACCGACATGTAGGCCACTGTCGTCTTGAGAAGGGGCTTAGCTCCAAGCTTGTTTGGAACAGAGGTTTGTTATTAAAGGCATGGCCAGGAGGGGGGGAATGGAGAAGGGAGTTGGCTTGCAGGATTCACAGGGCTGTTGTCTATTCTCCTCAGGCTTGCCCCTTTTAAGACCAGTAACAGGCAAAGAACGTTGCCCTCCCCTCCCCTGCCCCACCCCACCTCACCCCAAATATCTGTTGGCATAGATATCTCCCTTTCCCACCCTACATTCTGAACAAACCCAGCTGATGTAGGAGGGACAAAACCTGAAGTTTTGCCCCATTTCTTCGCCCCAAAGAGGTGAAAACAATCTACCCATCTCCCCTCCACAGCCAGAAGGCTTGGACGCTTCTCCTCTATATATAAAGAGGGAGAGAGGTTTTTTTCCCCCTCTTCCATAGGGACAAAATCCCTTTGAAGGAAAGCAGGAACCTTGCTAGATCTCTCAATATCTCTCTCCCTATTACTATTGTTATTTTTTTTCATTTGAGCTTCCAGTCTTGACCCTGGAAAACCCCCTTCCAGACCGTCATGATGTCAAACCATCTGCTGTACAAAACCCTCCCACAAAATGTAAATTTTGTATAGCACCAAAAAAGAGAGAAATAGAGAAATAAAACTACCATGTAAATACTTGCGGCGCACAGGTCTCGGCACCCAGATCTAGTGACAGATGAACGTCCCATTTTCCAAAGCCCTTTACTGAAAAGGTGGGTGCCAGCTGGACCCATAAAGGGAACCCGTTCTTTTCGGGTGGCAACCAGGAGACCTTGTTCAGGAACGAGCGAGACTTCCTGCCTAAGTTTCTCTCCTGATTTGTAAACCACTGAGTTATCCCATCTTGTTGACAAAGCTTCCGAGCACCAGGCATAAGAGCCTGGTGAATCTAATCCCCTCATATTGAGTGGTCTATCCACGATGCACCCTTCCAATGTCAAAGCTGAGGGCGTCTGGCTAGAACCTGACTCCTTTTAATTGGTTTTTTCCCCCCATCCAAGGCATGGCGTAGAGCGTGACAGATGCCAGTCAGGCCCCTCAAACTCTCTGGAGAGTGGCACGTTCTCGACTTGCAGGGGGATTTTTTTCCGGTGGAAAATACCGAAGCATCCTGTATGCACAGGTATCAAAAAAATAAAAATGTGACTGAATGATCATGGTACTATCTGATGCACCACGAATCTCTCAGCAGATATTCAGGCATAAAGCAGCGTGGCCTTGGCTAGTAAGTTTTTGTTCCAGGAAGGGGACCTGCAAAAAGAAAAGCTAAGTTCTTTTTATTTAAAAAAAAAAGAGAAGAAAGGGCATGTTTTTTCTTTCTTTCCTTAGCTGTGAAATGTTGTAGTGAAACTGACTTGCTTCGTAGTTGACCATTTCTTTTGATTATACCTCTTGCAGCAAGTAGGGAACCTCACAGCATCTTGACTGCTGCCCTGTGCTACCCACTGCATCTAGGCCTACTTTCTACCTAGGCTTCCACAGCCAGAATGCCCACTTGTTGCCTGTGGCATAGAGAACTTCCAGGGCCCTGTCCCATATTCACTTGAAAGCTGGAGAGAAACCAGCTATAAAGTTGGTACATGCTTTTGAGCACTAACTTGTAATTATGGCGTGATATTTGCTTTGCATATATGGCCAGTTGATCTTGTGCGACTGGGCAGTTGATTGTGTGATACGTATAACATGGCAGGGACCCCAATTAAGGCTGTTGGTATCTTCCTCAGAGGGCAGTTTGATTATGAGATGGCAATGCTATATAAGGGGTTGTAGTTCTAGGCAGCAAGAGCTTCAGCTGATCTGTCTGTCCCCTGTCTTCCACATACCCCCCTTCCTGTCCTTCTCTCGCTCTTCCCCCAAAATCAGGTGCTTGAGTATTTTAGTCTGTGAATGTCCAGCAATAGTGGCCAGTCTTGCCTTTTGTGACCCCTGTCTGGGCGTGAGTAGTGCCCATGTTGCTTTTAGGGTTTTTAACTAACTACATCTGTGGCATAAACTACCCTAAACCCCAATTCTTCCCCCACCCCCTCTCCATGTCTTACTGGGGCCTGTGGCCATTTGTCACCTCCTGGGTCCTTTATCTGTGCTTAGAGAAGCCCATGTCTTGTCCTGTAACGCATAGCATTGCTTGCTGTTGACTGGAACCCTTGTACCTGAGAACAAGCTTGGAAAACCTGTCTGTAAGACTCATGTCTGTTTCTCTGAACTCTATGCACCTGGCTGGGCTGGTAGCTTTAGGCATCACTAGTGTGGGTAACAGAAGGTGGAGAAAGAAACCCCATCCATCTTGTTGGAATCTGCTGCATCTTCTGTTTTGGGCCCTTTCTGATGCCAGCTCACATAGGAAGGAAAAAAAACACCCCTTTCCTTAAATAGCCCCATGGCAAAACACAATCTCTCTTGCTAGTTCATGGCCTGGTTAGGCCTTGTGCTACTTGAAATCTCAGCTCTTGCATGCTTGGTTTCTGAGCCAAAGAGCTTTGGCATCGGAGTCAAGCATCCAGATAGCTGATTGTGGTCACCAACTACCTACCTCTTCTGCCCAGATACATCACTGCTTCCCAACTTGTGAGCTTGGAGCTGCCATGGGGTGGTGCGGTCTCGCAGTGGTCGCAACTGACAGTACCGCCATTCAGCCTTCTGCCCCATAACTGTTCCTTTTTGGGGTCTTTTTAGAAACCAGGCTCCTTTTTGGGGAGGACCTCAATCTCTTCCCCTGGCTGAAGAAGATGGTCTCAATGGTGCTGTGTTTAGCTCACGTCCACATTTGGAGTACCGTTTAAAAATCCCTGGGATCAGTAAGCAACACTGGGTTATCTTCTTGAACCGGACAATAGCAGAGAAATAACCTCCCTTGCCTGGAGGGAATAGTGAAGACTTGAGTAGAGTTTTGCAAGTCTTTCTTTACAACCTACCCCCAGATCAGCTTTGATTAAGTGGGGATGTGAGTCTTTGCCACTGCTAGTCTTCCTCACCCATTTGGCCTCTCTCCAATCCAGAGGCTTGATTGAAAGCCAGACCATCTTGGCAATTGATTGCTTCCCCTATGAGGCCAGTTGAGATGCCTGGCACTTGGCAAGTATCTTCTAACGTGCTGCTATCTTAATTTTAATCTCTTACCTCATGAAAGCAACCCAGGATGGTCTCTTTCTTCAAAGAGACTGTTGATTGCTGGTGAACATGGCGAAGTAGAGAGGTTTATCATTCATTGGTAAGTTTCATAGGCAAAAGAGGGAATTCCAGGCTCTGGCCTTGTGTGTGGAATGGTCTGTCTGGCTGGACAGGAAGGAAAGGACTCCTTTCTTGAACTCCCGTGAGATCCAAGAGGAGGCAGTAGAGTCTGATCTGTTTCTCTTCTCCCCAATGCCCACAGAGCAGCCCCCATTGTTAGCTCAGAGGTAAGCAAGGTTTGATGAAAGTCCTGTAGAACTAGCCTAGGCTGTGTCGGCTGTGGCTCATTTGCTGGCTGGAGAGACATGGAGGGTAGGTTCCTGCCATGCTGAGGTGCTTTTGGCCACCTTTCCTGGCATGTTAGAGGTATGTTAGCCTGTGTTCCCTTCTTTAGTTTTGACATGGGCACTGATAGAAATTGGCAGTAGCGGCATCAAATCAAGATTGTTGCAAGGGGCATCTTGGCATGGTGCCCCCAAGCAAGGGCCAGCATCATGTAAAGCAGCAGCAGTGATAGCACTCGCTAGGGTTCTGGGACTTTCTCTCTGGACTGACTGCTCACAAAGAGCTGGGACCTGACTGTCCATGTCTAAGCCAGGTGCCTGATTCACTTCACTTGATACAAAGTTCAGGATCTCTTGTGCCTGCAACAATAATGGTGGGATGCCGTGTGTGTCCATGTGTAAATAGACATATAGCTGTACATGGCTATACACAGACATCTGTATACATGCGTGTTGATACACGAAAGACTTGTTCCCCTCGCTAGCTAGCTGCAATGTGCAAGTAGATCAACTTTTTATAAGAGAAGCTCCCCTTAAAAATTATATAAAATAATCTTTCTCTGTGTATATGGTAGGACTGATTTCCAGAATATCTGCTGAGAGAGGAAAGGGAAAAATAATGTCCCCGATTGGACTCAGAAGTACCGGGAATGAGAGAGAGGGGGAAAACCATAAGAGAAAAGAAACAAAGGTTTATTCCTCCTGGTTTATTTTTTTAAGAAAAAGAAAAGAAGAAAAAAGGAAAGATGCACTTTAACTGGCACCAAGAAAAAACCCGTGAAAGCTACAGATCCATTCGGACCCCATTCCTAGCCCCCACCTGCCGACCCTCTGATCAGTCCAGCAAAGCGCTGAGACACCAACCCCTGCCATGGAGCCATCGGCGGATGGTTCTGGCCCCGCTTCCGGGCTGGCGGGAGCCGGGGTAGATTATCAAATAGTTGTCACAACCAGGCAGCCGGGGCTTCCCTTCCTATCCCTGCTCCCCCGGTTGTCACCCATCAATTAAGGCAGATCTGAATCGTTACCACTAGCGAGCTAGCCAGAAACCGCAACCCTCCCCCATCCTGGGCCCAGGTGACTGGGCCGGATCCCACCCAGCCCCCCGCCGTGCTAGTGAACGCTTGTACCGGTCGCAGGGTTTTGCAAATGGAGTTTTACAGTCTATATTTAAAGAAGTGTATGTTTGTAACAAATAAAGTATGCGGAAAAGTGAATGAAAATGCCCAGTTCTCCTCTCCTCCTTCAGCCCGCGGCTTGTGGCAGGGGTCTGTGTCCTTTGGGGGTGGGATTGGCTGGTTGCTGGGGGTGGTTAGGGTGGGAATTTGAGAGGTGGAGGCACCGATATGGATCCCGGTAACTTCCAGCAGGGAACTGGTGACTATGGAGCCCAGAATTGGGCCCAACTTCCCCCTTTAGGCTCCTGAATGCAGCCTGTTTTATACCTTAGCAGCTTTGGGGGGCCAGCACTGGTGGTCACACTCCTCCTGGTCTGGTCCAGGTCAGGTTCTCACAGCCCCCTTGGGGACCCTAACAATTGGCATGGACTGGCTCAGACCCTCAGGCTGCCTTGCCCAGTCTCCTGCATCATGTAGTGCTAAGGAGCCAAGGCTACAAGGGAGGGGCACTGGGGAGCTTCTCCCCTATTCATCTCTCCCTTGCAGCCTCTAGCATTGAAGGTCTGGGAGGCTCTGATCCAGAGGCTGTCCCCCTCGCTCCTGTGCTCCTGAGTGCACAATGCCCCTTGGCTCCAAAAACGGGCCCTGCCCCATTGGGAATCTGGCTGAAGTCCCAGCTCCCCCCACGACTGGAGACCAAATTCCTCATGGAGGGCAACAGAACTGCCTTATGCTGCTTCAGGCTGCCGGTGTCATGCTGCAAGCACCATTTGTCTGGGAGAGACAGCAGTAATCGACACCTCCTGGCTTCCTCTTCAACAGCTTGGGCTTGGGAAACCCTGATCCTGGCCCCACTCAAGCTAGAACAGGCCCGGCTGTCCATCTGTCCATCCCATACTCTGCCTGTCCACCCCACACTTATTAGGCAGTCCACCCTATGCTTATCTACCCATCTCTCTACCTTTCCACTTACCCTACACCTTTATCTATCCTTCTATCTACCTATCTGTCACCTACTTATCTACCCTATGCTCTCTTATTAGCCTCTTGAATCCATCCTCATCTGAAGCCCCTCTATACCACAAATCATCCTTACTGGCCTTCTCTCGAAGGGCTCCAGTACTAAATCTGTTTGAGGTGTGGGGACCAAACCTGGGCTGTTTTCCACGAGGCCAGTTGAAACCGGGTCTTTTCCCCTTATGATCCCGCAAGGAGTGGGAAGCACGATGGAGACGTGTAAGGGAGGCAGGGAGTGTCTGCGACTAGTGGTTATGGACAGCTGAGGGAGGCAGGACCCCTGCCCCCTATAAGGCTGAGTCTCCCCCATTCCAGGAGACTGACTGCAGCCCTGAGAGCTGAGGCTTAGCAGTCCAGGTAGCTGGTACATCCTGCCCCTCACCCCGAAAGGGGGGGGTTCAGGCATAGGGGAGGGAAGAAAGCTGCAGGGGATGGAGAGATGCAGGCGCCTGCCAGAGGGAGACAGACAGAGGCCCTGGGAACAGTGAACATGAAGCTCAGCTCGTAGCTGCTGTGCCAGCCCCTCCCCCAGTGCCCACAGCCTGCACTGCACCCCCACCTCACCCCCTGCCCTGTTGGTGCCCCTCACTCCCGACCTGCAGCCCCAGGACTGCAGGGTGCTCAGGCATTGAGCCTGTGGGGTGTATGTGTGCACCCTAGTGTCACTGTGCCTCTTTGCACACGCAGATACACACGTGTCTGATTTCCCCCCACTTTGCACACGCGTGGCAGCATACACACGCGTGTGCCAGGGCCCCGGCTCCGTCTGGGCTGCAATCCGGGTTGTGGGCACCCCAGCCCCTTTGCCCCCTTCCCCTCGGGCCTGCAGCACGGGTGGGGGAGGCACAGTCGGGCCCGGCGCTGCCGCAGCGCCGGGTTCATGCGAGGTGAGCGGGGCCGGAACAGCGCGGGGGAGGGGGAGCTGCAGTGCGGGAGGCGGCGGAGGGAGTGAGGCCGGCTCTGTGCGCGGGTAAAGGGGGGGGTGCGCGCGCGGTGCCGCTGCAGTATGCGCGCGCGCACGTGTGTGTGCGCGCGCGTGAGAGAGACGGATCCTTCCCTTCTACCCCGTCCTGCACCCCCTCGCCCCCCCAGCGCAGTGTCTCCCGGCAACCCCGCGCTGCTGACGTTAGTGGCTATTTATAGCACGGGCGCATCTGAGGACACGGAGTGAGGCCCCCCGCCCCTCCACCGGAGGCCACGCCCACCCCGGTGCCCCTCACTCCCCGCCCGCCGCCCCCTGCTCCTCAGTGGAGGGGGCCGCAGTGCGCCCGCCTCGGGCTGGAAGAGCCTCCGCGCCTGGGAGGTGGGGCGCGGGATCGGGTCCTAGTGCAGGCATGCTCAGTGCAGCTTGTCCTCAGCTGCCCTCGCAGCGCGGAGCGCGCAGCCGCCGACGCCCAGCCCGGGCCAGTGTTTCCCAGTGCTGCCCCCTGGGGCGGCACCGACCCGCCAGCCTCCCCCCAGGCCTGGACCGGGGGCTACATGGGCAGCGCCCCCCGCACACGCCCCGGGGCGGGGAGCAGGGCAGCTGCGGGCTGAGCGGGGGGACAGGTGCGGGGGGCAGGACCGAAGCCGGGCCCTGGCATACAGCTGCCGTGGAGGGGGGTGAATGAAGCCATTGTGTGCGGGTGGGACAGGTGGTGCCGGGAGCCCGGCTGGGAGCTCCCGGGGGGGGCGGCCTCGTCACCTGCACCTGAGCATCCCGGCGGCCTGCAAAAACGCTTTGGCAACAGGCTTGCCTCATCCCAGGTTGCTACAGCGACTCCCTGACATCAGCCTGACGTCACAAGGGCTCCAGCGCCCCGGGGAGGCGGACGGCGCGGCCGGGCGTCGGTGAGGCGCCCCGGAGCATCATGGGAACAGCCTGGTCGCAGGTGAGCGACCCCAGCTCACCCAGACAGCCTCTCCCACCGGGCCGTGCTTACGAGCACACCGTGTGCACGCCACTCTTCCCCGCCCATCAGCACTGCCAGAGCACCGGGAGAGTAACACGGCCGGCTCCCGGATCAGGGGAGAGCTGAGGCCTTCCTGCTGGGCAGCTCTCTGGGCCCAGCTGTGCGGAGGAAGCTGCCCCTGTAGGCGGTGCGCCGTGAGCAGAGCAGTGCCGCCTGGGACAGGGTCCAGCGCTGGATGCCAGTGGGGTGCGGAGGGCAGCTGGGTCTGTACCCCATTGTGCACATACGCCCTGGGCCAGTACCATAATGAAGGGCAGACACGTGTGCACCATATTTATGTGCATACACCCTGGTACTGAACTTATGTCCATACACTCCCCTACCGTATTTATGTGCACATGTTCCTGTACCGTATTTATACACATACACTCAGTACTATGTTTATGCACGCACCATATTTAGGTGCATACACTTCAGTACTTTATTTATGCACACACTATATTTATGTGCATAGTCCCTTACTGTCTTCATGCACATGCCATATTTATAGGCTGACATTCCTGTACTATATTTATGCACATACACTCCAGTACCACACTTATTTGCATATACTTGTGTGCCATACTTCTACCCCTACTCTCCAGTACTGTAATTAAGCGTACACACATGTATACAGTACGTGGGCCATATACCGATGCACATATCCTCTGGTACGATCATGAAGCATGTGTGCCATTTGTATGTGTGTGCAATCAATTTATGCACCTATACTCCAGTACCACGATTAAGCACATCCTGTGTGCCCGTTGTATGCACATACATTTCGGTCCCGTAATTACCATGCACTCCCATACAGTGCCGCTCAAATGAGGGGGCAGATCATTTCCCTGTGGAGTTCGGCTCTGCCTGGGCGCAGCATGGACCCGAAGCAGGCAGAAGCCATTTCACGCCCAGGCCGTGCTGGGGGCAGTGCACTGGAGAGCCCGCGTGTGCACAGGGAGGCGGGTGCCCGGCTAGTGGCATGTGACGCCTCCCCGTTACAGCGCCGCCGCCATTTTTACCCCCTCCCTGTCAGCTTCCCCAACAAACAAGTTGGGGGAGGGGGACAGAATGGGCGGGAAACCTTCCGCCCTTCCTAGTGGCTGAGCGAGCTGTCGCTCGGTCGGCCCCGCCCCCCACTCTCGAGGATCGCCCCTGTGATTGGCCAGAGGCCGCATCGCTCACCCCGCCCCTCCTACTGCTCTCTCCCGCGCTCGCCACCTCCCCTCCCCTCTGGAGGCCCCGCCCCTGTGTGCCGTGTGCAAAGGAAAAACAGCCGTTAAACGGGCTGAGGGGCGGGGCGGTGCCCAAGAAGCCGCGATGGGATTGGCTGAGGCGGGAGGTTCAAACCAGCATGGCGCGCGTTGATTGGCCCGCGGCGGCCGCGGCAGGCCAGGCTCTCTCCTCGTTTCGGGCGGGTTATTGTCTCGCGGCTCCGTGAGGCGGCTCTAGGGTGGAATCGGGACCGGGGCTCGGGCGGCGGCACCATGGTGAGGAGTGCGGGGGCGGCGGGTGTGGGACGGCTTCTCGGCTCCGTTCGGCCCCGGGCCTGCAGCCTAGGGGCCAGGCCAGGCCTCGCCGCCGCCTCAGCTCCGCTCCGCTCCGGGGGGTCACGGGGCATCGTGGTGGGACCGTGTCCGCCGCGGACAGTGGAGTTCCGTGGGCCCGGGCCCGGCCATGACCTTGTCCCGTGGGCCCCTTCTCTTCTTCCCGCCTGCGGGGCCCCCACAGGGCTTCTCTGACGCCAGTGCTTCTCAACCTCTTTTGTACCACGTCCCGCGGGCAGTCCCAGCCCAGTGCCCCTCACTCGCGAGCTGCTGTCCCCAATGGGGGGCATGGAAGGCCCCAAGCAGCCCTTGGCAGCCTGGACTTCTGCCAGCCTGCGAGGGAAGATTCGTGCTTTCATATATTCTTGTCGCCCACTGTTGGGTCATGACCCATGGGTTGAGACACACTGGTATAGACTGGGCTAGGCTGATTCTGCTTTGAGTAGGGTTAGACTAGAAGTAACCTCCTAAGTTCCCTTCCAACCCTCATGTCCTGATTCTGACCTGGGGACCGTTCTGGTGCTCGGGTTAGTGCCCCTGCATGGCCCTTATGCCCCCTCCCCTCCTCTGCCGGGGAGTGGTCTCTGCTTACTGGGCTGCCCAGATATGACATGCAATCCTGTTGCCATCCAGCTGGCAGCAGGTGTCAGGGCAGAGATGTGGAGGGTCCTTTAGGGATCTCATTAAGTTCCACTGTCTGGCAGGGCAGATCGAGAGCCTCTGATACTGGCACTGGGGCATCTCAGTCAGGTGGGCCAACAGCAGGAGGTGCGCTCTGGCCTCAGGATGGAGAACATGAAGAGCTGCTTCCCTGGCAGCACCCGCTAGCATCTGGTGTAAGATGCTAGAGGAAATGTCTCGAGCTGCTTTGCTTAATAACTGTTAATAGGTCTATTCTCTGTGAACTCATCTAGTGCCTTGAACCTGGTTAGATGTTCTGCAATGAAGGCCATCTGCGGCCACGAATTCCACAAGTTAACAACACGCTGCGTACAAATATAGCATGCTCTCAAAACCCATCTCCTGCTCGCTTTAGCAGGTGCCTCGTGCTAGTTCCCTGGGATGTGCTGATGAACAACAGCTCCCCAGGTGCTTGGTCCACACCTTCCATGATTCTCAAGCCCTCTTTCCTATCCTTAACTCGTCCTTTTTCTTTCCAAACTGAAGGGTCTTGCAAGTCTCTCCCAATCCAATAACTGCTTCACCTACCTGATCCTTTTGATTTCTTTCTCCCTCTTCTAATTGTTCTTCATCCTTCTGGAGTGACAGGACCAGAAGAGACCCTCAGATTCCAGGTTTTGGATTTGTCCAGCTGGTTCCTACTTGCTTTCCAGTTACCCTTTTAACAATGCCCAACATCACAATGAATTTTTCAGTGGCTGCTGTCCTGAGCAGATGCTTGTAGAGAGCTTTTGATGCTGACTTTGAGGTCTTGTCCCTGAGTCATTCAGCCCTCCTCCCCTTTGCTTCCTGTCTTGTAACCAGTTCTGGACCCATGAAAGATTCTTTCCTCTAATCTCACAACAAGGTAGTTGTTGGTGAAAGCCTCTTGCAGATTCAAATATATGATGTCAGCTGGCTCCCTCTTGTCCACATACTAGCCAGCACCCTCAAAGAGCTCTAGTTAATTGAGGGATTTCCTTCAAGAGCTTGCTGGCTCTCCCATGTGCCTTTGAAAATGAGACTGGCTGGAAATAATCCTCAGGTGATTTCCTTAAATCTTTAATTGGGTGTCATCTCCCAAGAACTTCCTAGAATCTCTGGTTCTTTTCAGCTCTTAAATAGTAACTTGTTTTAAGAGTAGATTAGTGTGTGTAGAATCCTGTGAGAAGAGCTGTAAGGTAGAAGGCAAGTAATCAGTGCAGTGAGGGAAGTGTTTGGGCTCTGCTCTTCTCAACAATAGCAAGCTTCTTGAGCCTGGGACAGTGTTTGCATTTAAGAGATGGGAGAAGCCAAATATCCTCGCTTCAAGGTATGAAATCCTAGCTTTGGTTTCAGCTAACTAGGTGACCACAAGTTCTACTGCTGGTAGCTCTTCAGGTCTGGTACAGTGCAGAGCCCATTGCCATCAAGTTACCAAGAATCTGGAGAAAGATGCGTAGGACTTGGGATGGGTTGCCAGCTCGAGTCATGGCCATGGTGCATACTTGGTGCATGGCCTTGGGCTTCCAGCAAAAGGCACAACCACACTTGCTTCCATGTGTTGGGAGAACAGAAGAAGCAGCATTTCTCAGCGATGGCAGGCGTCTTGGCAAGGCAGACCGTATTTTGGGCATGCTTGCCTTGTGGGGTCTGTAACAGGGCAGTTTGCCTCTTGGAGGGAGCAGTCAGGCTTGGCAAGAGAGCCCAGCTGTGGGGTATTTGGACAAGCAGGGAGCTGCCTGCTGGGAGCTGTAGAAAGCTCACAGGAGGAAGCAGGCTGTGAGCAGTTTCTGGCCTGCAGCCAGAGCCAACAAGCTGCCTTCCTAGTGCCCAGGATGGGGGAGAAGGTTTTTATTTGGATTGCTTCTGGCCTTGCTTGCTTGCTGCTTATAGACTCAACAGAGCTCTGGGAACAAAACTCACCAGCAAGCCCTATAGGCAACCCATGTACAAGGCACCAGCTTTTTTTTCTAACTCCAAAGCAAGTGGTGAGAACTAGGGGTAAAATGGGAGCTTGGGATTAAAAAAGCAGCACTCCAGGATGTCTTGTGGCTCCTGGCAGCGTGTGAATAATAAATTGCAATATTAAATGACACTCCGAATCAATAAAGCACTCCAGTTCTGTAGGGGAGCTGCATTTGACATCTTACATTGCTTTCAGCACCCAGTTGTGTAGGGGAGCTGCAGTTAATGTCTTGCATTGCTTTTAGCACCTGGTTCTGTGGGGAAGCTGCATTTTGATGTCCTGTGTTACTATTAGTGCCTGATTTAGCTGCCCAGTCCCCCCAGGCATAGTGGCCTAGAATAGTTGCATCCCACATGCCCCTGCTAGCTGTTTCTGGCTATGGGTTGCCCTGTCAAATCCCTGTGAGAGACAGATGCTCGTGTCTCTTGTTTGGGGCTCGGCCAGGTGGCTTTTAAAGCCTGTGAATATAGAGTTTCCTGAGTGGTTAGGAATTGCTGTTGGTTATTAGTCAATAATTTGTACTCTGTGTTTCCTGGTGAAGTACCCATGTGCTATAGCCAGAGACTCTACTTCGATCCTTGTTTTTCTGTTCAGTACAGGGCCTTGCATCTGCAGCCTCTTCGTATCCCAGCTTAGTCTGCAAACAATTACCTTTAGATCTCCCAAACCTCTGCTGTCCATCTCACGTGCCCTTGGATGCTGCCAGTGGCTGGTAACTCTTTAGATTTTGGTGGCATGGGGTTGGTTTAAATGCCAGGCATCAAATAGTGAGAAGCCACTCTTAACACATGCAGCAAGTGGCGCCAAGGCAAATGCTGTCGGAGCTCTGAGGCTACGTGGAGACTGAGTTTCTCTCAAGCTTTTGGTTATAACATGATATCAAGGTGGAAACGGTAAGTGAGAAACAGTTGCCGTGTAATCATGTTGGAGGCTTTGAAAATGCCCTAATGACCCCTCAGTTTTTTTATTTGTTGCTTTTTAAGGGCTAAGATCAGCTCTTCCAAGTAGGGCTCAGTACTTCGCCAAATCATTTCTAGTTTGGCTCTAGCTTGGCACATGTATTTAGTGATCCTCCCTTGCGCTTTATATCCTAAAATGCATAGGCAGGAGGCTATTTGACAGTGCAGACTTGCAGGGGCCTGGTACTGACAGGGCACTTCCACCAGAAGACCCTCAGTGAAGGCATTGCCATGTCTGTGGTAAGTCTGTAGAGATCCCTGCTCCATACCACAAGGTGTTTTTAATTGAAAAGACTGAGGTTGGACAATCCAGTGTGTAGGGCAGGGTGGCTTAATCTCCATGGCCAGCTCCGCCACCACTCTGGTATGCCTCATCCCTTGCTGCTCTGAAAAGAGAGGTTGATTGTATTGCTGTATTTCAAGTGCATTCCAGGTGTGTTTGAACAGCTCCACTGCCAGAACCAACTTCTGTGATTTTTGCTTTCTAGCTGACGCTTCCTTTGGAGTGCCGAGCTGTCTTCACTCTTTCCTTGGCAGAATCTCTCTTTTGCCTTTGGGGGTTTCTTGCCCCTTCTGAAGAGACATTGGAGATTGGCAGGAGACTTGTTCCAGGTCTGCTTCTAGCATCCTTCTTCAAGAGGCCACCTGTCAGTTTGGCTTTCAGTGACGCCTGGATGGATACGTGGTTTCTTCCATAGGTCACTCTCTTCCTCAAAGAGGTTCTCTTCTCCCTAAGGTGTCTGGTGGAAGAAGCCAGCCATGGTTTCTCTCCCGGAAGTAGCCCAAACAGGTCTTGTTGCGAAGTGTGGCCTGCTGGGATCTCCAACCTCCCAGGATTGGTGCAATTACTTCAGGGAATATTCTCTTGAACTGAGCTTCCATCCTTCTGGAATGCAAGGGAGTACGGTGGCAGCAGGGAAGATCTGGGGTTAGCTCTGCAAAGCAATTGTTTCTGAATGCCTTAAGCCTGGGCCCTTGGCTATTTAAGCTTGTGAATGTTGAGTTTCCTAACTGGAAACTGCAGTTGATTATTAGCTGCCCCTATGGCAATTTTGTGTTTCACTCAACTCTGTTTGCATAAGGCTATACTGACTTGGTATCTCAGGCCTGGTCGGTAGCAGCCTCAAGGCCAAATGGTGAGGAGCAGGGAGTGGAGATGATAGTGACCCCAGGGAAAGGCCCCAGAAGTTGCTGGGTAAGAAAGTTATGATAATGCCTGTGCAAACCCTGATGCTTTGGCAGGGATTTCTCCATTGGCTTTGCTCTGTTCAGTGTTCTCTGTCCCCTGCCAGCCCCTAAGAAACCAGCCTGAAAGAGACTCCCTGCTTACTGTTCTATGCTTCTCTAAAATTTCTCAGTTGAGGCAGTGAGAGCTAATGCAGTCTCTACTGTAGCTGTGCAAGTACCTGATTGCCCAAACCCACCTCTCGCAAAACCATGGCACCAGCCAGGTGGCTGCTGGCAATACAAAATATCCCAGTACCCTCAAAAAACACATGGGCCTAAAAGCTCTCCCACTCCCTGCAAAGGCAAAAGTGGCAAAACATTGGTGATTTAGGCTGGAAAGTTAGTTTCATGGGTTCGTTTGTGATAATGCTAGACACTGGACGAACCCAGGGGCGAATAACAGTTGCCAGCACAGATCAGAGCAAGGAGGTAATCTCTTGCAGTTGGCAGAGGCTGGGATTAGATGAAGGGTCAGAGCCTGGCTGTCTCAGAAGTATCTCCTCACCGCATTGCCAGCTTGAAATACAGAATCGATGTACAAGGTGTGTCTCCACCATGGACTGGAAGGAGCAGGGCTACGTCTAAGCCTTTGGCACTTTATCTTTGCTCACTTCCATCTGGCATGAGGTTTGGGGAGCATAAATGATGGCTGCAGTCCAAAGGGGGTATAAAATCAGACGGGTATTGGGGCCTTCAGGTGCATTAGCCAGTTCAGGGAAGAGATCTTTGGCAAAGGAGCAAGTGGAACTCATCTACAGTATTTCAGGGGGCTGTGAAAGACATTAATTAGCCTGTGCAAAGCTAGAGCAGCTGCTGTACCTACATCCTGCCCAGTTGTCTGGCTTGGAGGTCACCTCAAGGAGGAGGGGGCAGTTTGGGTCATGTCTTCTTACATCCATGCTTGGAAACTGTCCTGTCCTTGCACTCCCACACTGCAGCATAGAGAGGTCTGAATACATACAGAATCAGCAGTGAGTCCTCTCTAGAAGCATTCCTTCCATGACTACTGCATGCTAAAGGTGGACTTACTTTGGATTTCTCCCACATTTTGTGTGTTGTGGGTATATGGGTTCCAGGTGTGAAGAAATGAGGCTAGGCCCTTTTGGCACTCGGATGTAATGGTGCTAGCAAGGGGAATTGCCATGGCATTTTCCCTCTCCCTGCATGGTCACATATGGAGTTGAGCATCTTAATTCTTGCTCTTTTCTCTTGGACAGGCTGGCGGCAAGGCTGGAAAAGACAGTGGGAAGGCCAAGGCAAAGGCGGTGTCTCGCTCACAACGAGCTGGACTGCAGGTAACGTGACACCCAGTGGTTGCTAGCATCCATCAGCTTCCACCTTCCTCCTTCTAAATGCCTCATCTTCCAAGGTGCCAGTTCCTGGGAAATGGAGGACCCTTCTCCTAATTCTATGCTGAAACCTCACTTTCCAGCTGTAAAAGCAGATGCCAAAGTTTTCCCATGACTCACTTCATCCTGCTTTTCTTCCTGCTCCTCTGACCATCCCACATGAGTTAAAAATGACACCACTCCTTCAAAATGGCTTGTTTGGGTATTGCTGTGTAATTAAACCGTGGTAGTGGGGTGATTGGATAGCTTAGAAATCACACTTTTCCCAAGATGCCTCTGGTGTAGCACCCAGGAATTAGCAAGCTGCATCAGGTGGAGCTAGAGTGAAAGCCAAACCCTCCGCTGTTGCATGCTGGGGGCAAGTTTAGTTTGTCCCAGAATCATGGAGAGGTTACAGCTAGGCCAGTTCCCTGCCTGAGTCTGTACTGTTCTGAGCACAGGGGTGGGTAGGGAAATTCCTTCCTGACCCTAACGCAGTGTCTGTCCAGGACCCTCAAGGGTTGAGTCCCAGCCGGAGCATTGGCATAGTCCAGTTACAGTCCCCAGCCTGGGCTACAGCCAGCACCCAATGCCTCTGAGGGAGGCCTTCTGACATGTAGCAGATTGGGGGGGTGGTTTAATTCCCTCCCACCTCCATACAGTGACCAGCAAAGTGTGGGAAAGCCCCATAGTAAAACACCCAGTGGCTGCCCAACCTTTCCTTGACCAGTGGATGGAGAGTCCAGTGATGGAGAGTCCACAGCTCCCCTGTACACAGACCTAGCTATGCCTAGTTCACCCCAACCTGTGACTGTTCAGTCTCTCCTTGAACACTTCCAGTCGTGGAAAATTCACAACTCTAGGCATCTGTTCCACAGACCTGCTGAATAAACCTCATAAGTGTAAGAGCCTGTGGCTTCACTGAACTGAAGCATGTGCCTTTTATCTGCATGCATTTGCATGCTGCATTCTGCTGCGGGAAATCTTTATCGCTTTGATGTTGGTGCTCCTGCTCCTCCTCGCCACCGGCCCCCCGGGTTAACAGCTGTTAGCACCACGCCTTTGGCTTTGCTCTCCAGTGCCTAACGAGTTGTCTGCTTCAGTTCCCAGTGGGCCGGATCCACAGACACTTGAAGACCCGTACCACAAGCCACGGGCGAGTGGGTGCCACGGCTGCTGTGTACAGCGCTGCTATCCTCGAGTATCTCACCGCTGAGGTAGGTTCTGAAGAGTGTGGGGCAGGCTACTAGTGCTAGGCAGTTCCATGGGGCACAACTCAGCCCTTCCTGCCATCACAGCACCCTCTGGGAAAGAGCATTTGGGCTGCATCAGTGTATTTGGAAGCAGTCAAACCAGCCAACTGGTTGGCTCAGAGTGGCTGGGAGCCAGGGCAGAGTGCAGCTAAGAAACCAATTGGAAATAATATATTTGAATATATTCATAGCCATTTGTAAGTCAGGCAGGCTGCGACTACAGAGGCTTGTTCCTTTTTTTAGCAAAGCTAAACCCTCCCAACCAAGCATCTGCTCTTGGAAACTTCCAGGAGTTTATAAACCTCCCACTCCTTTTCCCCCCCCCCCCATCTTCCTCCAGGCAGCCTGTTCCAGTACTGGACCCCC